>OU342635.1:34429579-35029579 GCA_910589415.1 Malachius bipustulatus | reverse complement strand
TCGAATAATTTAGAACAAAATCCGTATATTTTGGTTTTATCAAAGCGTCTCATTATAAAGCGTGAATGTGAACAAGGCTCGAACCAGAATCTAAACGTGGTTGATTTTAAATAATACTTAAAAAAATCTTTAATTTGTTTACAAACGAACATACACCGTCTATACTTCTTTACTTATAAAAATGATATAAAAATAAAGAATACTAGATAAAACCAAATGGGGGTATTTTTTACGTCTAATCTAAAATGAATGAATGATTGAGTCTAGACGCTGAATTTTCCCTTAATCGTCCATTTTGGTATTGCTCGTCTCCGAATTTCCGTATAAATAATATTTTTTTGTTATAAAAGCAAAAATACCTATTACTTATTTTAAAGACCCCGTACAATATATGAAACCCTTTGAAAGTGCATCTTGACTCCCCCCATTGCTGGTGATCAACATGGAGGAGACTATCACACTGTTCCGGTTAATTGCAGAGACGTGTCTGACGTGGCCTGCATACCCTTCAGCTTCCCCTTCAACTCACTTTACAAACTAAGGTATTTACCATTCCCTCCTACCAATCTGCCATCCATGCCTCCCGCGGTGTTATCTCACCAGTTTAGGTCGTAATCACAGTGGGGAAAATGCGCCTGAACCAGGACATGAATTTGATAAGCAGCGATCTGCTGAAGGGAGGAATCGAGAGGAGAGGGGTCAAAATCTGCATCGTATGTCGAAATTTTGCTCCCTGATTCTAGTTTTATTGAGCTACTTGGTTTCCATTTGGACACCGGGGAGAGACGCGGTATTTTTAGGTGTTGAAATGAGGACATGGTTGCAGTTAAGTTTGATGAGGATATTGATCTAGGGAGGGCAACGACGGGAAGAATTAAAATGTTCCGTCGAGTCTGCGAGTTTTAAAATTTATGATCTGAAATTCCCCGAGATGCAGTACGTCTAGCTCTATAGGTGGTAATAAATTACCTATATAAGATTGAAGCAAAAAATAGAATAAGATTTGATCCTTTATCCTAGAATTCCCTAGTGAGAATCTATATGAAATTTGTCATCCTAATTGAAATTTTGAACATGTAGCAGTGGCTTCCTCAGACGTGCAACCTATCGCTTTCCATATTGATTGAGCATACCGCAACCTGCTGAGAGGGAGATTCCAGGTGGATAGTTTGAGCACACAGAGATAATCGATTGATTAACATTGCATTATCAAAGCGATTGCAGTTTAACAATGCTTAGCAATCTGCCTACCCAATTAGGACACTGATGCACAGCATCAAAAGCACTGCAATTCTCTGATTGCTATGTATCTATCGTCGTACAGTACCTGTGACCGACATGCTTCTCTTATTATTACAAGGAATTATGGAACTCCATTGACTATCATTGTTTTGGTTATGGAACATTACCCAGTTTACTCCTTATTTATAGGTATCTAATGATGTGGTATGTGCGTGTTTGATGGTAATCGCGAAGATACCCAAGATAAGGTAGATGAAAGCTGATGTAACAAAAAATTTATTTATTTAGTTAAAAACTAAAAACGAGCTTTACAGTGTAAACTGTCTTCATTTCAAGGCTTGATTTTAAAACATAGATGAGGAACTGGCGTAGAATAATATTTTAAAATATGTCACAAAAAATTTGAATTTAAGGTGAAACGAAAAGGTTTCGTAAAAAATATTTAAAAATTTATAACTTCATAAGGGACAGAACTACTTTTTAAAGGATTTCAGCTTAATAATATTCCCTATTATGAAACAACACTGAAAAGAATAAAAATATGTTATTCAGGTGTAAAAAAAATAAACCTCGTCCAGGAAGATGACAGTACGCCAGCAAGAACTCACTAATTAATGATCTAAAAGAGAGAGAGAGTATATAAAAAAGTACCCGCGACAAAAGACGAGGTCTGGGAACAAGTCGTCGTCAGTCATTGTAAAAAGCTTTTGCTTTCAAGAGGCCTGGAAGTCAACACAATTAAAGTAATCACAATAGCAATGGCGCGGAGCCTCTATCTAGATAACCGAACAGGGACGATTTAATGAGATTACAAAGGGCCATCACAACGACTGGTGTTCACCAAAACGTCAACGGAATTTGAGAGCTGTCAAGTGGAACGCCGACCACTTGTGCATCCTACAACGTTGTCGATTCGATGAAAATCGCTTTTGATGGATCCGGCTACTCCTGGATATCGTTCTGTCCTTTTAAGGATAATTATTCTGCCATTAAAAGTTTTCTTCCTCAACTTAATCGTTGAGACTATTTTCATTAATTGAATTTACTTTCTATTGCTTCTTGAAGATTATCTCTTTCTCTCTAATTATTCTAGCAGTAAGGTCCTTTCAACTTGTACTTTTTATTGCCATTCCTGAATTTTTAATTACCAATCCTTCTTTTTTCTGCTTAATTTTCGCTTCTTTTATTATCCTAATGACCCCTTCAGCTTCTTTTATTGTTTAGTTAAAATTATTTATTATACAGGATTTGCCAAAGCCTAATTATCTACGAACATAATTATTATTTGTCATATTCTTTGAAATCGATTACAGCGCTGTCTGGTTATTTAAACATAAAAGATATTCTACTAGTTGCTAATTTCAAGGTTTGCTTGTATGATTGAACACAAAATAAAGAAATGAGAGGAAACCCAAAGAGTATATTTGTGGAGACACCTCCCAAGATTAAGACAAGCCAAAATATTGCTTGGGAAATGAATGGGAACCAAAAAAGATTGATATTAAATAAAAAAGTGTTCCTATTTCTTATAAAAAAAATGTTGAGAGCTGTTTTAGAGATTTTAAAATACCAAAAATGTTATTAAAAATTACGATGGTGGCTTAAAATTAGCGCAGTATAATTTCTGATTCTTAAAATTTCATCATGAATTGCATACCTTACAGTAATACTTTCCCATCTTTTTCCTAAAATTTGTATGATGACATTCAATCAACGCATCAGGTTTCTACAACAAAGGGTAATATCGGCACCCTTTTCATTTCTTCCTAATTTTATTTCTGGGATTTCTATTTCTCAAAAAAAATATACAAGGTGTATCTAAATAACACCAAAAAAATTTAGGGGAGGATTCTTTGATAAAAAATAAACAAAAAATTTCCTATTAATGTGTGTCTGGATATGCACCCTTTTTGAGATACAGGGTGTCAAAAAAAGATTGTTTTTCGAGTTTTTTGAAGATGTCTCGGGAACCTTATAAGACACAGAATTCAGCTTTTGTACAGATCTTATCATTGATATTAGCAACTATTTTAATGCTAACTACCTTTTTTAAGTATGCCAGTGCCGGAGATTTTTAATTAGGGTTGGGGGGATTTTTTTGCCCCTAATATCTACGACACTGGGCAAATTGATATTTTAAAAGCACACTTTTAACCGTCAATGTTTTCTACACAAAAAGATACTCTTGGTTATAACTGCTAACGTGAGCCATTTTCGAGAAAAACGGGCATTTACGATGAAAAACTCGCTTTGAATGTTTCAGGACAAGTGTCGAAAAATTAAGGGCAAAAAAACTTCGCTCATTTCTGAGATCTCCGCTATAATGACACATGAAAAAACTCAGTATTAAAAAAGTAGCTATAAATATCAATGATATGACAAAAGGTGAGTTTCATATCTCAAACGGTTCCCCAAATATCTTCAAAAAAAACTGGTAAAATAATCTTTTTTTGACACCCTGTATCTCAAAAAGGGTGCATTTCTAGACACACGTTTCTACGAAATTTTTTGTTTATTTTTGACCAAAGAATCAGCTCTTAAATTTTTTCGGTGTTATTTAGATACACCCTGTATATTTGAGGTCTAGTGAATTCCAGCTATGTGCTTTCGAATATACCTCAGGGCTTTGCTATGATGGGGTCGTATTCCGTTGTCTATCTGCGCCAATGATGTCAGTTTGGGTTTTACAAATTTTTGAAGCTTTTTTTTTTGTAAAATCTCTTATGATTTATCTCATCATCAGGTCTAATGCGGATCTCGCTTTGCTCCAGAGTGATTTTGACTCGTTGAAGACTTGGTGTGAGGAGAGCTTGATGATTTTAAATTCTAAAAAATATCGTGGGATCAATTTCAGCCGTAGATTGTATCCAATAACATCTGTTTTTACAGTTTCGCCAATCAGGTATCAATGAGAGGTATGCCAGTCGGAATAAGCAATTGAAATCTAAAATAATTTCTCTATAGAAGGAAATCATTACTATTTTATCACGTTTTTATTAACTCACTTTTCTGTCTGTCTGTCTGTCTGCGGTAAAAATAGCTCAGAACGGGATAACTAAAATAGTAAAGTCTGTAGAGAGGTAAGTTGATTTCAACTAGGAAGTTTGTTTCAACTTGGAAACGTACCTAGATGTTTAATTATCTTTTGCATGGGCCCCCACGTTTATCGTTTTAAATATTTAAAGTGTTATCCTAGATAGGTATACAATTATTTTTTTCCAAATCATACATGTCAACATGGCTTTAAATAATTAATTATTTTTTTAAGTTAATAAATTTCTATTATAGCGACAAATACGTACTTACAACATGCTATAATAGGAGAAATGATTCTTGAATTTCCTATCTCTGTTAATCTTTTCAGGAGTAACATTAAACAACGAAATCAATTCATTCTTAACCGTATGTCACGGGGCTTCGAAACTGTCAAGGGAACGTCGACCACTTGTAAATCGTACAAGTTCTGCCGTGGATTCGATAAAAATCGTCTTTGAAGGATCAGACTATCCAGAAAACGATTGCGTTCTTTTCAAGGATAATTCGAGGATTAAAAACTTTATTTCTCAAAGGACCGTATTCACGACTTCGGTGAAATGAAAAACGGGAAGATACTTCAGGTTGTCTAGAAGTTCTTTTGATGCATTTTGTCAGGATATCTTTGAGGATTTCACTAGAGAATCTAAGGATGTGGATGTGTTTTAACATAATTTATGGATTTTATATTATTCCACGAAGAAAACTGGCAAGACTGGTAAACTAGTCTAGTCTAAGATAGTTGAGAACTCAATCCAAGCGATATTAAGAATGATGATGCCTGAATTTCAGTTTGATTGATTATTCCAGTTATGTCAAAATTAATCACACCTTATAAATTAAAAAAAAAATCCTTAAAGTAAACCTCATAACTTTTTTCCTATTTATTATAGGTACTGGATTATTTTATTACCTACCTAATGTTTTTCGAAACTATTGTATTATTATAACGAAAAACTCTCTTTGTTCAAATATCATGAAGTTGTTTCAGAAAAAATCCTTTTAGACATTCTTATGTTTTTATTTCTTAGGGAATATAAGGGAATCGATGAGACAGAAGACGGTAATCTACTTTCATGAAATTGTTTATTTAGGAATTATCGTTTAAATATTTGAGAAATCTTTTATTTGTCTTAGAGTTGTCCTGATTCCAATTTTTAGAAGTTTTGTTAGATTCAACGTAGCTAGAAAAATACAAAGAATCGCCCATAAAGTAAAAAGACAGAATTATCTCTGTAAGGAAGTAAAAACTTAAAAAAAAGTTGGCAACACTGATACGTTCAGATCACAGCCCACTTGTGTATCAGACAACCTCAAACGATTTCTCGTTTTTGCGCCGCAACGGCGTTACGTTACGGTCGGCTTAATTTTTTTTTCCGGACCACGTGAGGTGTTTTCTTTGTCAACATCAGCACTTCTCCTTTTCCTGCATTATTAGTCTTAAGGATGGTCTGACAGAATTGCGGTAAACTGCAATAAAGGAAATCGAAGCGGCATTTAGATTGCGAGATAGCATAAAAGTTAAGTGATATTACATTTCATTTGGAAGTTTTCCCCTTTTACGTTCGGTTGAATTTTTGTTTTCATGCTAATTGCATAAGTTCCTTTCTAAGTGTTTTACGCGATAAGAGAAATGGTGGGTTTTAGTGCAATTATTCTTCAAGGATCAAGGATCAGCAATTCATATCTTTAATCCTTTTATAGCCCTCCATATTCATTCCGAGCATACGACCTTAAAAGTTCTAACTAGGTTGCTGTAAAACGGAGTAAAATTTTAAAGCGTTAGTAAATCTGTTATTTTTTCTTAAAATTTTAAAGGGTTTCTTGAGATATCGCCTTGAATGAGCTTTCTGTGAATATAATCCTTAGTCATAAATTCCAAATCAAGACGTCGATTTCTTTCAAATTATTCTCGAGAGAAGCATATTTAGGAACTTTTTTAATTAGTGGTAATTGCTTTAATAAATTTGCATGATCGAAATATCAAAATTTATTCTCAAGGTTATCCTTGTTTAAGAAACTCGTTAAGTTTTCTTTACCATTACTTTCTGAAACAATTTTTTTCGTTTGAGTCGTTATAAAATAAGAACATTATTGTAACTTTACTTGTAAACTTCATTGAACTGAGTCTTTAAATGCGTAGGTACCTATAGGTCTATTTCAGGAAAGAGTGAAACGATTTAAAATTATAAATTATAAAGAATTGGAGTAAAAAACGTGAAGACCTGCAGTAAGTTTAATAAGCAGAAGGAAGTAAATAACACGACGAGTTCAGAACAATATCAAATAACTGAACAAGAAAGTTTTTTTTTAAAGGGAATCGCGGTCTTATTTGTGTAACTCTGTAATAACCGTTTCTCGACTGGAAATTTAACCTTCGAAAAAAGCACATTTAGCAAATACATTTTTATCGTTGAAATAATTTTTTTTATCCAGATCATTATTTATCAAGAAAAAAAAAATTGTTGAATAACCAGTGCAAGACTAAAACTCGAATCCATACAGTTTCAGTTGTAGCTACTTAAATGATTATCTACTAACCTAACCCGCTCGACCACCACTACTCCAAGAATGTGTTCTCGTATCCAAACATTTAAAATTAAGCCTATGACTACGAGTCTAATTAGATGAGGAAATACCTAGTTAAATCTGAAATATCGATACCTGTACGTTTGGCTGCGAGAAGCTCTGGACACTGTCCAAGGGCAGAACTATTAAGAAATTCAGTTTGGAAAGGACTTCATCACGGAACCGTCTACGAAAAAGGAATTGAGCAAACTTCCAACTGCACTTTAAAAAAATAAAGAGTCCAAAATCCGTCGGGGCAACAAATTATGAGTTGCGCACCCAGGACTCCAAGATCATATGGGATCATCCCTGACCATACTTCAAGCGGAACCCTAATAAGAAGTATGTGTCCAAATAAACTTCGACAGAAACTACGGAAACATAGGAATTGAATTATTGACTAATATATCAAGCAGTCACAAAGACCCTGAGCTCTTCGACCATCAACTCCAAAATGGCTTGGAGGGCCTATAAAAACTCAACGAATTATGCAAGACAAACAAAATTCACCCTAAATGGATACCAGCAGGTCATTCTCAAATTCAGGAAAAGAACGTTCCCACTGATTGACAAGAATAGGAGCATCCACATCTTTTATAGGACCAGAACCATTCTGTGGCTTCGAAGACAAATTCTTCAAGGAAGAATTCCTAAAGCAAAAATAAAAACAGAGAGAAATCCATTAGAGGAACCTCTCAGTGTTGAGACAAGCCAAAGAACACTGCGGGATATTGTAAGCTCAAGAAACACCTGAGGAAGTTAGGCATATAGAAGAGAACGGCGTATGTAGATTTTGCAGATCGTCAAGTGGTGCTAAATCACGGCTCTGTGTCAACACAAGCTCGAGGCAGGGGATCTACCCGATCTTAACAGTCCGCCCAACAAGTTTTTACAAGGCAACGGACTTGCAGAGGGTGCTTCATTAATAGCATACCAGGGGAAGCATAGTAGAGAGGTCACAATAGATCTCTCAGGTCGCACTGGCTCAATCACTCTCAATAATTACTATCCAATACCTGTCCTGTACGTGTATAAAAGGTCGTAGGGAACATAAATCTCTCATAAATCAAGAACATTTACCACATTTTGGCGGAAATTTATTTTAAACTTCAAATTTAACCTGGAGTGCAGTGGTTGGGTCTAATACTCAATAAATTTTTAAGGATCAGGGGAAAGGGGGTAAGGGGTAAGAGTTTAAGGGCTTAATTTTGTTCTCATTTAAACAGAAGGGACTTAAAGAGACAAATGGCTTTTAAACAAGATAAATGAGCTTTCTATAATTACAGGAAATGTTTTGGTACCTACTTAGTTTTGATTTGATCTGATAAAGAAGCTCACAAATTACAGAAATCTAATTATTTACTACAATATTAATATACGGAAAAGGAAAATATCTTTAAAAGCAAAAGGTCGTTTTAGGCAAAGAAATTGAAATAGTTTATGAGAAAAATATGAATACTTTGCGAATCGAAGTGTGAATAGATATATTATGTATACATAGATTTGGTTGCGAAATATAAGTTTCAATAGAAAAAAAGGGGGGGGGGGTGTTGAAGGGTAGAGATATTTTACTTGATAAAACTTTTTATTTTTTCATATAATTTTTTAAATAAGGCTATAATGGTGGACGAGAAGGAAACATTTTTCGAGTTTCAAATTCTTGAAATCCACAAGGCAGATGTTGTGGTTGTTTTCAACAATTTTAAATTAAACTTTTATGGTATTTACAGTAGGTAATAATACTTTAATAACTTTATTTTGAGACAATATAAAACTGTAGATTCCAAGAAGAATGTTTTATGGAGTAAAAGAATAATAGACATTTTTACATTATCCCAAGTGAAGTTAAAAGTATGCTAATGAAAATAGATTTTATTTATGCAAAAAGACATAAGTTGAGTAGGTTCGTTGTAGAAATAATACTGTTTTGCTTACTTTAAGAGTTTTCTTCATTAAGAAGTTTGTGCAAGGGAATTGTTTTGCTAACAAACATAAAACTTAATTTCTGTTTTGTTCGAATTACACTTTAAACTTGTCTATTTGAAAATTACATTTCTTGCACTGCAAATTATTTTATGATGGTTTCAAACTACTGCTTATAGTTCTAGTTCCATTAAGTAACATCTGCTACTTAGTTAAGTTCACTAGAAACTTCTGAATTTGCAGAACTGATTTCAATAAGGGCAAAGTCACAAGAAGTAGTTAAGCTGTTCTTGAATACCTAACCCATCTCTAGTTGAAACTCTATTATGATACTTATTCCAAACCACCAGACTGCAACATAATTATTGCTTTTTACTTAATAGGACGTAGAAAGGATTATCTCCATAAGGGAAGGTTTCACTCTAGTCACTATTCACAAAGTATACCTACCTACTTACGTTAAAAATCTATTAATAAATAATTATTTTGAATTGTTATTTATTAAATTACTCGGTGCGTTTTCTACCTCATGTTTATTAATCTTATATAGATAAATTAGTTACAAAAATTGATTTTGGTTGGGAATTAGGATAATTAACTGTAGCTCTTTTTGGAACTAGGAAAAATACCACTCGAATTTAATGCACGTTTCTTTTTTTTGGTAAGAGAAGAATAGAATAACATAGAAATCGGGCTTATATGATGCGCATATTGCTTTAAACATTATATGGTTTTTCTACGCAGAAAATAAAATTTTTCATATACAGCTATGTTCAAATAAAACTGGAACAACACTCTTATAACGCATCAACTCTCAATTTCACTATTTCATATAAATCTGGGACAACTTTTTATTGTGTTGTATTTATAGGTTTCGGCATATTAGTATTGTTACTTGATTAACATTAAATTTTCTGGTGATACTCAACAAAAGGAAATTTTTCATAATTTATTGCAGTAACAAGGGGTAAGAGTAGTTAATTATAAATAATCAACTTAAAAATAAGAAAAGTATATTATGTATGTTACTAGAAGTAGACGACGATCATTTTGTGTTGAGGTCAACTATTGTGGCCGATGCGAAACACAAAAAGAGCATTCTACTGCGAGTGCATGGCATATACGATTTTTTTCCGCAAGATTTATAAAGGGTGGTCCAACTTAAAAGGTCAGAACTTTACCAAACGATAGATAACGTTAAAATAGTGCCAGTTTCTCCAACACACTTATAGCCGGGAAAGCTTCCTTTCCAAGATACAGGCCGTTGAAGTTTTGGGAAAAAAATAATCTTTTGTGAATATTGTCGAAACGGCTGCTTTAAAAGAATTGAAATTTGGCACGCAGCATAAGCTAAGTATCTTTCATGATTTACGGCTTATGGTGATAATTTGCGAAAACCAGCGGCGGAGATATGGGTGTGCCATCGCCCCTTTTCAAAAAAAAAACATGACGCCACTGACTCTATGGCAAATTTAACAATACTATTCAATAGAACAAAAAAGTACTCTTTAATTTTTTTTACAAGGAGTACCGTTTTCGAGATAATTCAGGTTTTCTTAGGTAATATCCGTAGCCATTTTAAGAATCAGACAAATTCTAATCAAATAACTTTTACTTAAATAATTAAATAACAGAAATAAACAACATCTAACTAATGTAACAATTGTCAGTAACCATAGAGTCAGTGGCGTCAATTTTTTTATTTTTTTTTGAAAAGGGGCGATGGCACACCCATATCTCCGCCGCTGGTTTCCGCAATTTATCACCATAAGCCGTAAATCATGAACCATACTTAGCTCATGCTGCGTGCCACATTTCATTTTTTTTAAAGCAGCCGTTTTGACAATATTCACAAAACATTATTTTTTTCCCAAAACTTGAACGCCCTGTATCTTGAAAAGGAAGCTGTCTCGGCTATAAGTGTATTTGAGAAACTGGCATTATTCTAACGTTATCTATCGTTTGGTAAAGTTCTGACGTTTTAAGTTGGACCACCTTGTATGTATAAAAAAAATAGGGTAAGCAAACAATTTGGGGATAACTACCATCAGGGATTAGGTACATTCTGTACATTTTTGTACATTCTGTACGTTGATATGCAAAGTAATTAATTTTACGGGATTTCGATCATACGAGTCCAGGTAGATAGTAGAATTTGCGATTTTTGCTAATTCAGGCGGAATGCCCTGCCTTCCTCTTGGAATATTTCGATGAAAAGTTTATGGTAATAAAGTTTAAAACAAATAAAAGCACAATTCTCGCTGAAATCTGAACTAAAATGGTTTTTGACGTTTCCCTGCAAAAACTGTACCTAAACGAGCTTACATGAAACATGTAAAATGTTGCTGAAAACAACATTGGAACTGGAATATTAGGAGATATAGGGTGTACAGATATGAGTGTAAAAGCTACACGTGGCGACCTTCCTTGGACTATTTTGAGTAAAAAATCTTAATACAATAATGCTCTACCATGCTTCAGAGACCATCAGGAGCCACTAGAAGAAATTTACATCTGGCAACACTGAATCACACAGGTATCACATGTTACTAAGCAGAACGCAAGGAAATCGTTATGTCAAATTAATTTAATTAATCAAATTAATTAATTAATTAAATTTGGCAGTGTTGACAAATGTAAAAATTAAAAAAAAGCACTTTAAGAAATGTTAAAAAATTTAATAATTGCACTGTTACGAAAATTAAATGAAATAAGACTTTGCAAAAGTCTTTGAAAATGTTAACCGTAACTGCAAAAGGAAACAGAAGTTCAATAATATGCATATTTGTGACCCAGAATTCCTAACTTTGATGACCTCGTGTGGCACCGTGAAGAGGTTTAGAGCATTATTGTATTAAGATTTTTTACTCAAAATAGTCCAAGGAAGGCCGCCACGTGTAGTTTTTACACTCATACCTGGACACCCTGTATATCAGACATATTAGATATTATCAGCTCTTATAACTTTTAAAGCCCATTGATCGTACGATTTGGCTTTGTTTTTATTGGATTTCGCTAACAAAATATACAACGATATCCCCTTATCTAGATAGATGAGTTAAACTACCCTGTCATATCACCCCCTTACAGCCCCCCTCCCACAAAAAATAAGAGGGAAATACACTGCAAAAGACAGGTACTTTTAAGTTACTAAAGTTACCATTCTAAATGCTTTTGAAGTAAAATAAAAATTGCTACTTGTATTTCTGAAGTATTCAAAGGTTGTAATTAGTAGTGCAAAGGTAGTGTGTATTTATTATACAATTAGGTAGAAGAAAGTGTGAAAAGTAGCGTATACCTACAAGAGAAACTATTTTTATAAAAGCGTCAAAAAAAAAATACCAAAGTCTTTGTAAACAAAGCAAAACGTTTAATAATTCTTTATTGTTTCAACTTTGAATAAAATGTTCCAGTCGCAATTCTTTAGGCTACAAGTATAATAGGTATACAACACAAAAGAGCAGCCCTATTATAATAATAATTGTTCTGAGTACCTAATTATACACTCCATCGCAGAGAGAAAATATGAAGTTTAATATTATTTTTGTCTTTTGAGTAAGGCCGCTACCGTTATATTACATATACGCTCCTATATAAGTTTTACAGGACAAATTACAGTTCAGAGAGAATTACCGAACATACGGAACATTATGAAAAGTTGAAGTGATGTCCCTATATAACTTCAAACATAATTCCCATGACTTACTATTTTTATTAACATTCTGGAAACATGTTGTTCGTTCTCTATCGTTTGACACTAATTTTAGATGCGCTTTTAAAGTTAAAGACAATGGGATCAAAATTAGATTAGGATGTGAACAGAAAATAATATGTTACTGCTTGATGTTACTGCTTGTCCCTTAATTCTTAAAGCTTCTGTCACATTTTCATGACAAGCAAATTACATCTAATCCTCACGTTTGTGAATAATCAGGATGAAGTGCAAGCAACATCCTTAATTATCTTGTCAGTAACTCAAGTAGGTACGTACCTACCTGGTAAATTATATGTGCCTATAAGAGTAAACCGAAATTCAAACTTTTCATCTTCAGGAATTTTTAGGATTCAATAAATTTGCAATAATTATTGATAGTGTGGTAGTTATGGTAGTTACGTATATGCCGTTCTCTTATTATAAAAGAATTGGGTTATGGTGTAGGGTGATAGAAATCACTGGGTATAACCGCTATCAATCATTGACTGGAGTTGGGTTATGTCTCTTTTTTATGAGGTTGAAGTTTTATGACAACGAACAGGACATAGTTGCAAAATGGATTCTTGATATTTTTGCTATTCTTCTTATTATCTTTACGTCTTTATGGACTTTTTATTTTGGAACCTTTAGTCACGTTATTTCATGATATTGCAATCTTTTTATCTAGAAAGCAAACTCGTCAAGTCTAATAAGCTTGCCATAAATTATAACATGAGAAAAAAGTTTTATTGTATTTTGATATCTTAAAGGAACTAATAATTGTAGCGTTGGCCGGAGTAACGTTGTAACTTACATAATTTTTTGGAGTAATTTTTTCGATTCAGCACGTTTAAATGGGCAGAATGCTTCCACAAAGCTTTAATTGTTGTCTAATTTACCTTAAATAATATTTAAACAATATTTCAAGAATCGCTAAATGAAAAAAACATTCCATTTAATAATGTTGCAAGGTACTTTTTTTGAGTCTCATGTAAAAATGTAAGTTACAACGTTACTCCGACCAATGCTCCAATTAAAGGAACTCTTAATTATAAAATAGATCAAAAATTAGTAATTATGTACTTATTTATTATTAAAAAATAGAACATTAGGTAGGTATTCTGAATCGGCCAATCGGCTACGGTCATGGTGATTGGCGATCTTATTATTGGTGATGGCTGTTTGGATCCATTCTGGTAGATCCATGTTTCGTCCAGGTAGGTACACGAACGTTACATTTTCACTCGAATTTTGTTTGATATTGTAAGTATTTTCTTAGAAAGGTAATTTTGGATGCAACGACATGCTTTTGTTCACAAAGAATTTTGCGTCCGTTCACATATTCATATTTATAGCTGAGATATTTAAGAATTTTAAATAAACTAGTTCTCCCCTTTTCAAAATCCAAATGTTTACGTTCGTCTTCCAAAAGTTTTCCTAGAGTAAAATGTTCGTTTTTCAAGTTATATTGCCAAATCAGTCGTTGCGAATCTTTCCGAAACGTAAAATTTTCATGATTATTGTCTGGTTTAGGTCGTCTGCCCAAAGGCTTAACTTCAAATTTATCCTGTTTAATTATTATTGTTTCAATCGCACTCACTGAATACTATAAAAGAGGAAAATTACGTAACATCATTTTATTAGGTGTACACTTAATAATACTTACACCCCAAATGTGTTTTACTTTCAATATGACTTGTCAGTTGTCGTTCACTTAGGTTGTCATTTTCAGATTTAAATAACTTGAATGCCTTTTTTATACGAATTTTTTCTTCAATAGATATTAATTTCGGCATTATGAAATTTATAATGTCAAAAAATTAATATTTATTTGACAGTTCGAGAAAAATTTGTCCGAATAAAAATTATCCTAGATAATCTATACTAAAACTTCAATTAGACAACAAGGCTGTTAATCAGCTGAGGCAATTTGAGCGATTTGACAAGTGTCGGTGTTTACTTAACCTTCAATACCTCGATCAGCTGATATTGTCAATCAAGATCTAGGGAGTTTTCATTTTTGTAAACCTAAAAACAAAAGCTCATGGCCTACCAATGCTTTTTTAATATGTGAACGGCATATAGTCGCCTATTTAACTGACTTCATTGTTATTTTTATTTATTAAAAACAACTACTAATATACAGGGTGTCCCGTATCGTTATGTTGAAATTTTTGAGCATATAGTAGGCTTAATTTTGAGCCCAAAAAACCCAAAAGTGGTAGTTCTATCTTTATTCGTTACGAAGTTACAAGCCTAAGAAAATTATGACTAGTAAATAACAAAGATTCAACTTTGAAAACCACACAACCACATGTGTTGTGGTTTAGGCTAATAATTTATTGTTATGGTAATGACATGAGTAAATGTCACCGAAATAAACATTAGAAGAGGTTCTTCTGCTCATACAAAATGGTATTTGGATTCAAATATATGAGGCACCAACATATTTTGGAATTGGCGTTTGTAACTAAATTACAAAAAGCAATTATTATTGGATCGTATATTCAGCATGCTGGTCAAGAGATCGGTCGCGAAAAAAGACGAGAAATTAGAACTGTTACTTCTGCAATAGGCCTCCGAGCACAAGTTTGTATTCAGCAAGGAATAGGATATTTTGAAAACATGATAAACTAAAGATTTGGTCAATAAAATAAGTTTTATGTGGTTTTCAAAGTTAAATCTGGTATTTACTAGACATTATTTTCTTAGGCCTCTAACTTCGTAACGAATGGAGATAGACCTGCCACGTTTGGGTTTTTTAGGCTTAGAAATAAGCCTACTATATGCTCGCAAGATTTGAACATAACGATACGGGACACCCTGTATAAAATCATATCATTATGTCAGTGTAATATGAAACACAATTAATAGATTCTTCCTTAAACGGATTGTATTATTAAACATCCCCTACAATAGAAACATATACTCACTATGTCAAAAAAAAGAAAATTATTAAGGTAGAATAAATTTAAAAACTTTTTTTCAGATAAATATTTCGAATCTAATTGATTGAGCATGCATGAGTACAGTTGTGTTACTCATACCTAAACCGAAAACACATAGCGATGAATTTTAAACGAATGAAAGTTAGAGGGGAAACTTTCTTAAACGGTAAGCTTGTTCGCATCTCCGAAAGCGCTTATTCTAAAAAGTGAAACTCCGAAAAAGACTTGGAAACTCATAAAGTAAGTAACACGTGTTTGACAAGTTATAGGTTTTTTATTAAGTATTTACAAAAATCGCCAATAACATACATACTCATTTATAGTAAGATGGGCCCACATTTAAGGACTAAGTTTTTGAATTAGTAGAAGTTTGATGTGTTTATAGGATTTATGTTTGTAAGCATTACCTTGATTAATGTGTTCGTTAAATTTTCAATGTACTTCAGTGTCAATTAGCAAACTCATTTCAAAGTTTTGGTATAAATTAGTTTGTTGAATAAATATGAAGTGCTTCATTCAGTTTCAAATAGCAAAGTTTTCGCCACACCATCAAAGATGCTGACAATGTAAATAAATTAGTATGATTACTATTCAAGAAAAAAAAAGAATAAGTTTTGTAATTGGAAAATCTACTTCACGTTTTCATATTATATTTTTTTATTGTATACAGGGTGATTCAAAATTCAGTGCAAAGATTTTAAGGGCGTATTTACCAGCCAAAAATAAGAAATTTTTTTCATATAATCGTATGTCCTAACTTGCTTCGTTTTCTAGATATACAGGGTGTAAAATTTTGAAAAAAAAATCGGTTTTTTCTTAATTACTCAAAAACCTTTCAGCCGATTTAAATAAAATTCGGTATATAGGCTTATTATTTGTCGTTATAAGGAACTTCCTTTGATGGAAATAACATAAATTTATTATTTCCAGTGGCGTCTCAGGGGGCTACCTACTTGAAACTTATAGGTGAAATTATAGTACGCCACTGCTTTTTTGGCAATTTATATATTTTTTAGATTAAGCGGACAATAATGTAACTTTCTTACCTCTTGAGCTTTACTCGTAACTAGCTTTGTTTCCAAGAAAAAAATCAAAATCTGTGCCAGGCCCTATTAAAACAAGTAATAAATTCACATCGATTATTGAGATTCATTTAATTTATTTTTAAAATAAATAAGTAGGTATAGCCCCCTGAGACGCCACTTGAATTAATAAATTCATGTTATTAGGGAGGCCCTTATGACAACAAATTAGCCTATAAAATTAATAAAAAAAATAAAAAGAGAGGTTTTTGAGAAATTGATAAAAATCAATTTTTTTTTTCAAAATTTTACCCCCTGTAAAAAAACAAAGCAAGTTAGGACATACGATTATATGACAAAAACTTCTTACTTTTGACTGGTCAATACGCCCTTAAAATATTTGCAATGAATTTTGAATCACTCTGTATAATAAATAAGATTTACTGTCTTATGGTATTGTCTTGTGGTTTTTATGACATTTTCTAATGTAACAGATTTTTTTGGTTTCCTTGCTTTTTTAACACCGAGCGACATGAAAAACAATACAGCGGTCATAAAAAAATTCAAAAAAGTTGAAAAAAGTCTGAAAACTCTAGGATCTAGTCGGCTTTGAATTTTTTTTAAACGTCAATTGGAAAGTCCATGCATGACCACTTACGTAAACCTACAAAAATCGCATCAGCAAGTGCAATACCCCATCTTTTGCAAAAAATCTAAGTGGGAAGTAATTAAGTGGGGAGTGCGAATGTTGCAACGTGGAGAGTGCGTGGGAGCAGAAGAATTAATGTGTGTTTAGATGTCTTGTCAAAGAGATATGCGATTTGACATGTTCTTGTTGATGGTTAGAGTTCGCGCGTGTTCAAGAATATGATCAGCATAGTGGGGAATGTTCTAATGAGAAGTTTGCATGAGAAAGATTTCCGATGATCGTTCCATTCCCACGAACTCGAGAATTGCCATCCTGGTATATCTTTCACCGTTCCCGAGATTTCAGTGGCGAGCATCGATATGTTAACCCCCATCTGTAATATACCTCCAGAAATGGGGAAAGTGAAAGTTGTAACCTTGATAAGCTAAAAAATGGCGGCAAACGTATATGCATCATCTGATGACACTACCTTAAGCCGACTTAAAATCAAAAAGTTAAAAAAAAAGCGAACGAAAGCTCATTCCATGAATATATTACGGGATGCTTTATAGAGTTGTCAATTCAATATAAGTAGAAACCCATTTCCAATTTTAAAGAAGAAAAATGCGAATAAGCTAGAAACGATATAGCCAAGGCAACATACCTATCTGCAGAGCACATTGCAAGAACATTTACTCCAAAGGACGACTAACAGATACCTATTCATGCTGAAAAAATCTCAACAGTTTAGTAGCAACTTCAGAAGAAATCAAAAATGAAATTAAATGCTAAATCCTGGTTTGTGGTTTGGGGAAAATTATCCCATTAATAAAGATAAAGAAACTCATAGAAAAGGGAATTCATTGAGAGGTTAAAAACGAGGAATCTCTAATGGAGGAGACCTGTTCAGGATGCTTGGACATGCAGTTTTGCCCGGAAGACATCAAGTTAGCTCAGAGAACGGAAAAAAGATGAAAAATTTAGCTGAAGAAAATATACCTACGCCATGAAAAAACGGCACCAGTTTATATTCCCTAAACCGATTGGCGGTGAAATAATTATATTTCTGCCATAAGCTCAACAAAGTATCCCAGCTTTGCTTTATATAAGCAAATGTTGATATTATATAGAGAGGAAAGTGAAGTTAAGTATGAAAGTCTAGTAAAAATAATTCGTGGAGAGAGAATGTCTAACGAGAGACTAAGAAGATAGTAGTCTAGTAAGAATAGTCTCTTAGGATTATTATTGTTGTGAGGAAATTTGACAAATGAAGCTGATTACGCGAAAACGAGAACGTCGTCGTCACAATATTGTCACAAATATATTTAAATTATTTTTGGTTTAATATAAATTGTTTTCTAAAACTTCATTTTCTCTTACTACCTATTTAAAAAAAAAATGGTTTCATAAGATGCGAAGGCATAAACCTAAATCCACACCAACATAAACTACCCTAGCAACATTTATTTTAGAGATTATCGGAGGGCTAAAAACAGGAGATATAGACCGAATAGGCACGAAACACGTGCCTCTGACAAACAAATCTATTTAGCGAAGTAATCCTCGTCTTTTTTTCACTATACAGACTAATGGGTTATACCTTTCAAGACGAACTATGGCAGTCCCGAAACCGGCGTTCTCTATAGGTCTTTTCAATTAGATGATTTCACGCCAGACAGACGGCATCGCTTTGGAACCTGTCTTCCCTCTTATCTATCGGGAATTTTAAAAGGAACCTGCATCATCGCTTTTTATTACTTGTAAACACTTAAATGTTTAAGTTTACTATAAATTGGATAAGAACTAGTGAAGAGTAAAATTATTTTGAAGCCACTGTATAATATGCAGATGTCTTTTTTATATGTATAAAAGGAAAAAACTGTTACTTTTCTTGTAACTATAGATAGTAAGTGTTTTAAGGAATATTAAAGGAAGAAAACATGAATATAAAATTATAGCCCAGTAAAATTAGGACTTGATTATGCAATAAAAGGGAGAAAAACAGAATATTGTGTGGGTGTTTAATGGTGAGTCGAAATCCAAAAATTAAACCTCCTATCGCTTGTGGAAAAGCCCCCATTTTGGTTTTAGGAGGGGATGAGTTTTTCCATTTTACGACGTTAATTAACGTTGTATCGAAAAAAGTGTAAGTAATAAATTCCTCTATTACGGAGAAAAAAATTCTCTACAAATTTGCATCTATGCAATTTGCATCCATGCAGTTATTAACCCGCACAAAATTCCGTTCCTCCCGCTTTGATTGCATAATAATTGCATTTTTCGTCTGATTTTACTGGACTATTGTAATGAATTTTATGTTTCAATTTCAATGTTTCCAGATAACGTCCTTGATTTTTTTTTAATTGCTAACACACTCTTCAAGGAATTGAAAATATAAATTTATACCTATATATTTCTTACATATAGATATATACATCATGAATTTTGAGTTCAATTTTATGAACAACTAATAAAGGAATGTATTTAAAACGACAGGAATTTTTTTCTGCACTCCTGTTGAAGCGATTTTCATTGAAATTTTATCAGTTTTTTTAATGATTATAATCGAGGAGGAAATTTGCAGGCATGAGAGGAAATAAACTAGTAGACAAATTATCTACATCAGAGAGTCAATCTCAGTAACAAAAATCGAAGCCGTAGACACGGCCATAGCCTTCATTAAAATTTAAAAAACGACACTCAGAACCGCTGTGGGAGACAGATCGTAAAAAATCGAGCCTGACTTCCAAATCACCACTACAAGCTCTTCATCCTTCTCATAATATCCATAAGGATGCTTCAAAGTATTGAAAATTGATTCGATCCTGCTATCATTAGTAGACATTTTAATTATTTATAAATTTAAATTTAAATTTTAAATTAAAGAAACTTCAACCCTCGGAAGTTTTTTTTTTTAAATAACTAATCATAGTGTAATCGGTAACCTGAACATGCGAAAAAAGTCGATACAGATTCAAATTGACGCAAATACTCGCACAAAAGTTGAGGGGGTGCACAAAGTTGAATTCTTCGGTTCCAAAAGCAAAACATTGCATTTAGTTGTCAAATTAAACTAAAAATACTAAATTTATATAAAGAAAGACAATTTTTTTAAGACAAGAAAAAATGTTTTATTGGTTTGTCTGTTTCTTACGTGAATTTAAGGATGGATTTTTCATAAATGTTTATCTTTATTTTTAGATGCATTGCGAATATGTCAATATCATTTTGTTCAATCCATCATAATATGTTCTTCCATCATTAATTCAATGCGTGGATAAATACGGTATATGTGAAATCGAAATCTTTTAGAAGATATGAATTTTCCAATATATTTTTTCAAGTTGGATGACCATTTATATTCCATTCTAGTACATCTGAAAGAGTTTATTGATACTGATAAAGCTTGTAAGTGAAATATTTTTAAGGCA
The DNA here is from genome assembly GCA_910589415.1 of Malachius bipustulatus. Classification (NCBI taxonomy): domain Eukaryota; kingdom Metazoa; phylum Arthropoda; class Insecta; order Coleoptera; family Melyridae; genus Malachius; species Malachius bipustulatus. The sequence goes on along the minus strand of OU342635.1, from coordinate 35,009,090 downwards.
CCCAATAAAATTTCTTAGCAGGTTGAATATTTGAATTTAGTGATGCTATTTTTTTCGATAAAATTGCTTCGGTTTCCTTATATTTCCAAAATCCTTTGAATATAATTTAATGTTATTTTAAAATTACGATTTTTTATAAATCTCTCCTGAAGACCAACAACATACTTACAACAGCTCTGCGGTTTTTGAATTTACAATTTGCTGTTTCATAATGAACAGAACGGTGGTGGATGTAGTTCAAATAGAATGTCCTCAAATCAGACACTCTAGTGGCGTTGATTTTGAGAGTCCTTCAATCAAAACTAGTAGTAAGCTGGTTATTAATACTACCATTCGGCAGGTGCAATTGTGCGTAGGTCAATTAAATCATAAAGCAGATTTTGGAGTTTGTAATTGTTTGTTTAAATCGACACATTCATGACATATACGTATAACAAACTGACGAGTCTTAATTTATCCGAAACGATGCCTTTTTTGTCTCCAAAGTCATAATATCCTTAAATACAAGATGACCCAGACTTAGTTCACTAGGATCTTTATAGACAGATTGAGATAATCGAACCGAATAAAAGAAATATGGATAATACAGGCTGATTCAAAATTGAGTGCAAATATTTTAGGGACTTATTTACCAGCCAAAAATAAGAAGTTTTTTTCATATAATCATATGTCCTAACTTGCTTCGTTTTCTAGATACAGGGTGTAAAATTTTGAAAAAAAATCGATTTTTTTTATTAATTACTCAAAAACCTTTCAGCCGATTTAAATAAAATTTGGTAGACTTATTTGTCATTATAAGGAACTTCCTTTGATGGGAATAACATAAATTTATTAATTCCAGTGGCGTCTGGAAGCGTCTGGAATCGAATCGAATAATTGGTTTAAATACATATACAGGGTGTTTATTTAATATTGTGCAATTTTTGGTCACAAATAATCAAAAAAATACCTATCAACGTGTGTCCGGATATCCACCGTTTTTGAGATACGGGGTGACAAAATAAAATTGAGAAGGTATAATTTTTCCAGTTTTTTGATGATACCTATCTCGAAAACCGTTAGAGATACCAAACTCAGCTTTCATATCTTATTGTCATTCATATTAGCTACTTTTTTAATGATACCCACATTTTTTCATATGCAATTGGGGTAGATTTTAGGGTTGCGCGAGGTTTTCCTCCTTTTATCTAAGGGGGCAAATTGAACGTTTGAATGCGCATTTTTAACCGCCAATATTTTCTACACAAAAAAGGTACTCTTGGTTATAACTGCTAAGGTGAACCGTTTTAGAGAAAAACGGACATTTTACGATGATAAACTCGCTTTGGATGTTTGAAAACATATTGTGTCGAAAAATGATGGACAAAAAAAACTTGGGCAACCGTAACATCTTCTTAAAAGGCACATTAAAAAAGTAGCTACTATACTAATGATGAGTCATGTACAAAAGCCGAGTGCTCTTCTTTGTTTTGGGTTTTAGGTTCTTTAAAATACTATTTTTCAAAAATATTTTTATACAAATGAAACGTTTCGAGACCGATTGGTCTCTTGTTCACTCATAAATAAATGTAAAAAACATGTAAAAACTTAAAAATACTTTAAAAAATCATAATTATTATATTAAAATGTCGTAAATGGTGTGTTTTTAAATTTAAACTTTAGAAAAAATATAAGTAAATTAATTTTGATCTTGATTTTGATATATATATATATATATATATATATATATATATTTTCAAATAATTATATATATATATATATCTATCTATACATCATAGACAGAGAACAAAACACATACAAAAGAACTATTTTAGAAATGATCCACATACAAAGTAATCAAACCAGCGTAAATGACCGAACTGAAATCAACAATCTATCACGTATCTATCAAACTATCATATCCAACATACCTCCCTCACACACCTAAAAACAAATTAATAATAATTCTGAAATTATAATATTAAAAAATTACTTAACCAAAAAAAAAAATGAACTAAAAACCTGATTCCTAACAAAAACAAACCAAAAAAAAAAAAAAAAAAACCTGCTACCTACCTACTACTGAAAACTAACAATTACTACCAACAATAATTACTCACCACCATTACAATAACAATACTTTTAAAATCATATTATCATACAATAAAATACACGTAACAAACACAATAATGAAATATAATAAACAAAAGCAGACACATAAAATGTCAAAATCAAGATCAAAATTAATTTACTTATATTTTTTCTAAAGTTTAAATTTAAAAACACACCATTTACGACATTTTAATATAATAATTATGATTTTTTAAAGTATTTTTAAGTTTTTACATGTTTTTTACATTTATTTATGAGTGAACAAGAGACCAATCGGTCTCGAAACGTTTCATTTGTATAAAAATATTTTTGAAAAATAATATTTTAAAGAACCTAAAACCCAAAACAAAGAAGAACATTTAACAACTACTAAGAAACAAGGTTCAATAAAAATAATCAAAGCTGAGTGCGGTATCTCAAACGGTTCCCTAGATATCTTCAAAAAACTGGAAAAATTATATTCTTTGACAACCTGTACCTCAAAAACGGTGCATTTCCAGACCCTCGTTAATAGAAATTTTTTCATTTATTTTTAACCAAAGAATCTGCCGTTAATTTTTTCGCAATATTAAAATAACATCCTGTGCCTATTTAAGATATTTATAGACACCTATAATACTTATACATAATATGTAAGCATACACAGAGAGCGTTACTCAATTTACTCAATTAAGGGTGGAGGCCGCAACTTAGGGGTTCCTGTTGAGGATATATTGTCATTTCATGGACCCAAATTCTCTTTAATCAATTATATCAATCTGTTGATGACTTATGGATTGATCAACTAAATCTGGGACATCCTATACAACACACCACATATTGTTTAAACCTTCAAAATTTAGAAAAACATTCGACGCTCTCAAGGCATTAGGGGTGTATTTAAATTAAAATAACAATGTGCAAAGAAGTCAAAGAATATCCTATTAGTTTCCACTTTCAAAAAAACAAGGTAGATACCTACCACTGAAAATGTATTATTTTTTCTAAAAGTAGTATTACTGAAGCAATCAAGACTGGTGAAAATAAAACGACGGATCTACATTTAAATCAATTGTTTCTAGAGAAAATAGAATAACTCTAGGAGAGAAAAGAAAGTTTTGGTGGAGAGTCTGGTAGCTTTAGGCCTTTAACTCTCCAGGGACAAGCATTTGTCATCATTTGTAGCCTCTACGCCTTTATGGCGCTGAAAACGATGCCGAAACACAGCTACCACTATCTTTAATGCAATATAAAGTAAAGAGAATATAACAATTTATGAACCAACTCTTAAAATAAAATGTAATTTTTATAGCCCTTGTAAGGTTTGATGGAAAAAAAGTGAAAGAGAAGAAGAAGCATTACGGAAATGGTAATAATTTTCAATTAAAAATTCCGCGTATTTTTGTGTGCAAATTAGAGTCCCATGAACTTAATTTTATTTAACTACTCATTCCAAAAATTTAATTTTATAAAATAATTCTTTTATCTTAGGGATTTTAATTAAGCAGTTAACAATGTTTTTAAAATCATCATTATATTAATTATCGCGGTATAAATGAAACGATTCCCATAAAGTTTGGTAAATACGTATAATCAATCTATATTGATATAAAAAGTCAAATTTTATTTTAAACAAAAGCCAAATCTTTTTCAAATTGAACATTCAAATATTAAAATAACATACCTTTCAAATGGTTGAAGAACTTGGATGAAGATCCTGAAAAAATCGTTAAAATTTTAGATGACTTCTCCATAAAAAAAAAAAAAAAAGAAAAAAAGAAAAAACATTAAAAAGTGGTAACAATAATAATAATTAGAACAAAGAGCAGAAAATAGTATTAGGTACACTGTTAGAATGCAAAAATATGTGAGTGAGCACACAGATTGGGTTAGACTCAACAAGCCGAAGTGAGTCCTTAATGAATGGGGGTGTTCACAAGGGCAAGACATTGTCGATTTTTCGATACATTCATAGTTGTTTTATAACACATTTGCGAAAAATCATCGTAGTCAGATTGAAAAATTCCTTATGATGCTTATTTTATTCCACCCTTGGAAAAATCCAACGCAATTCAGAGTTCCAGACGAAACACCCAACCCAGAGTAGATTCTGTTGGACCTCCAAAGTCTGATTAATAAAACGTAAATGTAAATTTATAATACATATACCAAGGTATCATTTTATAAATAAAAAATATGTTTCATCGTGGTCCTCTTTGAAGCGCGAGAAGACAATTTGACGTACGAAATTTTGGGACAAGCCGTCTTAACGATAGACTTAATTGAAATTTTGATAATTATATAGTTAACGGACCACTCGCACTTCGCTACAATTTTTACATTGTTACATTTAATTTTTCTCATAATTTTTAGTTCATTTTGTGTGGAAATCCCTTTGTATTCTAAGAAGGACCATGGAGCGAACGATTTATTTGTATCACTCGGCCTTATTGAAGCCACTCTCACTCTAATGGTCATGCCCATGCGAGCTGGACAAGGAAAATTTTCCAAAAATCGTCAAATTAATGGTGGAGTACATCAATGGTGATTATTACAGTTCTACCGAAGGGAATATTTCCCTTATTACCGATTTCCACCGACTTTCACTTGTACCATGATACTCCTAAAGACCCATACATATACAGGGTGTCCCAGCTTATTCGAAGCGGTCTCTGTAGGCCAAACGATTGATTTTTTCCAAACAATTTTAGCAAATTCAAGTACAGGATCACAATGGCCATAATTTAAAATTATTTTGGAGTATTGTCTCATATGACCGTGGCATATCAAAGTTATGTTTTTTAAATGGAATGCTCCTATGTTATTGCATTTTTAGATTGTCTGAAAAGAGAAAATAGGATTGGCTTTTACAGTTGGTGTTTAAATTCAGAAGTTTTTGAGTTATAAACAAGTGAAAATCGTCATTTTTCAAGTTCAAGGCCCTGTACAATGAAAACGGTTCAAGATAGAGAAAAACGGCTTACATGTCCCTATTTTAACTTTTCATGTACTATCCTATGGTATAGAAAAATTTTTACTTTCTTTGATTTTTTTATTTGGCGACGCGTGGAGAAATCTCAGAATTTTTCAAATTTTTTATCACCCTGTATAAACATTCCATCTACATGATAGGATAGTACATGAAAAAGTAAAATAGGGACATGTAAGCCGTTTTTCTCTATCTTCAGCCGTTTTCGTTGTACAGGGCCTTGAACTTGAAAAATGACGATTTTCACTTGTTTATAATTCAAAAACTTCTGAATTTAAACACCAACTGTAAAAGCCAATCCTATTTTCTCTTTTCAGACAATCTAAAAATGCAATAACATAGGAGCATTCCATTTAAAAAACATAACTTTGATATGCCACTGTCATATGGGACACTCTGTATACTCCAAAATAATTTTAAATTATGGCCATTGTGATCCTGTACTTGAATTTGCTAAAATTTTTTGGAAAAAATCAATCGTTTGGCCTACAGAGACAGCTTCGAATAAGCTGGGACACCCTGTATATACACTACCTCGTAGTGTATGTGCTATACCTGAGTGCGAATGGCTCCTCATCTATACAATGACCACATTTTTTGAGGTAGGTAGTTACTGATGTTTGGTTCAATAACCTGTTTGCTTTTGACCAGAAATGAGATAGTCTTGCTTAGCAAAATTTTAAGCTTTATTTGCTTTTGTAACGATTACATGTTTCGGCCTTTAGGCCATCATCAGACCAATTCAATAAAAGTAGTCTCTTTATTCCTAAAAACAGTATCGTCAAACGTGAATCTTGAAGAAATCATAATAACACCCAGTTGAGTCACGGGGGTTCTTTATGTAATTTAAAATCAAGTTAGCTAGGTCTGAACTGGGTAAGAAGAATAAAATTAACAGTTAAAATGGAAGGGTAAAAACTGGGACAAACATTATAACTTACAACAAAAATCAAATTAGGGAAGTTCGAGAAAACATCAAAAATCGCCCAATATTCTAACATGTCTTTAAATTTTTGTAAATTATAATGTCTGTCACTGGTTTTTACCATTCAATTTTAATTGTTAATTTAATTTTTCTTACCCAGTTCAGACCTGGTTTTAACTTAATTTTAAATGACATAAAGGGCCCCCTTGACTCAAAAAATGATGTTATGATTGCTTGCAAATTCGCTTTTGACAATACTGTTGTTAGGAATAAAGAGACTACTTTTGTTAAATTGGTCTGATGATGGCCTATAAAGGTCGAAACATGTAACAGTTACAAAAGCAAATAAAGTTTTAAATTTAGGGAAGCAAGACTGTGTACTGTGTCTCATTTTTGTTCATATTTTTCTTTGCAATGGGTCTGTGTTTGGTTTTACCTAAAAAAATAATATAACGGCGACGGGCCTAAAAAACCTGCTGGTTGTCAAACCAATACTTATTCAGTCTTTCCAGATTAAATTTCCGGTTTGGGTCCAATTTATCTGAATCATAACAAAAAGGAAAATAAAATATATTTTAAGAGAAAATAATCGAACCTAATTTGCGGTTTTGAATCGATAAAGCTCTCAAAATCTAATATTATTCGGTAGGCAGGTGTTTATTTAAACTTAATTTCAACAAACAAAATTTGAAGCTTGTGCCCAATTATCTCTGAAATACCTACATAAAAAAGCAACAAAGTTGCGAATAATAATTATACGAGTGAATTGTTGTTTATTTTCCCTCATTTGATGTTGCGGGTCATAATCATCGTATGGAAAACATATGAATTAAATACAACAGCCTTTAGACTTGGAGTTTCCCACAACAACAGAGAGGGGAAAATAATTCCACGTTTTATTATTATTCAAGCAGGCCTTTGAAAAATTGAAAAATGTACATTAACAAAACACAAACGGTGTTTTTATTTGGGAGAAGGGAATGATACGAGTGGGAGGGAACAAGCAGGAGTCGAAAACATGAATTTTTTAATTGCAGCATACGCCACAACTTGCAAATATCAGACAGTATATTGAATACAATTTAATCGTCCATTCCGGGTATAAATATATCCTGCTATAACGGAGATGAATATGAAAAACTGGCAAGATCCTCTTACATAAAATGTTTCGCAAAGCAAACTAAACGACTAAACAGCCAGGAAAATTCAGTTAACTCGAATTGCAATTGTCCGGTAATGTTGTAAAAAGTTAATTCAGGATGTAGCAGCATCTGCAAAAACGAACGTTGAGGTAATCATGTTACAGTTAACCTGGCATAATGTATTTAAAAGCTCGTGCTTAAAAATCATTTACGCGTGTATGCAACAGTGTCGTACTTCATGTTGAATAGGGCCGAAATTGCTCTTGTTAGTTTTTATGACTTCTAGATAAAGTAGCTAGCTAGGTAGGTAGGTACTTCAAGTTCCGAGTACAAGAGCCTATACATGAAGAAAGTGGTTTCGTTTATGCCGCATTAAAAAATTTTAACTTAATTTAATTTTGATGAATTCTTTGCAAGCTTTCAATTTTTACGAGATTATTAATTTAGTCTATAATAGATAAAAGTATACATTATACGCTCGGTATGTCAAAAGCGCTCCGCTCCCATGTTCAAACAATTATTTCAGTTGACTGTCGGATTTGTTCCTAACTGTAGGAGAAACTGATTCTCGCTACTTTCTAAAATGATCATTGAAATGACAGTTTTCACAACATTTGAGATAAAAATCTTATCTTAAGATCCTTCTGTGGAAGGGTAAAACCCGTGATAACAGGTTACAATTCAAGGGTTGAAAACAACAAAAACAACAATGGCCATCTCTGGGAGCCTTTTTTATAAAACTGAGAAAACATGCCTCGAATGTTTTCTTGGGTTTTCCTGTAAGGTATGGGTATCGGTAAGTGAGACAGGTCCACACTTATTTTATATACCAATTTCTTGTATCCCAATCAATTACTTGACGATAACTATTCCTACTAGTCCATGTACGCCACTGTATATGAAACAGGCATCTGTGATGAGTGATTTACAAAAGTTCTGGAGTGTTTTAAAAAAAATTATGAAAGCAAAAGGAAGAGTGAAAATATAACATTGCTCGGCAATACCGGACCAACCACTCTTCACATTATAATTACTCATAACTTATCTCTGAGGCTGTCACGAATTGGCTACCTAAAAAGTAGTCCGTGATATAAATTCTCGAGATCAAATCTCTAACCAGAACCACGCGCCTGGCAAGCGTCGGACGGAATTCCAAGGCGGGCAGACCGCAACTAAACCTGGTCAACCGTCAAAATGCGTCCACATTAAAAAACCCGCATGCTGTTCTATTTAACTTTCAAGACTAAGAACATCGTAAGAAGTACAGAAAAATGTGGAGATGATCGGGTGAGCCATGAACGTTTCCTAATGTAGACACAGCAAGAAGTTATGATGGTTTATGGCTATGGCTGCGATATTTCAGTAATCATGATGTTTTAAAAGAAAGTAATATGAATGTCAGGGATAATAAACATGAGATAACTGTTTATAAAAAATAAATTATGAGGAAATTAAGGATTTTTTAGGATAAAAAATGAAATTAAAGTTGGAATTAAGCCAACTCAAGCATAAAACTTCTGTTTTATAATGGCAGACATTAATGTAGGATGTAGGTATAATGAAATTTATACTCATATCCGTTTTCACAAAGAAATCAGGATGACAATGATGACATTTGTTTTGTTAATTTTTTTATCTTCATGGAGATCACAACGTGGAGCTTAATAGAATTCAAAACACAAAATATATATATTTTTGTGAAAAATCCTACCTTAGACAATAAACTCAAATAATAAGATTTATAACATTCTAAGTTTGAGGCACACATAATCATTTCATCGTATTACGGCCGTGTGTCGGGCGTCACACGATGACATTAAATGGCTCGGCTCGGACACTGCGCCCGGGCACGAGATGTGTAGCTTAACACGTGCAATTTGATTGTGCGAATCTTTCACCGAATAATGTGTGTCCCAACCTTTACAATGGTTATTTAAAATACTCTCGGTTTACAGTTGGTTGAAAAAAAAAATTAAAAGCTCATCTTAAGAAAAATATCTACATAAAAGTGACATTTATGACAAATAACTGAAGTAGATACTTACTCATATAAGTATTCACTTTCAATCATTTATTTACTTGTGAAATGTTACAGGGTAGGTACTTACCTACAGAATTTTCTTCAAGAGTATCTTAGCATAAAGGCATTTTGTAATTTGAAACTGCTGCTCATAGCACATTCCATCTGTAACAATGGAACAGCACTCACGTTTTTAAGCCAGGAGATTTTCCGTCTTCCAATATTCCTTTTTTCTGTTATTTTATCTCAAGAATCAGTTGCAGGCAGCTCGCACTTTTGTCCTCGCATGACATGACCAAAGTGCATTCGCTTTTACTGTGTTGGCGACTTTTTCTTAACGTATTCGGATTAGTGGATTTTCTTCTCCGTCCAAGATATCCTCAACAAGCGTCCGTACACCCACAATTCAAAGAAGTGAGTTCTTTAAACCAAAAACTTGAATTTTATATATAAATCACTTTGTAGAGGGTTCCTGACAACATCTTATTGAATGACGCAGAAAATAAATTTAAAAAATAAAGTGATTTACTTTATTTTATATATATGTACTTTACACCAAGTTTTTCATTTTCAGGAAAACCGCCCTGGATAACTCTATAAAATGACTTTGAATCAGAATCGGGCTTAAAAGTTATTTGTATACTTAGGCCGCGAAATCATTCTTTAATGTAGGTACTGACAAGATTGCCGCCGAGGCCGCTTACGGCCAAGGCAAGGCAACCTCGAGGACGCGGCCCTCCTGGCTGCAGAATTTACGTAAATGGTTCAACATGAGCACTACAGGTCTATAAACAGCAGTGAATAAAGTCAGAATAACCATGTTAATAGCCAACATCCTGAAGGGATAGGCACTACAAGAAGAAGAATCGCTCATATAATAATATACTATTTTATCTACTCCCTTATATGAAAGTTGACAAAATACAAAAGCTCTTGCATAGCCTGAAAATGAGCCTTTGCGCATACCTGTTCTGTAATGAAAATCAAAAGTCAAAACAAGTGTTGTTTTTTTGTTTTTCATTACAACACGGTCTTATAAACCATCAGTCAAAATAGGGGTCATGTTAGAACAAAAATAATTATTAAGAAGATATAGGTATAGTCGATATGTAAAATAATGCAAGCATTAGAGAAAATGTATAAAATTTACAAACCTGTTATTATCGAAATGAGTGGCACACGCAATATTATGTATTTGTTTAATAATTTCCATCAAACCACATCATTGTTCCTGATTGACATGCAGATATAATAATTATTCATTCAGTAATATTTTAGTAGTTATTTGCCCGTATTCACAAACGATAATTTCCTAAATAATTACGTAATTATTTAAATGAGTGAGATGGAGATATGCAGTTTTTTTGCAATAGAATGAGATGGGGATAATTGATTACGTAATTATTTAGGAAATTATCGTTTGTGAATACGGCCGTTAGATTGATATTAATTGACAATTGACAATGTTATAACATATTTGACGTTTCTTGGTAACTAAAATATTCGATTGTAAAACATCGGGAATGTCTATATTGCCAATTGACTGTCTTATTGAACGTGATGTAAAATGCCATTTTGAAACACCTTATAGATACTTCTTGTCGTTCAGACTATCACAGTTTTACTCTTTATTAGTTCATAGTGCGTCATATTATTGGATTGAATAAGATATGTATTGTGTCCGCCATATCCAAACACCTCTGGGGCTATATTTTGAATTTTCTGACAGCTGATTGGTCTCATGCTCAAACCCTACGAATTTTAAACCAATCACATGTACCAAAATATGACCCTAACGCCCGTATTCACAAACGATAATTTCCTAAATAATTACGTAATCAATTATCCCCATCTCATTCAATTGCCAAAAAAACGCATATCTCCATCTCACTCATTTAATTAATTACGTAATTATTTAGGAAATTATCGTTTGTGGATACGGGCATAAGTGTTATATTTTTATTGATGAATATGGGCCATAGAGATGTTAATTCTATCTTGTTTAAAATTCGAAGATTAATTTTTGATTAAATATGTATGCAAACTTTAACCTTTTGATTCTCTTCAGGTGTGGTTTCTCAATATAAATCGATTAAGAGGATATCACATTATACATAATTCACAAAATGTATTTTATAACTGATTAAAGGATAAATGTCTGCAAAATTTGTAATTTTCCTCAATTCCAGACATCCTTGATTAAAATTTTAAAACTTTCTTAACAGGCTCAACTTACTTGGTTAAACACTTTCATGATGCGATCTTAATCGGCTTCGAGTTAGAGCGAAGCAATTTAAAGTCTTCATGTTTTGTTATTATTTATTTTATAACTGTTGAACAGATCATGTCTGAGATGTGCTTCATTGAAAGTTAGCAATTAATATTCTTAATTTGATTCAGTACATATTTTCGAGAGAAATGTCTTACAAAATTTAATAATATCTGACTAATTTTTTTTTAATAAGAATAAGTACATATCTACCTAAATAATTTTCAGCATATTTAAATCTGGATGTGTCTAATCAACAAAACAACCCAGAGATTTAACTCACTGTGAGAAACTTATCAAGTTGCTAGAATTAAAAGAACTTTTCTCGGGTATTTTAATTCATGTTTTTAGAATGGACTTGAGTTATTAGTAAGATAAATTATAAAAAGGAGAAAATATGGAAGAATTTTCGAAATAAAGATACTTGCACAATCGGGTTTTTGAAATGCATAACCGATGTAGGTAGCACAGGATTAACGTGTGACTTTGAGACAAAATCTAATGTAGAATTAATACTTTAGTCACTTCTCTCAAAGTCTCTAAAACCATATGTGGATAAAAAAATTTGTTGTAGGAAATATAATACACTGTCAGTGAGTGGCAACAAGGCACGCCAACCAGATGGTATACCTACCAACCGGCGGAAGAATAAGGGGCGTTCTAATAAGAAATCTGCAAGAGTCACGAGCTTGAACCAGATCGCGATTGAATATATGGAACACGTGTCTGGACTGTCTGGATGAACGGCGGTCGTGAATAAGAACATTAATTTTCCTCTTCAAATTATTGCTGAAATTATTGAATACTTAGAGTTATGAAAACCGCAGCTAGCTACCAATTCAGTTCAATATTGAAAAAAATTGTATGGGGACATTATAACTACTGTGTAAGTTTTTTCTTCTCTTTTTTTCTTCTTTTTTATCGTATGATTCGAATGAGAATTGCATGGAGATTCTAATGGCAATTCCTTACCCTATTTATGGACAATGTAGCTATGTTATTAGGTAGAGACTAGAGAGACAAACGTGACTATTAATATCGCTACCTCAAGGAAACTCCCATTTAAACTAAATTAATGTAATGTTATAACAAACATCTCTCTTTGAATCTCTAAAATCTATAGGGCTTACATTACTCGCCGGCCAATTGATTATACATTCGATCATTCCATAGTTACTTCGTCAGATTGATCGCCCTTGCATGTCTTCAACTTTCTTCAGTCCGGTAAGAATTTTCTATGACTAGAACTGCCCCCAATACTAATGAAAATGTCTTCATAAGGCTCACTTCATTGCATTGTATTGTTTTGTAGTTATTGAGGGTGATTGAGTCACTGCGACCTAAGAGATCTATTGTATTCTGTCTACTGTGCTTCCTTCTGGTATGGAATTTCATTAATGAAGCACCCTCTCCAAGTCCGTTCCCTTGAGAAACTTGAATTGTGAGAGGATCAAGATCGGCCTGCGTACTATTTAATCTCGTAACTTCTTTGACAGTTGAGTGTTTGAGAGTCTTTGAGCGTGTTTGAAAAGTTGGAAGTGTTGTTCCATTTCTGCATGAAATTTTGCAGGACCAACCCTTTTCTGCATAAAAAGGGTTAATCCTCAATGACTCGCTCTCCACTTCTGATTCCTGCTCTTGACATTTTAAGGAAAGCTCCTCCAGCTATTCTTTCTATCACCAAATGTAGGGGTGTCAGATCCAAAATTACTTCAAACGCCTCAATGGGACAAGTTGTAAGACCTTGTACACCATGCTATAAAGACCTGTCATTAGATATGGAGCGGTTGCCTTGTACAAGAGGACCAATCTAGCAACAGCAAGGAAAACACTCGAGAAGACCCATAGTGGAGCGGAAAGAGCCCGCTATTTCGCTTATTTAAGGTAGAAAAAATTTTCGGAGTAGAAAGATATGGAACCGGTACCATCATGTTAAGGGATCTTTGGGGCACTAGAATCTCGTTTTACGACAAGCTCCCTTGGTGCTGACAAAAGTTACAGCCCTTTGAATCTCAGATTTGTGATTTTTTTTTCCGAGTAAAAGCTTCGCAAAGTATTTTTTTTCTCCGTCACCGGTTGCCATTGGGGACTCTAGTTTTGTTTTTCCTTTATAGTTATGATTAGTGAACGAAATGACGTATTTGAAATCCAAGAAGTTTGTTCAATTTTCAAAATATTCAGTGTTTTTGACCGATTAAACACACAATTTCTGCAAAGTTCCGACTTTGAACACCTTTAAATTTTTTTTTCACGATATCGATTTCAGTTTTTTTGTTACCATCTGATAAAATGAAGCTTTGTGAACCTTTTATTTCGTATAACATGTAGTCGCGTTTCAAAAATAAACTTTCTAGAGCCGTTTATATGAAACCCTGAAGTTGAACAGATATGTTTAGCATAGAGCGGACTGAGTGCGAGTTATAGCGCGGCGACGGCTGTTGAACAAGGAACGGCTAAGGATAAGATTGTTACTGCGAGTGTTACTGTTATGTACCTATATTCAATAATAATTTAGGGACGTTCGGACGTTTATTTATTGTAATATTGTTTAAATAAGGCTTTGTTATTTATTAAATATTTTAACACGCTTGAAATTCATTGAAAATATTCATATTTTCAATTGGTTAATATACCTAAAGGGCAAAATAAAAATTTTTTGTGCATATTTTCAGCCTCTTTCCGCTCCACTACCAGAGGCCAGAGGCTCACATGTCTTTGAATCACAGGAGCAATTCTCATTATTACTCTTGTACCAGGCAACCGATCCATATAATAAGGATATAGGTCTCGCTAGCATGATTTACATCCAGCACAGAATATATGTATATGTAGTTAAAAAATTTATATTTTAATGATACCGCCAATTGAAACTATAACAATTGACACTATGTATGTGATAATCAGTTACGTTATAAAAGATTCAGTCTTGGAGCATAAACTTTGAAGACCTCCCAAAACTGCCCGCATTATCGACAGTTTGAAGCCAACCTGGTAATTAGTTATGTAAAGCAATACCAGCATACATATAGCGGAGACCTTTTTTAATTCATAGAGATTAAATCTCTGCCGATAAATATGTCTTTACCCTTGCATAAATAACATTAATAAGAAGCGTTTACATTAATAACTAAATGTTAATTTTTTTTAAACGAGTATCAATAATTATCTTCCGAATAACGAAATATATTCTCCAGTAGTAGAAACTCGTGTTTGTGACTTTATTTTTTAAATATCCCTAACTACATATAAAACGATTCGACTATCGCGATTTAATTATAAAATTCTTATGTAATTTTATCCAACTAACACGCAAAATACGAATCAAGACAACCGAAATTGAAAGCCCACAGTCATAATTATTATAACAGATATCTGTTGTTTCAATAACAGTTTGAGGACTGCTTGTTTTCTTTCATAGATGGATATCGCCAAATGAATGGTCTCTTGTCTTATTTAGTCTATCAGTTAATAGGAGAGATTTGAAGCAGCTGTTGTTGCCGAACAGAAACACATTTTGAATTTGGGGGTCTCCACAAACTGCGAAATGCTCGTCGTCTACCCTTGTAGTCAAACACATGGCGCTCGTGTGACGTTCTCATCAATTTTAAACTTCTCGAGGAATTTTAGTAAGCTTCGAACGATCTCAGCATCATCGATAAAATCCTTCATTTCATATTATTGGACAGTTTCGGCTGATAGCATCAGCTCTCCTGATGAAAGTCTTTATCTAAAATTACTTCAATTGTAATTTTATTATTTTCTTTGTTTCGGACAAAGCTAAGCGCATCAATCGTATTTCAAACGTATCAAGAGAAATTCCTTCTCGCGCTCTTGAAACTCCTCTTTTTGGTCCTGGAAAATACATTCCTCTCTGTGTTTGGTAAAGAAATTCGTTACATGTTTCAAACACTTTACACTTAATTCATTTCACTTTAATTCTAGAGATAAGCTTTCATGAGCTTTACACTACACTACTATACGAGTATTTCCCTATGTTTAATGTCTCCCTGCTAGAAATGTCTTTTAATTTCGTTTCATTTTATTTTTGGAATTCCTACTCTCTGCCTGCTAGTTGGTAATTATAGCAAAAGAATCTTATTGTATTACAAATTTAGACCAGTCTTGCGAAAATGTATAAAATGGAATAGAACTGCTCTTTCATTTATTTCTTCGCTAATAAAGAGTTCTAATGCAACGAAATAAACGGTTTTTCTTTAGTAGACACTGCTAGGAAAAAAACATGCAGTCCAAATAATCCTTCTCAGACGGGCAATTCGCCATTGTTTTTGTGAAAACCGAAATGAAAGAAATAAACGTACATAGTCTGCTCGAAAATTAGTACACTCAGGTGCAAAAAAACGGGACACCTAAATTTTTTTTGAAAAACGAGAATATTTAAAAAAATATTTTGGCATCCAGTTTACATTTTTTGATTTTTTATTGATCAACGTTTTCCTCCTATAATAGACAATTCAAAAAACAATATAACGCTTATTCTGGTTTTAATAAACACCGACATAAATACAGGAAAAGGGAAAAGTGTATATCAACTTAGCAAAAGTTATGTTCACCACAATAAACTTTAGAGGAACAGAAAACGAAATTTTAAAATGAAATTAAATATTTCGTGTTGCCTCCTCTATACCTTTTCAACGTCAATTTCAGAAAAAGTAACACCTATTTCAGAAAAAGTAAAATCAAATTCAGTAAATTCAGTAAAAGGGACTTCTGTTTCAGAATAGTAAACTCAGATTCAGAATAGGAAAAGTCAACTTCAGAAAAAGTAAAAACAATTTGAGAATAAGTAATTCCAACTTAAGAAAAAGTACAAATTTTTTACAAGAGTAGGTATACTACTTTTTAGAGAAATATTAGCGTAGATGAATTTTTTTATTTATAGTAGCATCATTTCATATTATTTCATTTATTATTATTATTCATAAGTGTTTAAACTTATGTTAATTGCATAAAAGTGGGTACAATTTTTATAAACTTTTAATAAAAATTATTACAAGGGTCATGAAGTGATGGCGAATCGAAATATTAATAATGCAGTAAGACGCAGGGAAAGTTTTAAGAAAATGAAATTTATGAACGCATATTGAATTAAGTCACCACCCCCAATCGATCGCATATTATATTTTTCATAAACATTCGAAAAAAATTCTGAAAAATAGTGTGATTTTTGATGATCGAACCCACGATCTTGGGTCCATCGTCAGAGGTCTTGCACTCATGCACCAGGAGCCCTTTGTGGGGTGCCCTACCAAACAGCTAATACATCACAGTAAATAAACACCATACATTACACCGAAAAAAATATCACAATTTAAAAATAAAAAGCATATTATTCACCTATATTATAATAAATGCATTTATAAAAGAATAACAATAACGTTTTTTATTTATAAAAGATAATTTATGCACAGGAAGACCGAAGACCTTTAATTAGTGACTTGCGTGGCCAAGTGGTTCTCCGCTGGCCCACGAAGCCATAGATCGCGGGTTCGAAACTCACCTCGGCCCGCTTTACTTTTCAGATTCATTTTCGAATGTCTGTGAAAAGTAAGACAAGCGATCGAACGTTTAAAAGGCAAATATAATTTAAAGTGTGTGTGGCTAAAGAGTTCGCGCTCAAAGCCAATTTACCAGAGTGGAGCGACTATGTCTTACCTACACAGTTAAGACCGATGCTCCCTCTTTTATTTAAAAAAGACCTTTAATTATAATTTTCTGAAATTGTATTTACCTATTCTGATTTTGATTTTACCTTTCTGGAATTGAAGTTACCTTTTCTGTATTTGATTTTACTTTTTCTGAATTTGAATTTACTTTTTCTGAAATTGAGGTAATTTTTTCTGAATTTGACATTGAAAAGCCTAATTATTGTTGGCTTATGGCGTGGCATTCCACTAATAATCTCAGGAGTGGTGTTCTGCGGAATATTCTCCCATTCTTCATGAAGAACCACACGAAGCTCGTTTATTGTAGTTGGCGCTGGGGCGCGAGTTCTACCACATCTGCCTAACATGACCTAACATGTTCTATAGGATTTGCGTCTGAAAAACATGCTGGCCAGTTGAGTTTTCGAACAACAACTTCTGCCAAGTATTCACTGACGCATCTTGCTGCATGTAGTCTGGCGTTATCCTGCATCAGGACCAAATCAGGACCAATAAATGAAGCGAATGGAACCATTTGATCTTCTAAAACTTTCTTAATTCCATAAAGAGCACCATTGATATTTCTGTCCCCACCATTACTGGACTCCCATTATGATTAAGCCTGGGGCTGAGAGTACACTCTGCAAATCGTTCTCCCGTTCGTCTCCAAACTCGGTTTCGTCCATCTGGTTAATGTAGAGAGAACCTGGACTCGTCAGTAAACAATAAATTTCTCCATTGCAGAAGATTCCAATAATTGATGTGTTCACGAGCAAATTGTAGTCTCGCTACCCGGTGACGTGGGAGTAACATGGGACCAGTTGCTGGCCTGCAAGCATTCGGTCCAACTTCTCGTAATCTTCGACGAACTGTCCACTTACTCTTTTTGTATCACTTACATATTTGTACCACGAACCTCATAAAGTAGATTTTTTGTCTGCCGTGAGGTTAAATGACGATTTCGCTGAGAATTGAGAGAATAAGGAATCTATCGTCTTGACCGATTGTTGCGCGTTTTCTCCCACAATCTGGCCTTAGTGTAATTCTACCAGTATCTACAAAAGGTTATAGCTTTTTTTGAATAGTCAAATGGCAACCAAAAGTTAAAAAATATTTTTTGTGAATTGAATGGCTGAAAAGTGAAATGATTGGATTTGAATTTTCTAAGGTGTCCCGTTTTTTTGCACCTGAGTGTAGTAGATGCTCAACATAAAATATTATACCTAATCACGAGCTAATTTTTTTAAATACTTATAATAGGTTCTTAAGAAAAATCCTGTAAAATAAGAAAATAAATCATTAGCAATTTATTTTAAACGTGAATAAGTCGCACCCGGTACATTCGCGCAATATGAAATTCTATTGAAAATAGGTACCTACATAAGACGATAAAAAGCTCTTTAGTTCTTGATAAATCAACAAGTCATCTGACAGCGCAAGTTTTTGTTCAAATATTAAGAGGGCGAATCTACCAAGAAAGAAATGGTTTTATTTTTATCTTCCCGTCTGTCAACCCGGATCATTTCAATCTCTGCAGAGGCAGACGTAATCCCGATGACTTATGTTTAGTAGGAACATCATATAGTTGCCTAAAATATCACGAGTTAAATTTATTAGTAGTTATTTTCTGCAAAATTTGCATCCTAGGTACATACAATTACATAATTTACCCACAATGACGTAAAACTTGCTCCATTTACCTTTAAACTATGTCCGAACTAATTTTGTGAAGTGGAACGACACTCAAATGTCTCATAACTCCATTTCACTTACTTATTCATGGTAGTCAGATTTAATATACTCTCGCTTTACTCTTCATATGAAAATTCATATTTTACCAGCTTTTCCACCTCCTGCAAATTGTTTTACATATTCAACCAACTATTGGTGGACACTCTAGATCCTCAAAATTAATTCATAACTATTTTCATGGTGCTAAATTTCTTGTGGAATTAAATTTATTTGTTTTATAGTTTTTCTTCACTTTTACATATTTTATAAGGGCAGATTGAACAAGTTGTGCTCTTTATTTACACTGCCATTTAAAATTTAAGGAATTCTGGTCACAGCGCGAATTGTTGAAATGAATGGGGCGAATTATCTTGTAAAGGGTGTGTCCACGTCGCAAAAAATGTTTTTACCCAGAATTAATCTTCAAGTATCCGAAAATACCTCTGTTTGATTTCCAATAGTCCACCCTGTATATAGTCCACAAACATAAATGTATAGTGGGTAGGGGTTTTGCACTTCAAGCGACTGTAGATAATCACGGGCTCTTTTCGCAATTGCGAAATCATGGTTGGAGTCGCTACTCGAAACTCAGATATTTTTCCTGAAGGCTAAAAGTCTTTTTTTTAAACGAGAGGAGTTTTTCTTTCTCCATAAGTAAGCCTTACTCAAAGATGTCGAGGCTGCTGTTTAAATTTGGTGTAGGATCGATTGGGTACCTCCTCAACCCCATATTGTATTCCCCCACATTCTATTTGTCGATTCAAATCTGGTATAAATGAAGCAGGGCAAAATCTTTTTCGTACACGATAAGCCTTAGATTTGAGTCATGGCATATCTAGGGATAACTACATTTGAGAATAACGATTAGATTGGATGTTTCTTGGGATTTGGGTTCTAATTCAACTTGCCGCTATAGGTTCCTTGCAGAACAAATCAGAAACCTTTCGCACAGCATGCGAAGAGAGAACTGATATCTATTATAAGTAATTGTCTAATAAGTAATTAGTAATTGTCTTAAAACTTCTTCAAGAGTCGATAATCGGAAATTTCGATGATAATTTGATTGTCTTATAAGATCGATTCAATAATTGGAATGTAATCAAATTGCAGAGTTGGAAGAGGTGATATAGAATCAGGGTAAATACTGGAAATAGGACTAATACATTGAAAATAACAAACTTACAGATTGACATTTCTAATCCTCCAGTAGAAAAACCTCCAGAACTATCTAACGATTCAAAAAGTAAAAGTAACGAAAACATTGAATTTCTTGGCTTGCTCTTTTTATTTTTCTATAATATAATAATTCTGGTCCATAAGAATAACATCAGAGAATCTTATTTTACAAATTTTGAGCCCAATTATTATTTTGGAGTTTTTTTTTTCAGATGGTCGAAATCAAAGTG
Source organism: Malachius bipustulatus (assembly GCA_910589415.1). NCBI lineage: Eukaryota > Metazoa > Arthropoda > Insecta > Coleoptera > Melyridae > Malachius > Malachius bipustulatus. The sequence goes on along the minus strand of OU342635.1, from coordinate 34,988,875 downwards.
CGCTTCATCTCGTACTTTTCAGTAATTAATTTTACTTCAGTTTTGAAAAAGTGAATTAAAAGTTTCTAAGTTATACAGTAGGTAGATCCATCACAGCGAGCTTTAATTAGAACGGAATATTTTTTTTAGTTTAAAAGCAATAGATAAGCAACGCCACTGTATCTGTTTTATTATTTTCTACGCGGTACCTAATTATTAATGTATACGTACTTAGAGTCAGATCTACATTAACAATGTAATAAAATTATGTAATCGCTTCTACTTCTTCCTGCTCTTTTTTAATACATATGAATAACTAGAAATGTTCAAGTGATACACTTCATGTTAATAAAATTGACATTTAAGAGCACAATAATTTTCGTCCCAATTACTTATTCTACTAGGTACTTGAAATTCTTAAATACTTTCAGATTTTTTTATAAATCATGAGTCGTGTACTCTTTACAATAGGCGAAGGCGAGAGGAACTATATTTTATCGCAAAAAACTGTTTTACAAGATTGGAACCGATTCAGAGTAGATATAATTATGTAATAAGATATATAAAAAACTTCGAAATTCGAAAGCCAATCTGAAACGCACCTACTTCCCGGGTCTGGGCGTGTGTGGTGTTGTATGTTGTTAAATTGAGAGTGGTAAGGCGGAGACCATCTGCTGCTGTTGAGCCGCAGGCATAAAAGATCAAAGATCTACACCTAAATACAGCCTTGATACGACGCACTCTGAAATAATAAAACTGTAACAAAAAAGACAAAATGATCGAAAAAAATAACTCGTTATAATATCTTTCATCCTGACTGTTTTGGATTGATTTTATTTTGGTTTTTTGAATATTGAATATGTTTAGAGACTTGGGAAAAATATAATATTTTCTAAACATCAATTAAATTATGTAATTCATAGGTAGGTTGAAGAAAATATATTGGAATAATATTCCGACCAGAAACTATGTATACAATATCATAATTCAGCGATGTTGTCGGTGTTTTCCTGCCAAAAGCTCACCCTCTGTTGCAGAATGTTTTCTAAAGGACATAAAAATGAGAGGGATATAACAGTTATAGTATAGAATGATTTTACTGGGAGGGATGTTATTACAAAATCTGCTTGAATTTATGAGATCGTTTGCTAGAAGGTGAAGGGTGACCAATCTACTAGGAATGGTTCCAAAGATCGTGGATGAAATTTAACGGCAACCTACTTTAGAATTTACAAGTTTTCTATAAGAATATTGTTCACGATTTGTGTCATCAGCAATAATTGACATCCATACCCTGGCTAAACCGATGGTTTTACGTTTTACGGTGTTAATAACGCCTCTATGCTAACAAAGTTTTTATTACGGCCATTAAAAATTCAACAGAAAAAAAAATCAATAAAAAGAATAATTCGTTGTCGGTTTCGATTTTTTATCGATATTTGTACACGATCATAACATAATGTAAATAAAGCTTTCGTTGGATGTCTAAATCTAAAGTCTTCTACTCAACATCACTTCACTGGTAAAAACAAACTTCTCAATCACGAAATGAGTGTTTTTTTATGAATATTACCGCTATTTTACCAATATCCTTCCTATACTGTAAAAATAATTATTTTTTATATTTTATAAAAAATGTTTTTCCATCTTACATACAGGCTGTCCGGTAAGTATCTACGTACATCCTAATTTCTAGGGGATGTCAAAATAAGCCCAGTCTGTCATAAAAAATTTCCTAAAGTGTCTCTAAACTGAGATAATACAGCCCCGAAACGGTATACAAAGATTCACTTTCTTGGCTCTAATTTTTGAACCGACCTGTATATTTCAATTAAATTTTAATATTTTATAAAGACTACACAAGGTGTATCTTGAATATTGCAAAAAAAAAATGAAAGCAGATTCCTTGGTCAAAATAAACAAAAAATTTTCCATTAACGTATGTCCGGAAATGCACCGTTTTTGAGATCCATGGTGTCAAAAAAATACAATTTATTTTTATTGTTTTTTTTTTTAGATATTTCAAGAACCGTTTGAAATACAGAGCTCAGATTTTGTACATGTCTTATCATTGATATTAGCATACTTTTTAAATACCAATTTAGTTTTTTCCATGTGGTATTTACGAAGATCTTAGGAATGAGCGATTTTTTGCCATTCATTTTCCGACAAAGGCTTTGCAACATCCAAAGCGAGTTTTTCATTGTAAATGACCGTTTTTCTCGAAAACGGTTCACGTTAGCAACTATGACCAAGAATACCTTTCTTGTGTAGAAAATATTGACAAAAAAAATAGTTAGCATTAAAAAAGTAGCTAAAATGAATGAAAAACTCTGTACGAAAGCTAACCCCTGTCACTATAAAAAAAACAAAATAAATGCATAGAAATTAGGCAGCAGGTAGCAGTTTGAAACTGTTTTCACAGGGACGTTTAAAATTTTACATAACAATTGAATAATGAAGCCATTATTCGATTGAACTGTCATTATTATTAAACTAGTTTAATCATGATAACAGCACAGAATAGAATAAATCAGAAGCTAAACTCGCCTGCGGCGCTTTTGATCTTTTAGAGACAAGCCACACCTCTAGCGGCCATTGCTTCAGAGTAGAAACGCAGGCTCGACACAGAATAGGTACAATTCTATTCTGTGGGCCCGCATTCAAAACTAATGAAAGCTCATCTCAAATCATGGCGGATCTCTATGCGCCGAGTAGATGCGCGAACTCGATACTTTTATTGAAGTTTATATTCTGATTGTACCTATTCTGTGATAACAGACTATTGCTCGTATTCACAAACGATAATTTCCTAAATAATTACGTAATCAATTATCACCATCTCATTCTATTGCAAAAAAACCGCATATCTCCATCTCACTCATTTAATTAATTACGTAATTATTTAGGAAATTATCGTTTGTGAATACGGGCATATGAATGGATTTTTATCTAATGGAAGTATAAAATAGATTTCACGAAAATTAAAATGGAATATTACATTATATTAGATTAAATCTAAAAAGGAAAATTTGTAATTGATATTGTCAGAAATGGTTCAAGAGAGTGCCAAACATGCCTTGTGGAAATGTGGAAGTAAAAAATGTCAAAGCAGCGTAGTAAATGTTTTCTTATACTTTCTTTTCAAATTTGCATTCTGCATCTCTCATTCTCTTTGTGACTATTCAAGGTAGCTCTTCTTAGGCTCTAGAATTCCACGAAAACATTTAAGTGTCATTGATATAAAACTGAAAGACGCAATACTCATAGAAAGATTTCTTTGGGGAATTAAAAAGTCTCCAGAGTTTTAATGCAATTTTAGCAGCTCCGCCTATACGTTCGCTATGGTCTCCGAAACTTTAGTGACTGAAAATTTTTAAAGGCAAACGAGAGCGCTGTTTACTTTTCATTACATAAAAACATGTTGAGGAAGATGCTTGATAGGCTCTGTACATACAATAACATTGTGAATGTAAACAGAAAAACGTTATTTACGAACAGAAATGTAAGTTAAAATAGGGAAAAATTGTTTAAGATAATGCACCAAATTATGTTTTCAAGTTAAACAAAGACTCTGGTTTAAATGTCTTATAGATAATATGATGGGGTCGTAACAATTCCCAACTGAACCCCCGGGCGACTTATAAATTTAAATTAAAATGTAAAAATACAATGAATGGTTTCAACTCCTCTCCCACCTTTCCATTTTTATAAAAACTCTTAAATGAAAATTAAATTTCAACTTTATAAATCGGAATAACGGGAAGAGTAATTTTCAGTTTGTTTGTTATTCATGGGGGTTATAACCTTCTATGAACAATTCCAGGAATTATTAAATCGAATCGTTTGCTCTGATAAATAATTTATAGTGCCTGAAGAGGTATTATTAAGGGTTGTGAAAACGCATTCAATGTCTTATATCGATTAACAACAAAATTATACCCCTTAATAACTAGTAGAAGTTTAACAAAATCGAGCATCCTATTTATTATGTCAAGCGCCGCTTTCTATTAGCGAAGTCTCATTAAATTAGGTCATTACGGTTACGGTTTAGAGTTTCGAGTTGAACTTTAGTTTAAGGCGACGGAATTCAGTTTGTAGAGACCTTTATTCACCGGAAAACTTTATTCAGCTCATCACTGGATCGATTTGTTCCCATAACGAGGGCCCAAAGTTGGAAAAACAGGGATTTTGAAACAATGTTAGAAGTTTAACCTGGTCGTGAGGGTAATAACAAATCACACTTATGTCAGATTTACCACTTGTTGTTTGAGTTCCCCTTCGCGATTCGATCAAGAAAGTCCCTTCTTGTCTTTTTAAACTAACTCTTGATTTGCCCACATTCTTGCTATACTCTACCAAATTAAGGGAAGCGATTCTTGAATACCAAACGAGACAATTCTAGCTTGACTAAAAACAAATATGTGAGCTCTAGAAAGTTTTTAGAGAGAAGCGGTTGGAAAGGAAATATGAAGCTTTTTCCTAAAATAACTGGCATAAAATGAGAATTTTAAGACACCCGTTCGTGACTATTTTCAAGTGCACACTATTAATTCAGTAGGTATCATTAGTACTCAGTAAACACTTTTTGAATGATTCTAGATTGTTCTCCTAAGTTTAATAAATTGGATTCATAATGAATTGTAGGTTGTAGGTCAATGAGTATAAGCACATAGAGTGCAATTACTAGCCTGTTAGGTGGGTTCGGGAGAATTCCTCCATCGCCCATAACAGTTGTCATGATGGCACTGCCCGAAACTCCAACCAGAGAGTTTGCTTCCGCATCCAACAGCACAGTCTTCCAGAGTACCAAATCAAGCACAGACACGTGTTTCGTTCTACTGGAACTCATCAGTGTGCTGCATCTGGAGTGTCTGGAGGATGCTGTCGGATGAACGGAAGCCGGGGCCTCTTAAGGCAAGAATTAACACGGAACTCCGTGTGGTGTAAAATAGAGCGACATCTAGCGGTCAGTTCAAAGAACTAACCGTGAGTTCACTCTAAAATAATTGCAGTTCCAGACACTACCAAAGCCGGTCGATGACAATCGAATAATGAAGAAGACAGAAGGCAAGTATATTCAACGATTAATTCATAATGAATTGTTGTAGGTCAATGGTATAAGCACATAGAGTGCAATTACTAGCCTGTTAGGTGGGTTCGGAGAATTCCTCCATCGCCCATAACAGTTGTCATGATGGCAGTGCCCGAAACTCCAACCAGAGAGTTTGCTTCCGCATCCAACAGCAGAGCCTTCCAGAGTACCAAATCAAGCACATCATGACAACTGTTATGGGCGATGGAGGCATTCTCCGAACCCACCTAACAGGCTAGTAATTGCACTCTATGTGCTTATACTCATTGACCTACAATTCATTATGAATTAATCGTTGAATATACTTCCCTTCTGTCTTCTTTAATAAATTGGATTTTTTTGTTTTTCTCATAAATAGGTACGTAACGAGATCATGATGGCATTTTTGAATTATTAAGACAATCATATTTGTATGGAGGAGGTATCTGTACAATTTATGCAAATTCTTAACAATAACAGAAAGTGAATAATTAATTATTATATTAAGTAACATCTTAAATTGAAGCTGACCTGCGAATAATTGAATATTCAAATTCTGTTATCTCAATCTTGGACGTAATCTTGGAGTTCTATCTAATATCCAAACGTATTTTCTTTACATATTCGTCCTTGCGTAGAATAAAAAACCGTTTAATGGAAAAATACAAAAATGCGGAATGGTATAATTTATAGTGTTCATGAAAGTATACTATGAGGTAAGTAAAGTTTATTTAAGTGATTTAAGATAATAAATGGGGTGTTCGCGGATAGAAATGAGAAACTAGGAAAATAGTAGTTCTAACCTATTTATACTGCCATAATAATATATTCGCCTTATAGAGCCGGCTATAAGAATTTTCCACCGAAAACGTGGTAATCATGTTGCGAAGTCTGGAAAATTTTATTATAACGACCAAAATAATTCCAGAGACATGATTTCCAATGAGGCAACATGCCTGTAAGCTCGGCTTCTCTGAATATAGAAATAATATAATTTGCGTACGATTCCTTAAATTCATAATCTAATAAAAGATATCAAGAAGGTCTGCTTTAGAGTATTTTTAAGAGCTCTCGTATGCTCAGATGAACCCGTGAACCCGTAGATATTCCTCTCGGGTTTGCTCACCATATAGATCAGATCAAAAAATTGGCAAGATTACAAAATCTTAAACTCTGAAAAATAGTTTCGCCATACGTACCAACCCGGATAATATTCTAAAAATTTATCTACCTACTTTTTCAAGAAAATGCATAACTTCTGATTTTTAAATAATATTAATATGATCGCTTCATGACTAAGCTCACCGACAATGGACCAGGAGGTCCTGGTTCGATTCCCGATGGAGCTGCTGGTTCTTTTGTAAAATAATATTCATTCCTTTTTCATTATGATCTGCGCGCAAATCTCACTAACTGTAAAAATAATTAGACACTATTTAAAAGAAAATTGGAGAGTGCATGTCGATATTTTTGCAATAATAATTATAAGATATCACCAAAATTTCTTCGAATCAACGAAATTTATTTTAAATAATTTCAAGTGACACAAAATGTACAAGCACAAAGAAGCAATTATTGTATTTTTAATAAACAATATGTGAGTAGAGTTTCTTTACACTTCCACCTGAAAACCCGCCTGAAAACAATCATTTTGAGGATTAACCCTGCATGCAGAAAACATCCACCCCTCTTCCATTTTATTTCATTATAGCCTAATTTATTTCTTTCTGCACTGCAATTCAATGAGTAAGGGATGGACATGTGAAGAGGGAGGGTTTTGTCTCTGTGACAAAGGACTGATTTATATATGAGGCAAAGGTAACAAGACAGTAAAGAATGCAGCTGGGTCGCATAATCGATTCCAAAATGAACGATTTCGCACTCGAACGATCACCTGAAAGATATCCAATGGAGCGGTGAGCTCAAGACGGGAGCGCGGTTAGCGCGTTAGTTGAAAAATGCCCCTCAACTCGGATTTATTGGGACAAGAGCCGTCGTGTTCTGTCATCTCAATAGGTGACAATAAACAATAAATACTGATACGGTGTTATATAGGTGTGACGTAAATTGTCAGCGGGGATACTATTTGAGTGTCTCGCTCGATCTTTTATGGGCATTGTCGGTGTAATCTTTGTGTTTGTTGTTTCATGAATTATTCTTCAAATGTTTTATTGAAATTGGAATCGAATTCTCTTTAATAACATAAGTTATATTTCGTTCCATGAAAATTTCCATTATTCATCCAATTTGATCTTAATCCATTACCATTTTTAACCAAAATTACATGATTCTCAAGTAGGTACTCCTAATTTAGTGAAACTTAATCAATTAATCTATTTCGAATCGATAGGCCCAAAAAATATTATACTGCTTTTTAGCTAAGTCGTTGTCTCACGTGAGTTCTCTCCCCAACCTGACGCCCTCCTGCGACCCTTGGGGAAAAGTGTTATTCCCTCAATCGCGACTGGCTTGACGCCGTGAATAATCGTTGAGTATGAGTTATTAGGATACCAATCTACAATCTGAGACCCGTTCATACAGGGTGCACCATGTATCCTTCTCTATATTGCTATCTTCTGAACGCTAAGAGATACAGGGTTGGTTAAATTAGAGAAAAGATGCGCAGTTTTGTGGTCATCTCGTTTGTCAAAACATGCAAGATATCTGTGACCGTTCCTGAAATATCCTGAAAAAACTGAAAAAATCGAGATTTCTTATTTTCGTCATATCTTTTTTATTACTGGAAATTAATAAATAATTTTTTGTAGGCTTACATAAGCCGTTAAGAGCTATCCATCTGACATTTAAAAAATTTTCAAGGCCTACTATAGATCCAAGAGTTTTCACAGTCAACTTTCGTTTTTCTTATGGCCGCCATATTATTTTTTTATGTCGTTCGATATGAAAAAAATAATGGAAACCAAAAATTAATAAACATCAAAAAAAAATTGTGAAAAAAGAAGAATAAAAATTTTTTAAATTTATTTTTTGAAGTTTAACAATTTTTAGTTTTTATGATTTTTTTTATATCGAACAACATAAAAAAAACAATATGGTGGCTATTAGAAAAACGAAAGTTAACTATGAAAATTCTGGGATCTAGTCGGCTTTGAAAATTTTTTAAATGTCAGATGGGTAGCTCTTGCCGACTTATGTGAGCCCACAAAAAATTATTCATTAATCTCCAATAATAAAAAAGATATGGAAAAAATAAGAAATCTCGATTTTTCAGTTTTTTCAGGATATTTCAGGAACGGTCACAGATATCTTGTATGTCTCGACGGAATCGAGATGGCCACAAAATTGCGTTCCTTTGGACTTGTTTAACCGACCTGTATCTGTTAGCGTTAGGAGATAGCAATATAGAGAAGGATACATGGTGCACCCTGTATAACTGCTCTATCCCTCATCTAACAACTCTTCCACGCACTGTGCGAAAAAACGGTTCCTGTCTCGAAAACGACTGGTTTGACGCATCGAAAATCGGTAAACTAGAATTGGTAGTATACATTCTCACCTGCAGCGGCTTAAAACCATGAAATCTCGGCAAGTTGAGACTCGACCAATTTTTTTTATTCATCATTGTGTTTTTTTCTCCTAGCCCAAAGTGCATCATAAGTACATTATTGAGCATCAGCTTTCTAGGAAAATATATTCCTCTTATTTCCTATTGTTTTTAATTGCCTCAGATATGAATAGATATGAAGGTTCAAAGCTGCATTATCAATTTATTCAATTGCACATAGTTTTAGCAATTATTCTTAGAACTTTTAAGAATTATCGTCAGTCAAAAACTTATGGTATTACAAAAAAAAAGTTGTATTTGAAGGGCAGTTGACCCAGGGATTGATGCTTTGAGGCGGTTGCCTCGTTCCCAGCAGTGTTTATGTTGTATAATGCTTTGTGTTGTTGTATTTGGGTGAATTGGCTTAATCCTATGTGATGCCTAAATAGAGAAGAGATAATACAGGGTGTATTGTAACGTCCGCATAATATTAGCACCACGCGATTCTACATCAAAAACAGAACAAAAAAGTCCTCAACAGTTTTTTCTTGATGTACACAGATTTTAAGATATGGGCAATTTAACGTTCTTAAATTTTGCAACACTGGCGCTGGTATAAAAATTAAGATAACTTATTAGACGTGAAGTCACCTCACTGGTATAGTGTGCCGTTGCTATGTAATCGAAAAAAGGTGCAACAAGACAAATGTCATGCTGCGACGTGTCACTCAATAATGCAATTTTTTACAGATTTTTTATTTTTTCAATTTTTTATTCAACAATTAAAACGCGCAGTTGAAATATTGATTGGAACACAGGAAATCAAATAATTCCTAATTTTGAAATGTTAATTAAAACCATTTTTACCAAAAAAATCTAAAATTTTGGATAATTTTGCCATTTTACTTCTTACTTAAGAATTTTTTAGTAATATTAAGCAATATTTTTGAGTATTAAAAAACTTCAAATTTAAACTACAATGGTCGATAACTTCGTTATTTGAGGTCTAAGAGCTAAACGGTATTAAAACTTTATGTTCTGTTTTTGATGTAGAATCACGTGGTGATAATATTATGCGGACGTTACAATACACCCTGTATATACCTATGTAAAAGCATTCAGATGGTCGATTCTGTTTCTGTTCTATTTACTGTTGGAAAAGCTGTATACCTAACAATACAGGAAGTAGAGATTTGGTGTTATGAAGGTAGAACAAAAATAAAGTAAGGAATATTACAATTTATTTTGAAATCAATAATTATTATAAGTATAAGTAATAATAGGACACTAGTAGTACGAGCATGTGGTATGTGAAAGGAAAATAAGGTAATCCTCTAAAATGTAGGAGAATTTGGTTGTCTATTCTAGTTGTAAGCGGATTACAAGAACTAAGTTCAAAGCTATATTATGGCGTTATCATACTGAAAATCAATTCCCACGTGCGAGAATAATAATTATTACTGACTTGTGTAACGACAGGGACAGATATACTTACCTAGTCCCGTTAGGGAATCATAAAATAATGACATAAAGGTACAAGGTACTTAATTCCAAGTAATTTTTTTTAACCCACCCAAGGAAATCTACGAAATGTATTATTATTTACATTGGATCTTTGTGTGTTGTCAAAACTGTCAGCTGTATAAGAAAAGTGGCGTTCAAATTTTATTGTTCTTGCTACATATTATATTGATTTATTTAAAATAAGTTACAATTTTTGTCACTTTATCAATGTGACCTTCTTTTATTTCATAAATAATTAATAATTTTACATTTATGGTTCACATTGTTGGTGGAAGAGATAAGTTAAATTGGAAAATATTATGGGCCATAAGATTTTTTGCTAGCGTACCTGTATTATACCGACACTAAAGCTTGCTAGGGTAACATATTTTCGGTAGCACAAAAAGTTGGGAAAAATTTGGGAATGTCAAATAAACTTCAGGAAACGTCAGCTTTTCCATGAACGTACAGTCACAAAAATTCACACAATTTGGTGTTAAAGTCAAGTCAGAGAAGTTAGTAAAAATGGAAAACTTTGGCCTTGTTATCTTGCTGTGTGATGGGGTCCATACGAGTAAGACTTGTTTATTCTGCTGTGCAAGGATGTGAAAGGCAATTTGTATTCTTGTTACGGTGGGTCTGTTAGTGCAAAGTTTTTTTTTTATGGATGTCAGGGCTCCATGAAAGTTTTTGTTTTTAGTATTTCGGCGGCTTGTAGGATGATTGCGTGAAGTTCTTCGGTGAGGAAGTTGCATGTAGTTTTTTAATCTCGGCAATAGGATTCTCCGCGTTGATGTACGGCGTATCCCACGCCGTTGTGCCGTTGTGCGTTTTTGACGCATCTGGATACACAGTTAGTTCGAAACGATACTTGAGAAATAGGTCTGGGTTGTGAGTTGCCTTATTCTGTCGCATAGGTGGCGTGGGTGATTGCAGTTTTCATGAAAGAGTACGCTATATATGTTGGATTGGTTTCGTCGCTGCATATTTTTGCGGAGTAGGTATAGGTGTAATAGTTGGTTTCTTCGAAGACATAAGGGGAGGGGGGTCTTTGGCTTCTCGACATAAGCTTCTGAATGCGGTTGTCCTGAACGCGCCAAGTACGAGCCTTAGCGCAGGGTTCTGTATCACGTCTAGACTCTTTAAGGTGGATGAATTCTTTGAAGTTCCATGAAAAATGGCCTTATAGTCTAGCCCCATTATTATTTATTACTGGAATATTCTGGGCAAAAATTTATCCAGAAGGTAGTTATTTTGCTAAAAATACCACGTACAGGATTGGCGTACCTTAAACTTTGTCAGGTAGGTTACATTACACCTAGATGAACCTTTATTTGTGAGGATCAGTAGGTATGGGAAGTTCTTATTTAGATCATCCCATCGTCCGTGTGTCGGTCCGTGTGTTTTCTCAGTAATTGCATAAGATATCGAGCTAAAAATTATACCAAATACTGAAGTCTTCAGCTTCGTAGATACGTAATATGTTTTCAATACCCGCACTGAAAGAGGATTCCTCGATCTCTATTTGTGTTAAGTAGTTTTTTTTTCAAATTTTGCTTTTTTCCACTTGATTGCCTGTGACCACATTTGCAAAAAAAGTGATAAGCAGCTGTTCAAACATATTCGTAAGCGTCAACGAGTGAATGAGAGCTACCTGAGTAAGCGTTACTGTCGGTAATACAGATACCTACTTTTTCTTTTTACTCAGTGTATGCGCTGCGGCCACCAATAATTTAATTTGTAGCCGCATTATGCTTTTGCCTGATGTGGTACGTAATATGATTCTAAAATTATTGACAGATCACAAGAAGGGCGTGGAGAAGGTGTGGGAGAGAGGGAAAGAGATATACATTATTTTCTATTGGCTCTATTTTGGCTCTATTAATTCTTTAGTTCCGGACATTTTCTTCGCTAATCGAGAACGCACACGTTGTCAGGCGTTTATTTGTACAGGCGAATTTTTACGAATTCGATAAGATGCATCGTTATATTAGATTTCGAGTAGAAAGGATTACAAGTAAACGGACCCCGAAAGATACGTAGATAGTTGCCTTCGTAGCTAAATGCGAAATAATCGGGAACAGAGCTAATAATATGATTGCTAGTCCTGGAATATACGGTCTGGAATATCTATTATTGGTGAGAATAAGAGACAGGTTTTAATCAGAAGAACCTTATTGAACAGAGAACATTTCCCATATAACAACTATTTGTTATTAGCATGTATCTTGTAGACAATATGAGTAGTAAGCAGACTGGTTCAACTTAATAGGGGTGTTTAAGACCTCTCTCAAATGCCCTGAACAAGAATGAAGTCTTTGTTAAGTTCCTGTCAGAGACAGTAGTGACAGTTTTAAGAAGTTGTGCACTTTGTTTCTTTATTCTGACCTTGCAAAATATGCGGGAGACGCTTCCATACTCTTGTAACGACGCTGGCAGATGAACACAGTGTATAGGTAGTGTTTGTTAAATTTTGGAAGAAATCCGTTTAAGAATCCTTTTAGCATTGTAGAAGATGGTTTCGCCATCCCTGAATATATGTCTTTGAATTGCCAACTTATATTGAGGTGTTAAAACAGTCGTATTCAGACATGTTTTAAGACTCCTTACTCCGCGAGGATCTTTTTACGGATTTGAGTTTAGCGCAATCCGCTTTAATATTCATGGTCTCAAAAATGGTGGAGATATCAATTTTTAAATGAAACACATTTTACCGTCAATGAATAAATGAATGAATAAGGCATCAAAAATAAAAGAAAACGACCTGGTTATTCAGGGTGATTCTTAGCCTATACGCATAAGTGCATGTGGTTCAAAAAAAAGTTTTTAAGTTACGGAGATACAGGGTGTTTCAAACGAGAGTCAGTTAGTTATATCTCATGAAATAGGTACCTACTTATACACTTTTTTGTGAAAATTTATATTTGGTTGTTTCAACATTACCTATAAAGCTCTAATGAAAATACCTTGAAAACTGGGGACTCCCGGTTACACCGGAAGTTGCAATCAACTTCGTTATTTTAAATAGGGCGCCCTGTACAATGATACATCTTTAAATTGTCTATCAACTCAACAGTTTAAAAATGTAATAATATACAGGATGTACTGTTTAAAATAAATAAGTTGATGGGAACTTCGTCTTATAACCGGAAGTGTCCCAGTTTCGAAAGTATGTTCATTAGATTCAAGATTCAAGTAATGTTGCCACCGCTAAATACAAATTTTCACAAAAATCGCATAAGTATTTCGTAAGATATATGGCTAACTTATTTCTTTATGAAACACCCTGTATCTTCATCACTAAAAAACTTTTATTATATTTTTATTTAAATAATAATTATCATTTGTCCTAAACTATAATTTACCAAGTATATATGCGCATAGGTTAATAATCAACCTTGATTTTTTTGAAATTGCAGAAATGATATAGGAATTTCAATAAAAAAAATGAATTATAAAAGTGTATCGCATAAAACATAAATAGGTAAAATATAATGGTGGTAGCAATTATGAGATTACGTGAATGTAAAATTGTTAGTCAGCAGCGTAGTGTCAGGTCAAAACTGGGTAGCAAAATCAATGAGAGTTTGCTAAAAGGAGGAGCGGGAGAAGAGGGGGTCCATGTTTGCATGAGCCGGAATTTTTTCAAATTACTATATTAACTATTAACTTACTTCTCTATATTGCTCTCTCTTAACGCTGACAGATACAGGGTCGGTTAAACAAGTCCAAGAAGCGCAATTTTGTGGCCATCTCGAATCCGTCGAGACATACAGGATATCTGTCACCGTTCCTGAAATATTCTGAAAAAAGCTGAAAAATCGAGATTTCCTATTTTTTCCATATCTTTTTTATTATTCGAGATTAATAAATAATTTTTTGAGGGCTTACATAAGTCGGCAAGAGCTACTCATCTGACATTTCAAAAATTTTCAAAGCCGACTAGATCCCAGAACTTTCATAGTCAACTTTCGATTTTCTTATGGCCACCATATTGTTTTTTATGTTGTCGGTATAAAAAAAATAATAAAAACTAAAAATTGTTAAACTTCAAAAAATAAATTTAAAAAAATTTTATTCTTCTTTTTTCTTTACAAAAATTACAACTTTTTGAACCGAATTTCATAGATAAATTAAAAAACCATTAGGCAAGCACTATTTCGGCGTATTTTACAAATACTGACGTTTTGGCCATAAAAAAAAAACGGAACTACTGTGAAAACTCTTGGATCTAGTCGGCCTTGAAAATTTTTGTAATAACAGATGGGTACCTCTCGACGACTTATGTAAGCCTACAAAAAATTATTTATTAATTTCCAATAATAAGAAAGATATGGCAAAAATAACAAATCTCGTTTTTTCAGTTTTTTTTTCAGGAGCAGTCACAGATATCTTGTATGTCTTGATGTATTCGAGATGGCCACAAAACTGAGCATCTTTTCTCTAATTTAACCGACCCTGTATCTCTTAGCATTCAGGAGATAGCCATATAGAGAAGAATATATGGTGCACCCTATATAAATACCTACCGTTAAAAATTAAATGCTTAAAATTTTCGCCTTCGAATAAAGCTTATAAACCTGCTTGAAAATTTTCAAACCTGCTTGAAAGTTTAATAGGTATTGAAAATACTTCTATGACTCAATAATACCAAATCAATAATAGACAATATATATGCATAGACAATAAATAGATGCATAGACAACGTAGCCAATTCTGGTATGCTGAAACTATTAGACAGCAACACACTACCAACTGTTTTATCGGACCATGAAGCTCTGCAAGTTACCCTTCGAGCTTCTATCACGGAAAAGTGCTGCGAACCCATCGTTGAACCATCGTTCCGATGGAAACGAGATATAAAAAATCCTCTTTTTCTTCTGCAATTTAAGAACGAACTTCAACATGTAAAATGGCAGAATGTGCTAGACGCACCAGATACAAATTCTAAGTTTTCTTACTTTTCGGATACTCTGGCCTTTTTCTTTAACAAATATTTTCCACTCGAAAAATCTAAAATTCACACCACTCGACTCGCGGGACCCAGATGGCTCACCCCCGAGATACGTCAACTATATGATAAACTTAATCTCCTCAATCCTCTGAAAAATACTTCTAACGCGCAGTTCAAACTAGAACTTATCAAACTCCAACGAAAGTTCAAGTACTTGGTAAGGCAGGAAACCAAACGACGCAATGATATTTTCATTAGCGAATCTGAAAATCCCATTAAATCTGGGTGGTCCCTTAGAAACAAACACTGCCAGTCGACAACTCCTTCTCAAAAAATCATAGAGCTGAACTTTGGGGGTACAACTTCGGAGGATCCAGAGGAAATGTCCGAAATGCTCAATTCCGTTTTCCTCTCAAACGATTCACTCACCTATTATAGTCATACACATGCTTCTAAAGTGTTAAATCTTGTCTCTTCGTCATTCATGTTCTACCCCACTTCGCCCACGGAGATCATTGCAGTAGTCTCCAGATTCAAGGGCAAAATGTCATCTGGCCTGGATGAAATTCCATCCTTCATTGCCAAACACTGCATATCAGAACTGGCTCATCCACTCGCAGACATTATCAACAGCTCCTTTCTGACTGGAGTATTCCCCGAACAACTCAAGGCTGCCCTAGTTAAGCCCATTTTCAAAAAAGGCGATGTTAAAAATCCCGAGAATTACAGACCTATTAGTCTGCTTTCGGTCTTTGACAAAATTATTGAATCCCTAGTTTCATCTCGTCTCTTGGACTTTCTTGTAAAAACTGGAACCCCGTCTAACTCCCAGCACGGATTTTTGAGAAACAGATCAACTGAGACTGCTCTCATCCAGCTCACGGAGTTCATTTCTGAGGGAATGGAGGATGGCATCCGCACAGTAGGGTGGCTTTTGGACCTCTCCCAGGCATTCGATAGTGTGTGCCATGAATGCCTCCCTCTGAAACTGGAAGATGTGGGAGTACGCGGACTGGCCCTTTCCTGGTTCTCTAGCTACCTGCAGGGTAGAACTCAGGCGGTAGCATTGACTGGATCGGATGACCGAGTAACCAGGTCCCTTTTTGCTCCTGTCTCGTCTGGAGTTCCACAGGGCAGTGTCCTTGGTCCTCTCCCAATCCTTATTTTCATCAACAACTTAGGTCCCGAAATAACATCCGAAAATTCCCTTAGTGTTAACTATGCAGACGACAGACGACACAACTATTCTTATCAAGATAAAAACCAATGACCTTTCGCAAATTATATCAACAATTCAAGACCCGTTGAAGAAAGCATCTACATGGCTTCGAGTCAATAGACTTAAACTGAACCTAGCAAAAACTGAGTTGATATATTTCATTCTACGGGATCACGCTTACCCTCTCTGCCTGCATGACATCTATAATGATAATGTAGTGAATAAGCCCAGAGGAGTCGTGAAATTTTTGGGCTTTCACATTGACCAAAATCTAAACTGGGCTGCCCATACAGACCTCTTATGCCGCAGACTCTCTAGCTCTTGTTTCCTTTTGAGACGACTCCAACATACTGTCTCTCATAATATACTGCTCTCAGCATATTACGGACATTTCTATAGTCATGTTGCATATGGCATCGCTGTCTGGGGCAGCACCGAGAGGTCTCTCCGTAGAGTTTTCCTTCTTCAGAAGAGGACTCTTAGGATCCTAGCAGGCCTATCCATCCAGGAGTTATGCAGGGGGCATTTTAAACGACTTGGTCTTCTAACATTGCCCGCCCTGTAGGTTTTCTCCCTCCTCAAACTTATCTACAAAAATCAGGCTAGGCTTGATCCTTTGCGATTCAATCACAATTATCGTACTCGGTTCAATCTATTGGTTCAATCTATTTAGACTACCAACCCACCACCTCTCGTCCACTGAAAAGACGTTTACATACGCGGCTATAAAATACCTGAACCATTTCAGACTAGACCCATCAACCGTTGGATTCTCTCAATTCAAATTATTATATCTGCGGAGACATCTGACAGAGCTGGAACCATATACTTCCACGGATATACTATCTTCCTCACCCCCACTATTTGTGACTTAACCACCTGAAAACTTAGATAATTTTGCTTGATAGCATCAGGACAATCCCATTTTACGACGATATAGTATTGGGAACTATGTATAGACTAATGCATTGATGTACACTGTTGTGTGGAGTTTCATTTTATTTTTTGAATTAAATCGCTTGCGTACGACCTGTTGAATACGCATGCGATTATGTGTGAATTGGTATCGTTTTTGTTCACTGAATTTTTTCTTTTTCATTACATAACACTATTGTACTATTTAATGATTGTTGCAATTTTTGTACAATAAAGAGAGATATTATTATTATTATTATTATTATTATTATAATAAAATTAATTCCACAATTTTTTAAGAACTAACGTGAGAAATAATTAAATTCGACAACTGTCATGACTTATTGAATTTCCCTAAAACTGCTATTAAGCATAAGAATGTCAAACATTCTTCTCTGAGATTAGACATAAAGTTTTAACATTTCAAAAACTTACTTAAACCTGTAATGTACCTACTTAGAACGTAATTAACATGATAACGTTCATCTAAACTATTATTCGTCGTCAAAATAAATCTTGTGAAGAATAACCACTCCCATTTTTTTTACCAGAATTTGGAATCATCTTTTTAAAATCTTTCAAACTGATCTCAGATGTATTACGAAAGTGATCTTGGAGATAACAATTTACAAAAACGTTCCTGTTAATCCCCATTTGTCCTGAGTTGCCTAATAAAGAATTTGTAAACAAGAAACTTAATATATCAAGACTATAGTAAAAGAATTTTGCAATTAAATACCTGAAATATTTGTCACTCCATAATCATGTCTAGTATTTTTAGCTCGGCTTTTTGTGACTATTTATATTTTACTAATAAGATGAAGAATGAAGAATGATTTTACTTAATTAGTTCGAATGTTCAATCAAGTGATGTATCCTTCTGCGAGGCACTTGTTATTCTAGCGTATACATTACTTGTTAAAATGAAAAAAATAACTTTTTATGAGACACTTGCACTACTATTACAGATTAAGCACTGAGAAAGAACTTGAAAAGAGTGCAAGTTGTACCTACGTAGGTAATATTACGAGTATCAGAGATTTCTCCATTGTTCTGACGACAGGTCAAGAGCTCTAGATTCGATTAGCGCCCTTCTAATTTGCGTGTGTGTAATTTCTGACTGGGATGTGTCATTTATCTCATGTCAACCCCTTTTGACATAAATTTTCAACAGATTTCCAGAGTAGCATTGCTACAATATTGTTTGTTCAACATTTTTTTGCTAGTTTATAATGAATGATAATTTAAATACATCGTTGTGTTGTAAAAAAAGTAATATTTTATATAAATAATAATTACACCATAACCGTGCAACAGAGAGTAAAAACGTTTAATTAATAGACTTTTTTCTCATTGCTTGTTCCTATTTCGTATCTCCCGTAAATGTGCACATAAATGAACAGTATAAAACCAGGTTAACAATGCTGAAGAGAAAACAGCTTTTTCGTGTAAACACAAGAATTTGAATATACACACACCTAGTGGGAAGGTAATTTTCTTTTTACCATCATCATAACAGAAGTTCATAATTTCCGTCTCTGCTATAAAGTATCGTATAATAAACTACTCCACGGACACCAGGTAATTAGATATTAGATGTAAGTAATAATTAACTCGCTTATTGACTTCCTCCCAGGTCTCTTTTTAACTAGATACTAGATACGCTGTCATCAAGGAGTAAAACAAGTAGCCTTTATTAGAAAAATCACTTGGACTGGTGAGAATAATAGCTTCGCCATACCCCGCTGCGGCTGTTCATTGTAATATGTGATGTTAGCCACCTGAAGTCTTAAAGAGAAGAACAGAGTAATATACAATTTACAAAAAGCAGATAAATTCTCAAAGCACGCTCGAGAAGTCTCCTGGAGTTTCTGGTATGCAAGCTTCATATTCTACAAACGTGGCATCTTCTGTGTCCTCTCATTAAGCTTTATTACTATTAATCGTATTTGAGACGACTGATGCGAGTCGTTAATTAGTTGTTTGTCACTGCGCATGTTAACAGTCGAGTGCCAAGACTGGCACGAGTAAATTATCAACATTCAATTAACACTGCTCTTCAATTCGTTAGGATTTTATTACTTTTATAAAGGTACCTAGTACCTAGCAGAAAAGTGTGTGTTAACTGTATTATGAAGAGCGTTGATCGTCTCTCAGCCAGTCTTGCGGAATGCTAAAGGAAGGCTATACGCTGTCAGCTGATTTTCATTTCAAATTTATTTTATTCACTTTCAATGTATGCTTCGCATTTTGAAATTATATGCTGACATATAATATGTAGCAGCAGTTGCCTCATCGTAGATTATAAAAACACATCTCTCGAGATTCCGTGGTAATTAGGAAATCGCATTTCGACACTTGGAAACGTCGAAATGGAAATCGTGAATAAAAGGGCTGAGCTATTTTCAACAGATTTTTTTTATTGTGATAAATTCCTTCAAGAAACATGTAACAACCAAGCTTAAAAAACCAAAGGAGTGAAAAAAATCATCGTTAAAGCCTCTACCCTTCCCACGCCTGTTAGAGGATTGCGCAGGATTTCAAAAGTGAGCTTCGATTTCTCGTCCGCCGTAATAGCTCTGAACCAAACAGCGAGGCTTACATAATCTAATCATTCTCTTCCAGGACCAGCTCATGAACCATCCACACTAAGTGTGGAAATACAAAAAAAAAATTAAATACAAAAGGACACATTAGATTAGATTAGATTTAGATGACACCTCCACTGCGAACGAATATTAATAATAATTGTGGCAATCTGATCGTGCTACACTCATCAGGTAAGCCTCCTTGAGGGAGCTGACTTGTGTTTATCGGTTGTTTATTATTGTTGTCTATTATGGGTGAGACAGTTTCTCCCGAAGGTTTGTAGTCTGGTTCTTTCCAAAGCGGGACACTCGCACTCGCATAGGATGTGTTTTCCTGTTTCGTCTTCCTCAAAGCATAGGCACCATTCAGCGCTGATCGCTAAACCTATCCAGTGCAAATGCTGGTTCAGCTTGCAGTGCCCAGTATATGTATAGGGCTCTCAGTTCTTTTCTGTAAAGCTCTAATAGCTATTTGATTCTTTTTTCGACGTGTCCTCTATAAAGGCCTTCGAATGGTTCAATCTTGGTAAGTTTTGCCAGTGATGGAGGAGCTTCCTTCTCAGCTCAGTTGCGTATTGTTGTTTTGGCAATACTCGGTGATATGCCAAGTGCTAGTTCTGATCCGGTAAACTCGGATCGGCATCTTTCCTATCCAGAGCGTCGCTTCTCTCTCGGTATATCCAGCATAGCCGTGAATCCAGATTAGAATCTTCGTTGCTCCTTGTTACGGCATTCAGAGTTAATTGACAGTTACAGGTTTTATACCAACTTGGAATTGCAGTGGCTGGAGCTTAGGTCTTTTAAAACCGCTTAGCTGTCTGCAAATATCTTTAGTGATCTGCATTGACAGTGCATTTTTCCTGCATCTGCGCATAGAGCTCTATGGTGTAGATTTCGGCCTGGAAAGTTGTTGCATGAAGGCCCAGACTTGAGAAGACTCTCTTCTTCGGGTCAGCGCTACATACCACAGCTCCAGTTCCTATGGATGTCTTAGATCTATCAGTGAACCATCTGAAATCTGCTGTTAGGAGTAGTTCATTTCTATTGTCCTCCCACACGTCTCTTCGCGGAAAAGAAGAACCGTTTAAGCAGAGCGGTTCATGTTGGTCTTATATGATTTATGTCCGAGGGCATACCTAGTAGGCTGTAACTTTCTATGTCATCCAGTAACCTGGTTCGCTTCAAGCCTTTGGCAAGCTTCTTGCTAGGTAGCTTCTTGAGAGGTGGTAAAGTCTAGAAGGATTTCCAATAATTGGGGTCGGTTCTCCTAATCGTTCTTCTCTAGATATACCGTTTCTGGGTCGTCAGTGGGTTTATTTATCTGTGGCGAGGTCTTTATTAATAACTGAAATCCATATCAGTCAGGGTATGCCGCGGCTTTTTGGTCTTGAGTCAAGCTGTAGCACTTTTTTGTCATGTGTTCATCAGGTCTTCTCATGACGGGACCGTACCAACGAAGGCGTAACTGATTCAGCTTGTCTTGCATTGGTCTGGCTTTCAATCTACCTCGGATGTATTGGCTTTGCACTTTGTCTAGCACTGTGACACACGCGGACCACTCGAGCATCCTCGTTTCCGCTACATGCATTTTATTAACATGTAGCGGAATCCAATCCACCTTAATGTGGATTGGCATTCGAGCATCGCAAAGCACGCATATCAGTTCTCTCCATTTTTGCCATCCCGTATTTATGCGGTGCGCGATATCGGTGCGTATATTGCCGTCGCTAGATAGATAGCTACCGAGGTATTTGAAGTGGTTTACTGTTCTTATGGTGGAGCCTTGGGGGTTTATTGTGTAGGTAGCTACGGTTGAGTGGAAAAGTTACAGTGCAGGTGCTCGGTTTTCTCTCTGCTGATCTTAAAGCCCGCGTTTTCCAATGATTTCATCAATGAGGACGACGTCGTCTATGTACAGAATGCTCCATAAGAATTTCACAAACGTTTTAAATAAATCTAATGAAAAGAAACGTATAGTGTCAAGAACTAACGTGTCTACTTTTCTTCATTCCATCTACCAAAAGAAGAATAATTGAAAAGATCAAATCGAGAGTCCTTTATGAAGAATGGAGAGACATATCTGGATCCGAATAAGGGGGCTAGTATCACGTGCGTCTTAAACAAACCAGTCGGTTGAGTTTCATGTGCTGGTACTCTTGTAAGTGCATGAAGGTAATACAACTCTAGTGTGTGAGATTGCGGAAACTGCCATTATATGCATGACCAGCAGACCATTCCACTCGAACACTACAGAGGTGCACCAAGAACTTTCCCACTATTGTCGCTAGGATCTGATTCCCTTAAAAAATGATTTGTGTGGAGTTTTAATGAGTGATTAGGATCGCATTTGCATTGTTCTCGGCAACGTCGGCCCCATGGTCGTGATAACAGTGATTTGGGTTTTGAATTGTAATGATTACGTGCTTCTTTCTTAATCGTGGAAGCTTCTTAATATAAAAATACAAGCGTAACTAAAATGTCTTTTACTATAATAATAGTACATTAGGTAACATTATTATGTATGACATGAACATTAATGAACTTTTTTTTTTTAAGCCGCCTATTCTTATAGTTCTTTCGATTTTTTTTTTCATCTTATCATCTTTGTCTGGATACTATTTATCCCAGGATTGTCATGTTTAGTAACAATTATAGTTAACGAGTTAGTCCTCTAGCTAACGAAAAATAATTTTAAAACATGTGAGGGTTTCAGGAAAATCTCCAAAAACTAAACTGTAGGTTGATAATAAAAAAATCATAATTTGTGAGATCGCACATAAATACATATAAGTTGTCCATGGCAAAAAAGTTAAAACAAATCCAGGATGAACTTGGCTTAATCTAACCTACCTAATCAAAACCTAGCAATCAAACCTAGCATACAAAGGCTATTGATGGTTTTCTAAAAAAAATGGGCTGAGCATGAAAAATGGCGACATTTTGTTAAGACAGTGATCGAAATATCCACAACACAAAATTTATAACAATGCAAGAATGCATGTACGTGAGATTGGTAAAATCAAGAGAAATCATTGGAAAAAATCCAAAAAGCAAAGTTTTGACGAGCTTTTTGTGTCTTCTAATGATCAGAAAAAGGTAAAACCGACCACGTGAAGAAATTTACCTTTTTTTTTGAAGATGTGCTGTTATATTCATGACTGTTGAGGAGCTTTTTGTCAAAAACCATTTATTTTATGGTAGGATTTTTACACATTCCTTTCACCCTTAAATATCTAAATGCGGCCGAGACCAGAATGTCCCAAATACGAGGGGAATGATCAGATTTCAGGAGTTTTTCATGAGCCTCAACATTTTTCATTTTTTGATTGTTATAAGAAAATGATGCTCAGTGATGATGAATTAAACGTCCTAGAGCTTTATTCAAACGATCACTGAGCTGTGTTGAGTCTAACCTAGGAAGAGACGAGAAGGTTTATTTACACCCTAGTGACTTGCTGTCACTACGCGAAAATAAAAGTGTCGCAACCCAAAATTTTGCCCGACTTTGATAAGGGATAACTTTAGATATTCTCAAGGGATTTCGTTTTTGTTTTCGTATGTCAGCAGCTCTATTCTTTGTTTTTCTGTTTTTTAGATCCAACCTTAAAAAAAATTGCCAAAATTCTTTTTACATGGTGATATGTATTTTGAAGGCGTGCAAAATCACTTCCTGGTTTTCCTATCGCCGTTTTCTAAATAAATTGTTCTTGTAAGTTTTGATGGGAAAATTTTGAAGCTTGATGTTTCACCTCGAGACGGTTTACAAATTTTGGATTCAACACCTGTATAACTTTTTTCCTCGCCAACCGATTTTGAAAATTCCAACTTCAGATCAGGCAAAAAAAATCCAGAGATAGATACACTCAAATTTAAATTTCATCTGGAAACAGATTCTAGAAGGAAAATTGAATGAAAATCAACTTTTCTCCGCACCAGCCTTGATTTGTGAACAATTTAAGAATTTTCTTGTTGTCACAAGATAACAAATGTTGATGAATACACCAAATTACATCCGCACGTTTTCAGGGGGAATCAGCACTTTTTCTTACCTGAGAAAGGTTCGTAATCATCGTTACAAAAATTCTAACAATGCACTACTACTACTACTACTTCACTGAAACGAGGTAGCGATTACTGGAATTTTCGTAGCGTTGGTAACATACCATTGTCGGGTAAGACATCGGGTTGATTCTACCTGAAAACATGCAAATGTAATTTGGCTGCTGTTTTCATCACTTTTCATCTCGTGTCAGAAACAAAATTCTTAAAGTGTTTGCAAATGAAGGCTTGTTCGGGAACAAGTCGATTTAATTCTATTTTCCTCCCAAAACCTGTTTCTAGAAGAAATTTAAATTTGAGTAATTTTTTATGCAAATTTTTGTTTTTTTGGTTGATCTAAGTCAAAATTCGTCCCGTTATTTTAATGCTTGAAGTTTTAGCTTTAATTCGAGGCTTAAATTTCCAAAATCGGTTGGCGAGGAGGACAAAAGTTATGCACTTAAATAACAAACAGTTGATTTTTTGAGATCAGCCTGTATAAATAGAGATGTTAAATCAAAAATTTGAAATTTATCCTGAGGTGAGAGGTGAAACTTACAAGAGAAATTTATTTGGAAAAAGGGGGTACGAAAACCGTGGAGTGATTTTGAGCGCGCTTTCACATATCACCGTGTAGAGATTTTTTTGCAGATTTATTGAGTTAAGATCCTACCAAACAGAAAAACAAAGAGTAGGCAAAACAGGCAAAATTTTGGGGTGTCATCTAAGCGACGCTCAAATGCACCGACGCTTGGAGCGTTAACAACTTCTGGAGGTATAGTCGATTCCAAATTATAAAACTCGGTTGGGCAAAATAATATTCTCTGATTTGAGACTTGAAACTCTCCTTTCCAAACTAAACTGATGTCGCCGAAATCACGAAGGGAGATCCGTGATCGCCAAACGTTTAGGATAGTTAGAACCGAATGTATCCAAAAACAAGGAGATTTGCCAGTCGCTGAAATGACTGTGAAGTTGGGGTCACCATACCTGGCCAAAATCTTCCAAAATGTACCGAACATACATTTTGTAAAAGGAATACAATGAAAGTGTCGTGGGGGAGCATCTATGAAACGCTCTGCCCATCAAATAAAGCAACCTATTAGGTATAGGTACATCATCGGGAAACGGACATAACATGATACCATGACAAATCGTTAGACACCAGGAGACCAAGATTGTTTTGAACAGGAACATTGACGAATTGATATTGAATTGAGGGTGTCAGATGCGCTGCGACCTATTACAGATCTATTGTGCCCCCTCTTCTCTGCTTCTTTTGTTTCTTTTTTGTTTTGTTTTTGGAGTATATTCCCTTCATTGAAGCAGCCTCTTCAACTCCGCTTCCCTTAGGAATTTCAGGATTTGAAGGGGATCAAGGCCGGGCAAAGCCCCCCCGTTGAGCTGGTGTTGGCCCAGAACATCGTTTCTTTCACGTTCTAGTGTTTCGCAGTTCATCAATAGGTGACGAGGCGTCTCGTTTTCTTACCTGCAGAGTCTGAAAACGCCATATTTCTATACCAAGTTTCCTCAGGTGTTCATTGAGCTTGCAATGATCTGTTAGGAATCCTGTTAGCATTCTGAGACTGCCTTTGTTGAGGGTCAGGAGTTTCCTTGACCTTTCTCGGTTAAAGTTCCCGAGGAGCTCCTTGGATTGTCTCAATCCTGAGAGGTTATTCCAATGGATTTCTCTCAGTTTTTCTTCATCCTTCCGAAGTTCTGCCTTGAAGAACGTGTCTTCAAGGCTACAGAATGGTTCTGGTCCTATAAAGGGTGTCGATGCTCCTTTTCTTGCCAATGAGTGGGCACGTTCGTTTCCCTCAATCCCAATGTGTCCTGGTATCCATTTGAGGTGAATTTTGTTCTATCTGCCTAGTTTATTGAGTTTTTGTAGGCAGTTCCATGCCATTTTTGAGCTGATGATAGGAGAGCTCAGCGTCTTTATGGCTGCTTGACTGTCTGTCAGTATTGCTATTTCCCTATTTTTATAGTTTCTGTTGAGGTTTATTTGGGCGCATACTTCTATTGCGTACAGTTCGGCTTGAAGTATGATTGGCGATGTTCCCATCGGCTCGGAGTAGTTGGTGCCTGGCCCATATACTCCTATCTAAGCTCCTACCCCAGTTCCCTCGGTGGCCTTTGAGCCGTCTGTGTACCATCTTATTGTACCTTCTTTGAAAGTGTGAATGGATGTGTTGTTCCATTCTTCTTTCGTAGACAGTTCCATGATGAAGTTTCTCTTTGACATTGACGAATAAACCACCACTGATTGTATAGTTTCATGTCCGAAAGAGGATCACCTTGTAACTTCAGATTATATCCATGCAAAGCGGGTATATTTAGACTTACTAGAGGTTGAAAGGTCGGAAATATAAAAAATAAAGAGAATTGGTGCCAGCACAAAGTTCTGTGGAATCCCAGGGAATATATGGAATAACGATTTAGAAAAGTAATTAAATGATCCCAATTGGTACAGTAGATTGTAAGATTAGCCTAATTAATAATTTATATCTAATCTATCTAGCAGATTCTATGATTAGATCGAGATTATATTGTGATTGCCCTATTTCAGCGTTTCCTTTCTATCCTAACTGCTAATACCACATGTGGAACAATAATAATAGCTCTCCAAATTGACCTGTTAAACGGGAAATAACCCATTTCCCTTATAGGTTTCTCGAATAACTATTTTTTTGATTTTTCTCACTGACAAATTTCTTAGGTAGGTACTGCCTAATACTCGTGAATCCTGCTATAGGAATCAATAACCGCAAAAGTATAAACACAGACGTACCAACCTACCTGTAAATTACCTTCTAAGTAAAAGGGTAATATGATACTTTGTACTCCGAGCCTAATTTGTTAACGGACAGGAAAGTAAGTGCAGGCAATTAATAGGTTTCCGTTTTCTTCCCTTAATGGACTTCCTGCGGACGGAAGCTATCGATATTCCATTCTCATGCAAATTCGGCCACTAGTTACAATACATGACGCCCGAATATATCACTGATAGTTAATTCAGGCAGTGTTAGGACAAGTAGATTGAAACTAATATCGATTTTATGTTGAGGGCGCTATGTGATCGTTATTAATTGGCTGTCGTTACTGCGTGACCGTTAAAATCAAGTAATACCTTGCTGAATCAAATCATCAAATTCACTTGTGAATAGTATTGTTAATAAAGGGAAATTTCAAATTTTTAATAAAAACATTCATTTGATTTTTTAATAAAACTGTCTGTAAAAAAAGTATTCTACATCAACTACGGCAAAGCAAAGCAGTACGTATATCATACATATCTGGTGAAACGTAAGATATCCAGTGAAAAACGGGAGTTGAGAACTTCTGAACTCATAAATTTTAAGAGGGATTTATTAATTTAAACAAGACGTTTAGTTCCCAGGGCAAAAACGATTTTATAAGTAATAATTTATTTCACCTATGGCTCATATATTTCCTGGTTACCTCACCTAATTCATATCGTATAATTTATATTTGACTCCACCAATTTCTCACAATGCAATCAAGACATACAATTACAATCGTAATTGCTTCAATTAAATATTCTCCATGCACATCGTAGACTTGTGATTGTGATATCTTTTTGCGATATTTTTCATTCTTATTTGAAATATGATGTATTGTGTACTACTAACACTACCGCTACCGAGTTTTAACACTAATACTGCAATGATTTAGAATTTAGATTTAGATAAACAGAGAACCCATTTCATGTATAAAATAAATAGGTACCTAGCTGAGGAACACGCAGCAGTACCGGATAATTAATGGTTTGAGGCACGCTTGTGCCCCTGGACGAGACAGGTTATAATTTCCAGGCTCTCTCCCCGAACCGGGTTGAAGAATGTGGGTTGCTGCTACTGCGAGGTAACATCGAATTACTTCACGAATGTGTGCTCATTATGGCTTCATTATGGGGCCCAGAAGTCATCCAGATGTATAATTTCCGACTATTATAGACTCGAGATGTCTCGTCTCGCGATATGATGACCTCAATTATCGGTGAGGCCGTCATCAAAACCGGATTTGATTATTTAACCGATGAAAAGTTGACTTAAAACTTATTATACCTGAGTAATTGTTTTCTGCGATCTGCGATAGACGATAGACGGTAGTTCAGGATTCAAGAGCTATGACAGGTTTATTTATGTTTGAAGAAGACAATGGTTTTTAGTTGAGAGTAAATACGCGTGCCCAGGAATAAACTCGAAAAGTTTATTCAAATGAATTTGACGAACGTCTACTTACACGTGCTGGATGTTTTAAATCAAACAAAAATACAATAGGCTTTAGTTTTTCTCAACAGGTCGAGTTACTTAATACTTTAGTCATTGATGGAGCTGAAGTGTTTAGTCCATTTTTCGAAAAACAATACATCAATAGAGGTATTATAAAAATTTCATGACAAAGATGAGTGAATATGAGACGAAATAGAGAATTCTTTATTTACCTATTTCTATTGTATTTATAAATGGCGAATTCCTTCGAGAGCTCTGAAAGAGGATTCAAGTGAAGCTCCGAAGCATAAACAATTTTCGAGTGGCGTCGGACGCCAGGTGGGCTTTACGTTTTGCCCAGAGGGGACTAGAATTTCGCCATGGGATTCAACTCTGACTACCTGCCTTCCACCGCGATCGCCAGGTGAAAATTGGAACTTCTGTCTCTTTAAACCACTGGCGGTGTAGAATAACAGCGAGCTAACAATTCAGTCATGACATGGACAGATCGAATAACCCTGAACAATAGGATTATCCTTTGCAATATTTCAACAAAATATTTTTTCAGAATTATTTACGATTTTTGAATTTTACTTGATTACTGGGTATAATTAAGAAAAGCGTGCCCAACGTTTTAGGATTTCAATTATTTGGAAACTTACAAGCTGCAAATTATTGTTCAACAAATAAGGAGTACCTATAAGAAAACAGTCGCCTCAATTCGACTAAATTACTGAAGAAATAACGTCATAATGCGAAAGGCTTATGCTTATTTCTCTCTAATGGTCGTAGACATTATAGATATCGTGTGTAATTTATTATTAGGCGTGCATGACACATTATTTTCATACTTCTTAGACAAACCAGGCTAATGGTTAAGTGACAAAGAATAACCACATGCAACACAAAAAATGGGAAAGTTTAATAAAACATACGAGAAATTTACTGGAAGCTCCAAAGGTAATCTCAGTAACCGATTTTAATTTTATGAGCATCAGCTACTTAATATAACTTTACTCAAAGAACAGATAAATAGTAGTCGATTCCATTGATAACACACTGTTCTAGAAAATCTGTCATTACTGACAGCCGCGTATTTTTGTGGTCGTCCAGTTGTACAGGTGAGGTTTCATTAAGGAGCACCTAACCTCAAACTTCTGGAATGAACAATTATTGACAAAGACACATGGATACTACAATAATAAGGCACCAGCACTTTCAAAAATAGTCCTCTAGTGACTTACCAAAACTTACTCCCACATTCAAATTTACACTAATTTTTCCCACTATTGATGTAAACTGTCCCCCAGGCTCATAAACTTGACTTATTAAGAGAACGAGGGTATTTTGGTTACGTCAAGCAAATAACAGAAATAATCAATTCAAATACAGATAATTCTAGATAACTTCTCGTTATCATCCGCATCTGAGACGAGTAGATAAATCAATTTTGTCAATTTACCATCCTCCCGTAGCTTGGAATATTACCATATTTCAAAAAAAAATTGACAAATTTAGCGCGATTGGTCCGACCGCGGCCATGGAGCTGGTCCTAGGTTTGCTGCCGCTGGAGATTTTGTCAGGGAAACGGGCTGAGAACTGCCCTAAGGCTAAGATTGACGGGTCAGCTCAGTGAAAAGAAGTGGATGGGCCAACACGGCGCCGTACTGAGGAAAACCTTCGCTAAATTACCTATCCTCACGGTGGTGGTTGACAGGATTATACCCATCCTCATCTTCAATAAGAATAATGCAATAACAGAGGAGCCCCTGGTTTAGTTCGTGTTTTGGCGCGTTACTGTACATGGATGGGGCGAAATCTAGTTCAGGATCAGATTGCGGAATTCATTCCAAGGTCCTAGGCATGAACCAAACGATTCCATTGAGCACATATCATATACGGTTCTTCAAACAGAACTGATAGCGATCACACTCTGTGCAATGGAAATCACTCAACGTGATATCGCGATTCGCGATCAAAAATCTATTGATCCTAACGGACAGCAAGGGAGCCCTAGTGAAGCTCAGGGGCCCAAGGTTTTTTCTGGGCTTGTCCTGGAGGCCCACGGGGCTTTAACGGCTGCTGATACTCACAACAGACTCACGCTGTCCTGGATAAAAGTACACTCAAACATCAAACGAAACGAGGTTGCAGAGATCTGCTAGCTTGGGAGGGAGTCAAAACTCCCTTTGCGCCCGAGTCTGCTATGCCATTGGCTCTATGTGACCTCTACTCATTGACAAAATAAACAAGGACAGTATGAATGAGGGACATATACGACGCTGCATGGCAAAATGCCCCCGACAAACTTACCAAATACTGTCTGCAAATATGTGAATGACATCTACACCGGGCACTGTGGACTAAACAAACATTTCCATTCGATGGGAATCAACCCTGACCTACTATACAAGAAATGTTACGAAGAGGTAGAGAAGTTTGTATATCCTGTACCCCCGTCATTCACTATACAACCTCCGTGGATCTATTCTTGGCTCACATCAGCCAAGCATCAACAACCTCTCTGGAGCCCCTCAAGGCGCCCATCAGTTCTTTCTATGCCTGGGATGGCTTAAGGACAGAGGTCATTAGGGAAAGGAGGAAGCACAATAGAACGGACTTGCTCTGCCATTCCATGCAACAATCCAGAATTCAGAATCCAGTGCGAGTGGTCATTCCAAATCAAGCAAGCACGAATTGCGGATTTTCTGAAAATTTCGAATTTTCTGAAATTTCAAATCCACAAGTTGTACCTATTTGGTAAGACAATTAAACGATATGGATTAATGAATTAGTTGAAAAGCCATATTAGTGTATTTTTTTAATAAAAAATACACTATTGAGGACGACATCACTTTTCGAAAATCACCCAAACTCATCAAATGTCGACCGATCATGACCCCCAGATCACGAAAAAGTGGTTTTCCAAAATTCACCTGCCCACGATATATATATATATATATATTTATATATTTATATATTTATATATTTCATCAAAAACGCGAAATTACGATTTTAAAAACGCTCCTGTAGCTTTATCTTTGACGATTAGTGAACGAAATTTTGGATCCTTATAAAACTTTAGAATGATGTTAGATTTTCGTTGAAAAAATTTCCAAAAGTCGAGACACTTCTACAGGGTGTCCTTTCAAAATTCCATAAATCCGGTTCTTGTGGTATCATTTCAGGTCGCAGTTTTCAATTTAGGAAGCTGAAATTTTTGTGGGAGTAAGATATCCACAAGGAGTGGTCTGGTATTGCACTTGAGCAAAATCAGCCAAGCCGTTTCAAAATGGCAGCCATTTGAATTTTTGGAAAATTTGCTATTTTTTGAGTCCCTGTATGAGCAAGATGGCAATAAAACTTTAAAATAAAATTAACAAGATTGGAAGCAAACTATTTGAAATTTGAATTAAAGCAATAAAATTGGCATTATTTATATTAATAAGCCAGTGGCGTGGGTAGGAAAAGGGTAAAAATGTCTAAATTTCTATAACCGTTTATGAGTTCATTTTTAAAGAGATTGAACTGAAATTTTCACAGTAGGCAAGTACACTAATATACTTTAACCCTTAAAAGTTTCAAGAAGTAAATGAGAAAAATGGCGGAGATATTAATATTTTTTTCATATGATGTTTATTTCTCTAAAATTTTAAAACCGGTGCTGTAGCTTCATATTTAAAGATTAGTGAACGAAATTTTTTACCCTTGTGAAACTTCAAAATGACATTTGATTTTCGTAAAAAAAATTCCTAAAGCTGCGTTATTTCTACAGGGTGTCCCTCCAAATTGAAAATAAAAACCGTCTATGAGGCACGGTTTCTGGTCGCAGTTTTCAATCTAGGGGACTGAAATTTTTTTATGAGTAAGATAGCCGCAAGAAGTCGTCTGGTACTGTATTTGAGTAAAATCGAACCGTTTCAAAATGGCGGCTTTTCAATTTTAGAAAAAATTGCCAGATTTGGAACCCCTATACCTACCTACCTATAAGCAAGTTAGAAAAACAAATTTAAACCAAATTAACACGATTGGAAGAAAATTATTTTAAATTTGCATATTTTTCATTAATAAGCCAGTGGCGTGGGTAGGAAAAGGGTAAAAATGGCTAAATTTCTATAACCATTTATGAGCCTTTTTTGAAGGAATTGAGCTGAAGTTTTTCCAGTAGACAACTATACGAATAACCCCTAACTCTGAAAAATTTCAAGAAGCAAATAAGAAAAATGGCGGAGATATTCGAATATTTTTACATGATGTTTATTCCTCTAAAATTTCAAATTTTCGGTTTTCAAAATTCCCCTTTCACTTTTTGCGAATTTATTAAAGGTAGTGTAAAGAATAGTATTTTTTAAGTAAAGTTAGCCAGTGGCGGACACAGAAAAAGGGAAAAAAATTTAAATTTGCCTTTTTTTTTTTATTTTGTTAAATTTAAAAATCCATTCTAAAGGACGTTTTCAAACTAAATGAAATGAAATTTTCTCAGTAAACCACTACGCGAATATGACCTGACTATGGAAAATTTCAGAAATCCCATTTAAAAAGCGGTGAAAATATTCAGAATTGAATCGCATAAAAATACACTATTTCTGCGATTGATGCGCAAGAAGGTTTTTTAATTTTCTGACATAACGATCCAGTTGTATTTTTTCGGAAATATTGCTACGCCATCAAATCTCAACCAAAATCCGGATTCCATTGGTCGTAATTTTTTAAATACCAACTGTTCTTCTATTGGTTTGTGGAGAGATGTGGTGAATTTTTCATATAATTTAAACGAAATCTATTTACCTGTCCTTCAATAAATTGAATAAAATTTTCGATATCCGAGTCACTGTTAGGTAAAGGTTGTATTAAAAGTGTTTCAACTGACCAAACTGACCAAATAAGAAGTATTCTTTCCTCTGCCATCACAGTTCTCAGAACAGTCTTCATTATTTTTAACATAACAGTCCTATTTGTGTTCAAATGTCGAAAGGAATAATTCAAATTCATTTTACCCCCGAAAACGCTTATGAAGTGATTATCGGAAATAGACATTGACGGTCTGTTTGAAATGGATTAAATTATATTCAAATTAAACAGTATTTACATCCGGAATTATTCGACGGCCTATAAGCACAGCTTAAATATATTAAATAAAAATTAATTTATTAAATGTTAAATGTCATCACATGCAGATGCGACAGCGAAATGTACAACCACCGCGTGCGTGTTAATTAGAACTAATTTTATAATTTCAACAGATATTTTCGACAATATAGATTTTTTTTATTTAAAGATATAAAAAATATACATAATGATGTAATTATTATATTCAAATCCAAATTTTAAATAAATTTCATCCATTTAACCCTGATGTATGCAAGTTTTTTTAAGCCTCAAGATTGTGGTAATTATGAGTATGACAGATTATTATCAGGAACTGCATATAATAAAGACATAAATTTAAGTTAATTTCAGCTCCTCGAAAACAAACAATAGTTAATTATACCAACTGTAGCCTTTTTGTATTTATATAAGAATACAGTAATACTCCAAGTGTACTCCAGGAACAATTATCACCCCCTACTCCACATCATCATCTATATAATATCTCCCTATCAACCAACTCAGCAAACATCCCTCAAACTTTCCAATCAAACCGGAGTTTTTTCTATCTAACCCCCGCGAATCCCATTGTTTCACCCCTGTAGCAATTTCCCGCAGTACGGCGTACTGTTGTTTGCTTAATAAACTGCAATAAGAAAGGATGAGCGCTTTTATCGGTGCCCCCGACGGACGGGATATGGATTTTTAATCCGGCCAGAGCTCGACGGCCGCAGGGCCTGCCGTCCGGGGAGAATCAAAGAGCGCCCCCTTCGGACTGCCCTAATTGAGGCCGTCGGCCAGCCCCGGGGTTACGATATATCGTTATTGTACGTAAAGAGCCGCGCGTGCGGTTATAGAAAGGTCTATCATGGCGAAGAGGGATGCCTAAATTGGCTTATGGCGATAGTAAATGGGGTTTTACTAGAGATCTTGGAGGTTGCGAGATGATATTGTAAGGTGGTTTTATTTAGCTATTAATGAAGGAGTAAGGGGTTGTGGTTTAGATGTTATAGGAAAATATCCCACTTGGAGAGTTATTAAGTAATAAGTGCTTAGTTTGAAACTATGTCTTATTGAACTTCCTATAACAATATGTGATATTCTATGTAGTATTTAAGATATTTTTATTATGTACAAGTAGTATGCAGTATCCAATAGAAGATACATACTAAAATTCTATGGTGTATTACTCTGCTTTTGATAACAAAATAAATATTAAATCTTCATGCGAGGATATGAAAATATAATAACGGAATCTGGGGTTATTACTTGTTGAGATCCAGGATGGTGATCATTACGATTTTATGTCTTGCGTCTTATCATTCTTTATACATATACATAGTGGTATTTTTCGTGTTTCCGTCGCTTATTAATTTTATATTAGATTCATAGTTTTTTTGCACGTAAATTTTCATGTATCATAAACGGAATTTGCTTATTTTAATATAATATGGAATATGGATTGCTTGAAAAATATTAAATTTAATTATCATGGCCCCACGTTGGGCGCCAAATAAACTTTGACGTATATTTTGCTGCAACCGTAATAATAATTAGTGACCTTATGTTACCGAGCGCTATACCTATTATACCTGTATCATGTGCTTAAAAATTGTTTCAATAAAATTTTACCAAAAATAATATTTTCTAACAAATAGTCAGTGTATCTTCATATTAACACTGTTTTATTTCTTGATTCATTTCTTAAAAATAATTGTTCCTTACTATAATAGCAGGTAGTCTAGATATTGAATCACTTGTGAATTACCTAATGCATTTTCATGAGTATACAGGTAAGTTCAATTCTGCAGGCTAAATGCATATATAATACCTAGCAATACCAATCCTATTCCCAACGGGACCCAATCACGGAGCCT
Organism: Malachius bipustulatus; assembly: GCA_910589415.1. Classification (NCBI taxonomy): domain Eukaryota; kingdom Metazoa; phylum Arthropoda; class Insecta; order Coleoptera; family Melyridae; genus Malachius; species Malachius bipustulatus. The sequence goes on along the minus strand of OU342635.1, from coordinate 34,953,897 downwards.
ACAGAACTCCAGAAATTCCCCATTAACGTACCCCGTCGGGTATGACACTAATTGGAGCCTCCCGAATGCACTCCACTAAGCCCTTCCACACGAGGCCGACTGCCCTCCGAGTGCCCCCGCATTAATCGGTCATCGGGAAAAAGTCAATATCTCTCACCTGTTGCGTCTGCGGTCGCCGCAATGAGCCGCCACTGAACAATATTCGGACCTTTGTTTGTAGGTCAATGGCTAGTATCGGAGATTGAAGCGTGATTGACCAGCGATAATCGACGTTTGACAGGGAGGTGTTTAACCACAATTTCCACTTTTAGAGCTATATTATATCGATGCGGTGATTCGAGAGGGTCGTACGTGAATGACAAACGGATAAATTTTACTCGTAATTTCCCAGGTGATACTTATAAGGTACTATTGATTATTCGGTTGTTTGTTAATTTTTTTTGCGATCGCGCCGTTGGGGTATTTTCAATTCGCATACAGATTGACTGCCAGATTATGACTTCAGGATAGTTTTTTAGCGTAAAAATAAAATCATATATGTATACTGTCCCAGTAGCACAGATTTATCTTTATCACGGTTTTTTCAAGTTTACGTGCGGTTGATTGCGTTTGATGACTTATGTAAACCTATAAAAAAAAATTTATTCATTGTCAATAATAAAAAAGATATGACTGAAAAAGAAATCTCGATTTTTCCGTTTTTTCAGGATATTTCAGCCTGAAAATATCCTATTTTTCCGACTTTTATTAAGCATAAAATAGTGCAACTTTGCTCTAATTTAACCAACTCTGTATTCAATGGCGAGCCAGTTAAAAGTGACTACTCTGTAAAATAATGGAAGAAAGAGGGGGACTGGACTGTCAGTCTGTTCGCTATGGAGATAGCCGTAAAGCGAATAAGAAGACGACAGACTAAAATAGAATTTATAAGTATTTGCAAACAAGAGAAATAACAGCATTGAAGTAAAAAATGTACACTCTGGAAAAATATCTTTATAGCCTATAAATACATAATGAGTTAATATTTAAGATAATTTTTATGCAAGGCAGCTGTGATAACCGAACCATTATCGCTTCGCATTGTATTTCTGAATAATAGTTTCGTGCAAACGTGTTCTAAATAATGTGAGTAATCAGAGGTTTTGTAATGACACTAAAGTGACTGCCACAATTTGAGCCAGATTGTGTAACTAAGTACGAATTACAGTAATTGAGAGATTTCAAAGGGTTGCCTACCAATAATTTCGCCTTGGTGTTTAGTGTGAGTTTTTGAAGCGGTTGTTTATGAACCTGGCTAAATAATGGTTTTAGTATTTCATGGAACTCGGAATTGGATTCAATGTTCGCTCGGCTTCATGTTTATTCCGCATGCGACATCAAACATTTCGACGAGTTAAAATTCGGCGTATGTAGGTATATGGCCCCGATGTCGGCATTATTTAAACATTAATAGGAAATGCCGAATGAAAAGCAGGGCAATTGCATTAAACAAAATTAATAATTAAATTAAAAGCTTACAACAATCCGTTTTCGATAAACCAATAGCGGTATATTAACTGGAATCCACTGGGAAATTACCGGCATAAAATAACGATATATCCGCAAATTTAAAATTGCTCGTTTATTTTTAAAAATCTCTATGGTTTTATCTACTCTGCATAATATCTATCCCTATCATAAAACTCATATTTGATTTTGGATACCTACTGGAAATGTTGCGTCATGAAATTTTGATACAGGAATCGAGCTGCACTGTCTTCATTATCTTTATTAAATAAACCGACTGAGCTTTTTGATCAAACAAATCCAATAAAGGAAATATAGGGATTTGTTACGGAATTGTTTATAAAAAGAAATATTTTTTAAATCCATATAATTAAAACAGATAAGCTACTATATTCACAAAGAAAACTTGACTTCTGCTTTGGAGAGATTAATCTTGTTTCCCAGCGATGCTGGTTTTTTTTGCGGATCAATCGCATAATATGATATTGTTGTTCGGAACGTAGAAAAACAGAATCCTTAATCGTCAGTATAGTAATAATACTTCGGTCTTCGTTTTCATCGCTCTAAATTAGCCAAAGATATTCTTCACACCGTTTAAAAACAATAGGTAAGTTGCGAGATTAATAGAATAAAAACATTGTGCTTGATTATGCTGAATTGTTTTATAATCAATTTTCCAAAAACTTGTTTGCCTAATGTAAATTGGGCTGTTATGGGAAGTGCTTATTGTGGACGATCTGCTGCCAAACGGTACTGTAAAAACAAAAAAAAAATGAAATCATTAGCTTATCCTCCATGATGTGAAATCCTTATTCACCCTCCAACTTTCCCTCCCTATTGTTGGCAAAATCGCGTTGGCAAAATATTGTTGGCAAAATGTTCCCTCTTGCCCCTCCATATAGGTGGGGGGGAATCAGAATCTGCAAATAAAATGAGGGCTACTAACTAAAATTTCAAATGTACCCTTCGCCCCATCTACATGGAGACTGAAGTGGAGAGCATTTTCCTATGTATTTTCAGCCTTAAAATCCGAACCAGCGCAATGAAAAAGTGGGTACTAATTCAAGATTTCGAAGTTGCCCCAACACATTACAGCCAACTTTGAAGCGTTTATATCTCCAGAACGAAAAATTTTGCTGTAAAAAATTCCCTAAGTAACAGCTGCATTCATTAGAAAATTTTCAAAGCTTTGCCAAACAAACTGAATTTCCTGAAAATTTACGAATGCGACTTTGTCGATTTCTCTCATAAATAATAATCCCAAGGTCGAAAAAATCCCAAGTTAACCACTGTGTCAAAATTGCTTTGAAAAAACCAACACCACAAAAACAACTTTTCAGAATCGGTTTCAGTTTTCAATTTTCCGAACAATCACAAAATATATGGCAATGATAGAGAGGGAAAATAATTTGAAAATATTCACAGATTTTCATTGAAAAGACTCCCTACCCAACTAGCACTAATGTAACAGCAACCGAGATCGGGACTTGAACTTGGTCATCAATACGTAATCGCGGCTTAATCCACGACTTTTTCGTAAAAATAACATTGTTTTCCACTATTAACGTCGCGAAAACGTAATGTATACCTTCAATGATGCTCTATAGTTATAATAACTCCTAAAGTAGCCTTCAAGGTATTGAAGACGTCGTAGGTACTAGTAGAATAACGACAAAGTATTTGGAACTCAAAGGTAGCAAAGAGATGGCAAATTATGATAACGGCAACTAAATAATGTTACTGAAATGATACTTCAAAGTTCCACTTACTTCAAAGTAGTTTTGATAGTTTCCGCAAATCTGGCCACCTCTAACTGGGTCTTCACAGTTGTGAGACTTGTTGGTATTATTTAGTGGTGGCAGTTATGTTTCTGCTACCTGTAGAAGTGAATGTGTCTGTGCATTGTTATTATCTAGTAGCAGGAACCGTTAAAATTAACCATGAAGTAATTTACACTATATGGTTCCGCCGGGTGACACCTATCCATGGAACATTATTTTTATGTCGGCGACGGGCGAAGAAGTAAGATTAAAAATGGAGCATAACAAGTTTTCCAAAGTCGAAAAAAGTAAAAGTTACAGGCATTCGACAAGATTTTAAAGAAAACTGAACTCACAGAGAAATAAAGTACACGTGAATCCTGTGACAGTGAAAGACTCTAGTATTTCTCTAAACATTCGTCATTTATTTAAGCGTTCTTTTTTCTGTGCGTAACGGAATGACAAGTGACAATATAAATCCGTATCACTGACGATGAGATGAATGTGACTAAGTTCCAGCGACTCGCCAGGTACCGTCGGCGACTTGCAGGTATTAATAACAATTAATTATTATTTGGACTATTATGTCCACCATTTAGCATTGTTATGTGGTGTTGTTAAGTCAAGATGATAAGATTCTTCAAGTAACTTGTAGAAAATAAGAATTCTAGAACTTTCTGGTACTTTTATCTTTGACAAAGGGGGATTAAAGGAAATCTCAACCAACGGTTCAACAGTTCAACGGGAATGTCTACGTATGTCTACGTTCAAGTATAAAAAATACCAGAAAAGCTTTCCGAATTTATCAATATATCTACAACAATTTTTGTTTTCCAATTCACAGGTCTTATAACCCATGAAGAAATAATAAAAACAGTGCAGAACGGATAAAAATAGTAAAAACACGTTGTAAATGGTAAACATAATAAAAAAATTCTCCAACAAAGTTTGACCCGCTCCTCAATCGGTAACCGTTGCAGTTACGACGAAAATCATGATAAGCAAACTTGTAGTCCTTGACGCGCACTCTACGCTGGTATAATAACTTTTATCGTAGATGTGTTCTGTACCGTAGATCTGTATCGTAGATCTGTTACGCAAAAATTGTAGACTTTTTTGCATTAAGGGCACTGAGAGAAGCCTAAAAGCGAATGGAAAAATGCAGCGAGGTATAGAGAATATGTTTCCAGCTCAGATTCCCTACCGTCTGTATTCTTGGACTCTGAATTTTTTATATTTTAGAATGTTAATTTTTACTATGATGTCTTATACAATTATTCCTATATTATTATTTACTTAATTTATTACCATTGTATAGAACAGAATACAGAATATTACTTTATAGAAAATTCTTAAATTAAACATCATGAGTTAATTACAGATATCTTATTTAATATTACTTGAATACTCTAATCAGCAGGTGTGACAATTAATGATAGGAAATGTCCAAAAGAGGATGCCATGCATTTTGTGCATTTATATGCTATAATTATTAGCGAATCGCCAATTAAACTCATTTTTATTGGTCCATAGATTTTAGATCGACATGATAGACGTTAATTTAAAAATCGTCGTTTTCCAGCAAGAAATTATAAAAATTTAATTAATTTTGCGCGATAAATAAAGAATTATAGAGCCGCTTTGGCGCCAAGCTATACCTCCCTTGACGGGTGATAATTATTATTCTGGAAAGCGTCCATGAAATCAAATACATAACGAATCCTCATATTTACCGATAATTGATTATTCAATTTCAGCGTCACGACTTGACACCCGAACGGTTGTATTGGGTTAATCTTCCATCACAATTGGTCTCGTGCCATATAACGCCATTTAAAGGTCCAAGATCATACCAGCGTGAGTCCAAGAGTGATCAGAAGCGAGAAGAAGTAGCATGTTTGGTTTTTATCCAAGTTCACGGTTGCTAGAAGTGCCTTCAGGTAAGCCATTGACCTATCCAAGTCTTATAAGAAGAAGACGATGGAAGTTAGTTTTAATAATCCTCCAGGTACAGGAGTTCACTGCCAAGGACTGCTCAGGTATCAATACTCGCTACCTTAGCGGCATATGGAGAACCAGTTTACAAATTACCTAATACGTAAAAGTAAAAAGTGCTTAGACTTGGAAGGAGGACTCGTGTGTACGTAGTCCTTATTCGGGACCAGGGAACATTAATTTAAATTACATGGAAATTGATTTGCTCTTCAGCAGTTTCAGTTTCGTCTTTCCTCCCAGTTGTTGTAGTATGAAGGTAGTTATATAACTTATGCAATAACGTCATTCTGAGATGAAGTTTGAATTTTATGAAATTTATTTATATGCGAGTCTGCAGATTGTAGGGTTTTATCTATTCATTTCAACTAGCATGTCTATTTATTGATAACAATAAATATGAGATCGGAAAAATTCTTGAATGGCTGCTATGAAATGAATTGATCGAAGTCTTTATGAAAACATGATTGTATTTTCCGGTAAAAACAAAAAGAACCTCCTGCTAGTATGGTATTTTAATAAGAATCAAGTTCTAAAAACCTGCTTATTCCTCCTGCTATATATTTTAGTGATTAGGGATCTAATTATATTTGTACCTATATTTTATTTAACAGAACAAAGAAATGAAATGACTTTTCGCTTATTCTAAAATTAGGCAGCCAAGTCAGAGGAACTTCCTGCAGTTTTTTTTATCTCCAAAATTATTTGAAAGTCAAGATTCTTGAAAGTAGAAGTAAATCTAATTATTTATTAAGGCAATTTGGGGATCAAATCTATATGTATGTAATAGAACTTCGTTCCACCTCCACCTATAATGATAGTATATGGTGTCACATATCCTGGCAATAAATTAAAAAAGAAACTCCTGAAAATTGTCATAAATAAATCACTTATAGGTATGAAAAACGACATTTAGGAGCTAACGGTCAGTCATAAAGCGTCATGGTAAGATGTATAGGTAATGTTGATGATATATTCATATCATGGTTCTCCTCAAGGGTCAATTCTATCATCAAAACTCTTTTTATGTATTTTTTTTTTAAATAAAAAAAACACACCATTTTTCTACTTGCAAGCAACGTTAAAACCAAGCTATAGTACAACTTTGAATTGTGAAATTACCATTTAACGAAATGCTAACACGAAGTAGGTACTCAAAGTATTTACTGGAAGCTCCAAAATCTCCTCTAATTTTCAGCTACGAAGACTCTAAATGGGTCTATTTACGACGAGGCGAAATACTGTGAGTATTTTTTTCTAGACTCAGTAATGAGATTTATAAATACTGGGAATGATAATAATCAGTATCAAGGCTTGGGAGACTCAAGCTATATACCTTTTCAAAGCAGCATACAAGAAGTTTGGGCTCATTTACTGTCCTTCTCTACAAGACGAAAAAGGCTGGACCTTTCAATAAAGTTCACTTTAAATTACAGAACTATCCAAAGCTGCTTATACTTCTAAATCTAAAGCATTTCTACTGAATCATTCTTGCAATACAAAGAAAGAAGGTTTAAAATTAGCGTTTTCCTCGACTTCAGTTTCAGTATACTTATTAATTTAAGACGATATTCCAATAATGAGTAGGATGCATGAAATAAATCACATTTCTCACTCATTTTGTTTGAAGTTATGCTATTATTTTCCAGAAATATTAATGTGAAACAGAAATTGATTTTTTTTATTCAACAACAACTATTATGAAGCCAGATGATAGATACTTTGATATTTTGTCTCAATACTTTGAAATGTCCACAAACTTACTGCTTACTAAAATATGAAAAATCACTCACATTTCTCCCATTCCTTGAAACATCTAAGGCACGTTTGACGGTTTATTTTTATTTTCGTAGAATAAAATGAATCACAGCTTCAATTATTCCTTCTTGTGAAAGTGCATGTTCTTTGTTCAACAAAGGAGGCAACTTTTGCAAGAATGCAATCAGAGAAACTTCATAGGACTTTGTGTCGGAGCTTGAATCAAAATAATAGAGACATTATTAAAGTTTGATTTTATTGATGATCAGTGGCGTTTCTACCACTGGCGTTTCATGGATTCTATGGATCCAGTGCCCGCAGTCTTATAGAGGAAGAGGGTAATTCTTTTATCGAGCCTATTAGAAAAAGTTCGGCTTCTAGGTGATCTAGGAATTTGAAATTTGGAATCTTGGCAGCATACATAATAACGAGTCGAAATGAAATATTACCAATATGGCGGCACATTTAAAAATGGCGAAAGAAAGTGCCATCTTTGTTTTGTTTTTTTTAATGGAACACCCCATATATTATTGCATTGTAAGATTGTCTAGAAAATAGTTGCACATTAAATTGAGTGGGCTATGAGTTATAAACGAGTGAAAATCGCAATTATCCAACTTTTAAGCCATTTACAGCGAAAACGGCTCAAGATATCAGAAAACGGATAAAATACACAGTAGCTGATTAAATAATATAAAAAAAAATACCATTAATAGGGGTTCCTCACCTGAGCAACCTGTGTAAGGGCCTCAGAGTCCAAGAAAATCTACGTTTTCAATTAATTATTTAGTAACCCGGTCCTTTTTGGAAACAACACGATTGGACAAGGCAGGGGGCAGTGACGGCACATGGTGGGGGAGGTCTGGAAAAAACTTCTAGCAAACGGGGCTAATAAGCTATTTAAAAATTTTAGAAAATATAAATTTTCTCTCAATTAATACATAAAATGATAGCGAGTCTTAAACATTTTTGAGTTTAATCACATCAGTATATTAGAATATCAGAACGATAATAATTCTGTTTTGTGAACTATCGTTAAATGTTTCAGTGATCGTTAGTGAATCGGAGTAACTGGATTGATTAAAGTTTCATAAAATATCAATAATTAATTTATATTACTGTGTAAGCCACCTAATCGTCCAATTAAAGCATAATGAGTGCCATAAAATCGAATATAGAGACTACCTAAATTTTCTCAAACTATAATATTTGAAAAATTATTTAGATATAATAATTAAGTAAGGGAGACCGGGGATGAAAGTAACATTTTTTAGTTTATATTTAATTTTTCGTAGAACGAAACAAATTTTACTACTCAACCATTATTATACTTTAAATTGATTATTTAACTGCCTTTTGCTATATTTTTTGGTATGTTTTGTAAAACCAATTGCGAAAAAAAATTTTTTTTGGAACGAAGCACGCGTTACTTTCCAGCCCAATGTTGGGGCAAAAAGTAACAACGTTTGGGGTAAGTTGTAACAGGAAAATAATCAACACCATTAATATTTTATAAAATTATTATGTAATTTTTATTAAACAAAAATATATTTTTCTACTCCCAACCTTTAATATGCATATTAAATATGAATCACCCAGTGCTTTAATGGGTCTCATTAAGATACAAATTTTCATTAAAGCACTGGTCAAGCTATCCAATGGCAGAGGAGCATTTGCAATCGAATCGGTTCCTTTTCGCCCACAATCGGGTCGGTTCAAACCGACCGAAGTCACAGAGTTGTCATACTCACGACAAAAATTGCCTTGTGATATAAGTTCTGTATTTCTGAAAAAAAATTCTGAACGTTTATTTAATTTAGAACATAAGTAACATTCAAAGAAAATTTATCAAGATTTTATGTTACCTTAATTAATTTGATAGGTAGGTATATCGTGTAAAAGATAGGAAGATAAAGTATTATATCATTCGTAGCGCTCCGTGATAGTATTCAAAGCGGCAACGCATCGACCGTCGCGTTGCGCAGGTAAACAATATCGTAATTAATGGCTGTCAATGTTATTAAAATTATTATTAATCTGAAAATCAAAGCGTAAAATTCGGAATTCGAACTTCGCATAATAAAAATCACGCAGTAGTGAGTAGTGCCCTTTAAACTTGATACTAAAACATGGCTCAGCAGAATAATCTTAGCGACGAAGAGAAAATTTGGTAATATGCGTAAACAAATAGCAACCTATCTTAACCTCAATGATCCGCAATTGTACACGGGTCATTGTTAAAATATATAATTTTTTAATCTTTTCTATGAAATAAAAAAGGGTCGTAGAAAAAATAGTGTATGGAACTCGCAGATAATAGCTATTAATACGCTCTTATGATGGTTAAGACACTCGCCTACGGCTCGTATCTTAACCAACATACTCGCGTATTAATAGCCTTCATTATAAGCTCGTTGCATAATATAGGTACTATTATGCCATTAAAGGTTGGCAAAATACCTAAATCATAAATTATGTCAAAATTCCAGTTCGTCTTTTCTGTTTTACGTATCGGAAAAGGGTCACGTGACAAATTTCGAGTTCTCTGGCTACTGACCTAACTGATCTGTTTTCGTCTATAACCAACTATACTGCCCTTCTTATTACATCTGTGGAGAAGGTTCCTCTGTTGGTTTTTCGCTTGTAAGTTCTCATCTAGATTGACATATTAAAAAAAAAAACAGTTACTAAATTGCAACGATCGATAGTTGTAGAATGTGAGGAAGAATGTGAATTATGTGGGCGTCGATAAAACAAGGTATACATATACAGGGTGTCCCATAATATGTGGGCAATCTCCCGGATTTGGGTAAATTTCGTAAAAATAAATGAAAAAATAGCTATAAAATTAATTCCTCAGAAACACCCCTACAAAGATATTAGCTGTTGAAGTTGAGGGTTGAAAATCAATTTTTTGCAATAACTTTTTTATTTCTTGACCGATTTTGATAATTTTTAGTTTTATTTTCTATTATTTGTGACTGTTTAGAATAGTGTTTCATAATCTTTGTAGCACATATATAGACCTCGGGATGGCATAACACCCTCATTGACTTGAAAGAAAACAATAAAAATAATAATTTTACAGTTTTTTAAGGTTAATTTTATTTTTATTTGATATTTTCTACATAAAAAATGTATCTTTATTTATTTCGATAGAGCGAACCGTTATCGAGATAAACGTCCTTCTAATAGGTGATGCGCCGCAGGAACTTTCCAAATTTCAAGTAAATTTCAACAAGATGGCTGACCTTTGACAGTAAATTGAGCAGGAAACAAAACAATAACTTAATTAAATACACGTCAGTGTCAAAGATTTTATTTAATTCAGATTCAATTGTAACTGATTTTCTGCGTATTCAGCGTTCGTGTAACTCATTTTAAAATCAGTTAGAATTGAATCTGCATGAAATGAAATCTTTAACGCTATTTTACGTGTATGTAATTAAGTTTTTGTTTTGTTTCCTGCTCAATTTACTGTCAAAGGTCAGCCATCTTGTTAAAATTTACTTGAAATTTTGAAAGTCCCTGCGACGCATCACCTATTAGAAGGACGTTTATCTCGATAACGGTTCGCTCTATCGAAATAAATAAAGAGACATTTTTTATGTAAAAAATATCAAATAAAAAGAAAATTAACCTTAAAAAACTGTAAAATTATTATTTTTATTGTTTTCTTTCAAGTGAATGAGGGGGTTATGCCATCCCGAGGTCTATGTATGTGCTACCAAAGATTATGAAACACTATTCTAAACAGTCCAAAATAAAAGAAAATAAAATAAAAAAATATCAAAATCGGTCAAGAAATAAAAAAGTTATTGCAAAAAATTGATTTTGAACCCTCAACTTCAACAGCTAATATCTTTGTAGGGGTGTCTCTGAGTAATTAATTTCATAGATATATTTTCATTTATTTTTACGAAGTTTATCCAAATCCGGGAAATTGCCCATATATTATGGGACACCCTGTATAAATGCAGGCTTATTACCTATCTTTCTTTAATATTACACACCAAAAACGTATTGGGGTTGGTTGTAACACTGCGTTATTTTCAGCCCCATACGTAAAGTAAACTAAGTTATACTAAAATTTTAACTAACTGAAAATTTTACAATCAATACATATGCATTTGTAGACAGAGAACTCATAGTACCACAAAATGATGTACATACCTCAGAAATCGATTTCAGAATAACTTAGAAAATTCACTGGATGCAAGATACAACAATTTTACTTTTGCTCGAAGATCAAACACATGTTCCACTACAGACGTTACGTAAATTTGAGGTTACCACGGCGATGTCTACAATAAGAAAGGTGTAATTGACAACTGCATAACCACTTCCAGCAACATATCTATTGAATAGTTTAGAAAATACAGCCACTGTTACAACCTACCCGTGTTATACTTTCATCCCCGGTCTCCCCTACTTATGTAAAATGTGCAATGTCTTATTAAAGTTACGTTCTTATAATTTTTATAGAGTTCTTATAAAGTTTTGAAGAAAAATGTTTGTAGCTGGAATTATTTCCTCGAGGCCTTACAGTTGAATGACTCATTTGAGTTGCCAACATAACTTTAAAAACTCCTCAAAGCAGGAAGTGTAAATACATTTTAGTGAAGTAAATGTACTTATTAAAGTTTCCATGAAAAATTGCAGCGAAATAGTTGGACTATGATAATTGTCTAACTCGAGAAAAACTATAATAACACTTATGACCTTATAAAGAAATAGATTATTCGGAGATCAAAAGTGTGTGTTTTTTGTCAATTAATATTCTAAGGAAAGTCGACCAACTTCTCAAAAGGAAAGACACATTTATCTTAATTAGTTAGACACAATCATCGTATGGTTATTTATGTATCTAGTGCTCGAAATTGAACTTTGGTGTTTGAAAATTGAAATTGGTGCTTTTTTAATCATTCAAAAGCACCATAACTTCGCGCATGAGATGCATACAACATTTTTTAGACAGCTTTATTGAAATAAGCGAAAAAATTGAAATAAAAATGATCAAAAAAGATATTTTAAATTTAGTGCAAAAGCGGCTTGTTTCTTTGTTGCTATGGAAACATTACCGTGATTCATATTACCATGCAGGAAACAGTTTGCGCTCTAGTGCGCGAAATATTTGGCGCTAGACTACCTTGAAGACGTTTGTTAAGATGCTCGGAGGCATGAATAGAGACTGGAATCTAGATACCAAAGATTGACAAGGGAAGAAGAATAAATGATGACGATGACGAGTTAAGATAGACCTTGTGCTATATACCGTGTGTCCCCGGATAGGTGAAACGATTCTTATAGAAGACAATTTTTTTTTGATTTTAATTTTAATTTTTTGGGGCTCAGCCCTGCTTGGTTAAAGAGTAATTTCTAACAAAATTTTTGTTTTGAAAAATCAAGCATACTTACCTTGGAAATTTCCAAGAACCCGATTTTTCTGTTGAGTAAAGTGCCTTTTATGTGGTAAATACGACAAAATGTTATTTGAAAAAGTTGTTCAGAATCAACATTTAGATCCCTTTATAAAATTTCAAAATCATAGGTCAACTTTTATTTTTTACATTTATTTTTATGTTTTATTTCACAAAACAAAGAATTTCATTTTTTAACAAAGACTGCCATGGAAAAACCAAATTGTATCTATAGCAATAGCAATCTGTCAATAGTAGTCTTTGTTACAAATGAAATTCTTTGATTTGTGAAGTTAAAACATGAAAGTAAATATAAAAGATCAAAGTTAGCCTATGATTTTGAAATTTGGTATACGGACCTAAATGTTGATTCTAAACAACTTTTCCAAATAACATTTTGTCGTATTTGCCACATAAAAGGCACTTTACTCAACAGAAAAACCGGTTTCTTGGAAATTTCCAAGGTATGCTTGATTTTTCAAAACTAAAATTTTGTTAGAAATTACTCTTTAACCAAGCAGAGCTAAACCTAAAAAAATGAAAATTAAAATTAAAATTTTTTTGTCTTTTATAAGAGTCGTTTCACCTATCCGGGGACACACGGTAGAGTAGCTGAAATACAAAATAATTGTCGAATACTTTTTGAAATTACTAAAGGCAGTCAAGAATCTTCCAGATCAGCTAAGTTTTGGCAGAAATGTTGGAAATGCGGTACAATAGAACAAAAATACCCGATAACAGCAACTTGAAACAACTGAAAAGCGCTGCAGAGTACCAGATTAAAAGTGAAAAATCTGGAGGTGTAACTTTAAACCTTACAAAAGTCATTTCTTGTATATCTGAAGTAGGATCTAGAAGAAAAACTATTTCCTGAACTGGTAGAGACACCTTTCTACCTTCTCTTCCTCTTCTCGTCTTAGCTATTGACCGAAATCGTTATCCAGAAATTTGACTTCTACTGACTGGTCGACCAAGTTGGTTGCAAAAAACACCACACGTGCAAACACGTTTTCAAACACCATCAACACAGTTAAGTATTTTTCGCTTGACGATCGTGAACTACGGGAAATCCCTCGATTCTGTTGAGATGTGGGCTCTTTTATTATTACATATATAACTACCCAATGGTTAGGTAAAATTCGTATAGTGACTCGGGATACTCGAGACTGATGAAATATTGTATAATTCTGACATGAAAATCGTTTCAAATAACGAATTACGGAAGATTGAGAAAAAAGTATAAAGTATCAAATTCTGCAGTCTGGTGCGAAAAAATGCCTGTAGATTTTTGTGACATCGATCGGTATAAACAATATCTCACCTGTCTCCATTTTGCCGATGATATTGATAGTGATACTAAAAAACTCAGAACTACATCGCTAGAACTTATAAGAAGACATTCCTGAAATAATATGATCTAAAGATTGGTTGAAAATCATAATGATAATATTTTAAAAATTGAAGAAATTGCATGGAACAGGCTTATCTGCATCTTTTAACTTGTTAATTTCTTAAATTTTGTGCGGCTAGAAATTCAAATCAAAATGCAGAAAGTTCAGTTGGCAATATGCAACATGTAGGTATCTGTATCTCAAATAAAATTTGATGCAACATCTTATACTCTTAAAATTTTTGCACCAAAATAGTATTGTTATGTTGGAATTCGTCGGTGTATGTATTTACATATTAAACTCGCGACAAAAATTTATTTAAGTATGAAGAACTGTCACTTCGCATTAACATTTTTACGACAATAATAACTTCATTAAACGTAAATTTATTCATATCAAAATTTATACATACAATTTATTGTGTCAGTAGAACTGCCAACAGTAAAATAATATTTCCAGGGAAAACTACTCAAGATAGGTGACGTCAGATGCAACCCTGTGCAACCAGATTTATAGATACAAAAAGGTGAAACATACAAGATCGTATCAGATGTAAACTTATAAACCTCCAAAATCAGGATCGATTTAAATTTTAAATATTTTCATCTTGGCGTGTTCTCTTAGTATAAGCAAAATTTTTAAAATGGATAAAGCATTCATTATTCATAGGATTTCATCGCAAATATTTCTGAACAGACATAAACAGATTAAGAGGACTTTGTCAAGTAGCGATACCGAGACATATCAGTACCCACCTCAGACAAGGTCCTGTCTTTTATTTCACAGTGGTTGAATACCTACACGTGCTTAAGAATACCCTGTTGAAAGTTTTTATTATTATTTTATAGCTACTAACAAGAAGTTAAGAAATACTCGAAGTCTCGATGAAAAACGTACCTTTTGCAGTCATCTCAGGAGACTAAAGCCTCAAGGTGATATAGTTGTGACCGAACACGTTATGCCTTCTGCGTATTTTATGGGATCAAATTTTATCCTCATACTTATTGCAAGGCCACGTAATTTTCTCTAAAAGCACATACTCGAGTCTTGGAATGGCTTTATGGAGTACACTACATATAATGCACCACAGGAAAATCATCCATTGGCTCGTGCGGATAATGCCAAGAAGGTTTATTTTAATTGTTTAATAAGTATATTAATTTAAAATTAATCTTATATTGTGTAAAAGAAAATCCTCATGCTTAAGCAAGATTCCATGCTAGAAATCCATGCTTCCAGGAGTCCCGGAACTAATAATAATGTAGTTATAGGTCGGATTACCAAAGAAATAAACATTTAATTTAAGTTATGAATAGACAACAATAGGGGACGATGCAAGTGTTTATTGAAAGGGTTTCTCTGACTGGAAAATCACAATGAGGTTTCTGTGAGACGAAGACTGGATACAAGCGTTCGTGCGGAATTTTATATAATACTCCACTCCCAAATCCAATCTGCTGCTGACACAAATTGCTATTTAATCTTAGAAATGATACACTGCCACGCTTTGTAAGGGCACCCACCCCCTCTTATTCTTCTTATTTTTTTTGCAATTTTGCCCTAAACATAATATTCTGTTCAAAAGTTATTGGAGCTAAAGAATCAAGGCAGAGGCAGATCACTTTTAATAAAGAGATAATTTACAAACAACAAACAACCAACTCGAGGTTGATTTATCGGTAGACATACTGGCCGTAATTACTAGATACGAGTATATTGAAACGGGGAAATTGGTTCGCTGTACTTTTTATGTTCAAGATAAAAGTACCTTTATTGAAACTGCCAAAAGCCAGATGGTGTTTAATATATTTAAAAGCATCAGCTTTCTCGCCTGAAGAAATTGGGTTTCAAAGGAAACCGCATTATAAGAATAAAATGAACTAGTATGAAAGGAAATTCCGTGGAGTCTGGCACATATCTATCTAGTTCACGTATATAAGACTGCAGTATTGAAGTACATCGAATCAATGGGTCGTCTCCTTCTTTCCTCACAAAACTTCTTCTATAAATATTATGAAAGTTTGAAAATTGTCCCATTTCAGGTATTATTAGGATGAAATAGGAGTAACGTCAAAGCTGTGCTTTATAATATCCTGTTTTATGGGAGTTATTACCTTCTTATATAATCAATTCATTATCTGACGAATTATATTTTTATTTATTAACTCTATATGAAAGAGTAAAATAACTGTTATGAAGTTCTTGATCCAAATCTTTACAGAGTCTGAAGTTGAGAGTATTGAAGTTGAGGCCTTATATAGCCTACTAATTCGTCTTAAGTACTTCTCTACTATCTCCGCTGTGACAGTCCAAAGCCGGGGGCCTCACCACAACAGAGGTGAGGAAGGGGGAGGGATCGATGAGTAACACCGGTTGACAGTACTCAGTCAGGTCAGGACTCTGTGTCCAGGGTTACAGATGAAGACCACAACGGCGATGAATGCGACAAAGTAAGCAAGACTTGAATATGGCGGAACGGAGGGAGTGGCAACCTAGTTTTTGGGTAGATATTAACATAAAAGCACAATACAAATTGAAGACTGAGTGTTTGTCGGTATAAGCAGGCCACGACACTCTTGAGTGACGAAGAGCACCCTCTTGTCCTGGGGAGGCGAAATTGTCCTCGAAGGTGAATAAAAGTTATTGTCGTACTCTTCAACGACATAGAATGCGAAAGGCAAGTGGGAAACCATCGCATTAACTTCCCCATGACAATTAATATGGCAGAACAGAATAGAAATTTGGCCCCCAGTCATCGAGAGACGTTAAACCGTCATGGGGTGCTAAGATTCCTCAGGAAGAAACTTAAAATAGAACATGGAATGTGAGGACTCTGGATAAAGCTGAAAAACTGACAACAGCTGAACAAGAAGTCAGGAGAATTAAGTCGGACATCTTAGGAATGAGTGAAGTGAGATTGAGAAGGAAGGGAGAAGGATATATTATTGCCACAAATGGAAATTGCTTCTTTTACTCATCACCAAGGTGGTGGTCAAGCTCAAAATGGTGTGGACATACTGATCTCGAAGAACATGATACAGCACGAATAAGTTTCTTACCGGTGAACGATTGAAAACTATTGGTCAACAAGCTAAGCGGCCACCCTTTTGACAGCAACCTTATGTAGATATACGTACCAACTGCTGAAACCCCGGAAGATGATCTTGAGGCATTTTATAATGACGTTAAATTGATCAAAGCACATGTAAAAAACTACCATGTCAACATGTATCTTGGTGACTGGAATGCTAAAATGGGAGATGAAACAATGAAGGATGTAGTGGGCCCCCATGGCTTGGGCGCAAAAATTACCGAGGTGTTCGTTTTGTGCTAGATTTTTATCAAGAAAGAAATTTAACCATCGCCAACACATATGGTTTAAATAACCAAAAAAACGACTTTATACATGGAATTCACCTCAGGACAGTGACGGAAAATCATAAGAAATCTAATAAATTAACTGTAAACAGGAGATTCCGCAATGGCATTTTGAGCGCAAAGACATACTCCAGCTGATTCCGACCACAATGGGTGCCATGGTGAGAATCAAACTGAAGGTGATCACACAATCTAAGCCAAGCCCAAGAATAGCATGGATATCGGCCGATCAAAACAAAAAATGCACTAAAATGCTATATTTGGTCCTTATTACGTTAAGATTAAGCTGGCCTTCCACAACAACTAATGAAGTATTGTCAAAAATAAACACTCTACCACACCTGATATCCACCTTAAAGTAAGAATGATAGCGTACCTCGGACATGTACAACATGAAGAATATGCGCTACTACAACTTATAATACAGGGCAAGATACAGCGTAAACGAAGTATGGGCAGAAAAAATAAAGCATGGTTGCGTAACATTAAGAGACTTTATTATTTGATCCATTTCCCCCATCTGTTGGTCCCTACTTGGTTGCTTCTTAGTAAGGGGTATCTTAAATTTAAGGATTTCTTGTACCTGTTTAGAAGTAGTTATCCGTTTTCTTTTGACTACTTGTTTTATTCCCTCCGTTGTCATCTCGTCGTTTTCAACTTCCTCCTCAATATCAAAGGAATTTATCCAGGATGTTTGGCAAGGACGAGTTCTTTTTTCCTGTCTTCGTCCCTATGGTAGTCGTTTCCTCGTTTTCTCTTCGTGGCCTTTGCCACTTCCTTGTGTTAGTTAGTTGGAAGGTCGGACTATTTAGTTCATAACAAACCGTAGGTAGGTAGGTCTTAATGAGTATAAAGACAAATCAATAGCCAAAGACAAATCAATAGCCTGTCGTATTGGAGTCGGGTTTTAACCCATCGTCCTGACAGTTGTCAAGTCTGGAGCGCCCGAGAACCCAAATAAAGAGTTTCAGACTCAGGCAGCAACACACATCCAACCAGACTACCAAAAGCACGGACGGCCGTTTCGGTCTCATTAGACCTCGTCAGCGTACTATATTGGAGAGTCCGGAAGGATATGAATCGCTGCATGAATCGAAAACCCTATATGGAATCTCATTCAACCGGTTACCAGTGACCTCGAGACAGAGCGACATCTATCAAGAGAAACAACAGGCTCCCAGCAAAACAAAACTCCAGTGTGTATTATGGGTTGCAGACACTCCAGGGGCTACGATATTTGGGTTCTCGGGCGCTCCAGACTTGACAACTGTCAGGACGATGGGTTAAAACCCGACTCATTAAGACCTACCTACCTACGGTTTGTTGTGACTTTTGAGTATACTTCGGCTTTTTAATATGCATATTTGATGTCAGTCTCGTAGCCCCTGGAGTGTCTGCAACCCATAATACACACTGGAGTTTTGTTTTGATGGGAGCCTGTTGTTTCTCTTGATAGATGTCGCTCTGTCTCGAGGTCACTGGTAACCGGTTGAATGAGATTCCATATAGGGTTTTCGATTCATGCAGCGATTCATATCCTTCCGGACTCTCCAATATAGTACGCTGACGAGGTCTAATGAGACCGAAACGGCCGTCCGTGCTTTTGGTAGTCTGGTTGGATGTGTGTTGCTGCCTGAGTCTGAAACTCTTTATTTGGGTTCTCGGGCGCTCCAGACTTGACAACTGTCAGGACGATGGGTTAAAACCCGACTCCAATACGACAGGCTATTGATTTGTCTTTATACTCATTAAGACCTACCTACCTACGGTTTGTTGTGACTTTTGAGTATACTTCGGCTTTTTAATATGCATATTTGATGTCAGTCTCGTAGCCCCTGGAGTGTCTGCAACCCATAATACACACTCCCAGATAGCACCGAGTGTCCTATGGACGTCCGTTGAGTATCCATTATACGTCCATTGGTCCATGGACAATAAATGGACGTCCTACGGACTTCTCCGCACGGACTTCCTATGTACGTCCACAAAAGTACGTCCATTGGACGTCCATCGAGTTATTTTTGACTATTGCGCATGACGTGCTGTCGCAGACAGGAAGAGAATAGCAGCACAAGTGCGCACGCACGCGCTAACCACCCCATCTTCCATTCTTCCACTATCATACAATCCACATTCCTACATTATACATTAATTCGTCCCAAGGAAAGACTTCCGCCATTCCCATCAAACTCAAGACTGCTAGCGTGAAGATGAAGACATCTGCATTTTACAGTGAACAAAAGAAAGAAATTCGATGAATCTTTAATTTTTAGAGTTTGTGAAAAATCCAAAAACGAATATTTTCATTAAGTTTATCAATATTATTATTATAAACTAATATAATTAACAACTTTTCAAGGAAAATTACCAGATTTTACGTAAAACTTAATGATAGAAACACGTAAGTAGGTAAGTACCTAGTCGTTTTCCTGTATCTTTAGCCGTTATCAACGTTGTTTTCAAAACAGAAAATTACCGTACCTATATACCCTATACCTATCACTACATTTATTGGATTTTTCAAAACTCTAAATTTCAAGACTTATCGAATATTTTCGACTTTTGTTCCTCACTAAGATATTTATCAGCAAAAATGCTTTGTTGACATCCGATAACGGACTCTCTATGGACATCCGATAACGGACTCCCTATGGACGTCCGATAACGGACATCCTATGGACGTCCGGTAACGGACATCCTGCGGATGTCCAAAGTTGTGACAAATGGACACTGAGTGGACGTCCCATGGACGTCCATAGGACAAAAACGGACGTCCTATGGACGTCCGTTGGTACATAGAGGGATGTCCATTGGACGTCCATAGGACTACTTTGTGCTGTTTGGGCTGGAGTTTTGTTTTGCTGGGAGCCTGTTGTTTCTCTTGATAGATGTCGCTCTGTCTCGAGGTCACTGGTAACCGGTTGAATGAGATTCCATATAGGGTTTTCGATTCATGCAGCGATTCATATCCTTCCGGACTCTCCAATATAGTACGGTGACGAGGTCTAATGAGACCGAAACGGCCGTCCGTGCTTTTGGTAGTCTGGTTGGATGTGTGTTGCTGCCTGAGTCTGAAACTCTTTATTTGGGTTCTCGGGCACTCCAGACTTGACAACTGTCAGGACGATGGGTTAAAACCCGACTCCAATACGACAGGCTATTGATTTGTCTTTATACTCATTAAGACCTACCTACCTACGGTTTGTTGTGACTTTTGAGTATACTTCGGCTTTTTAATATGCATATTTGATGTCAGTCTCGTAGCCCCTGGAGTGTCTGCAACCCATAATACACACTGGAGTTTTGTTTTGTTGGGAGCCTGTTGTTTCTCTTGATAGATGTCGCTCTGTCTCGAGGTCACTGGTAACCGGTCGAATGAGATTCCATATAGGGTTTTCGATTCATGCAGCGATTCATATCCTTCCGGACTCTCCAATATAGTACGCTGACGAGGTCTAATGAGACCGAAACGGCCGTCCGTGCTTTTGGTAGTCTGGTTGGATGTATGTTGCTGCCTGAGTCTGAAACTCTTTATTTGGGTTCTCGGGCGCTCCAGACTTGACAACTGTCAGGACGATGGGTTAAAACCCGACTCCAATACGACAGGCTATTGATTTGTCTTTATACTCATTAAGACCTACCTACCTACGGTTTGTTGTGACTTTTGAGTATACTTCGGCTTTTTAATATGCATATTTAGTTCATCTTCAGCTCTTGTTTCCTCTCCCAGTGTGTTGAAGGTCTCACCTGGTACACTTCCAGAGCTAGGGGTTTTTGGTGTCATCGGAGGGGATCTGCTTGTTAAAGCAGCTCCCTCCTTTTATATTTAATTTACATATTTTTTACCGGGTGTCCTTCATCCGGCGCAGAGATACTACTTATCGGTAAGTTGCCTCCCCCCAGAATCCGAGGGGCAGACCGATTTTATCTCTCGGTGAGGGATTTCCCAGCATCGCTAGTACCCTCCTGGGGTAATGTGTTTTGCTTATCCGATATTTATATATATTTTAATGTGCCCCCTAACCTAAGAGGGTCGGAATTTTTTGTCAGGGCTTACTCCCTTAACCCTTAACCCCCTGACCATGGAGCGCCGGTTTTTTTTAACCAGGTTTTTTCCTGGGCACCATGATCCGCGGGCGTTTATTCGGTGTACCCTTGTACCCTTATTCAACGCCTGTCGTGGGGGGCATGCCTTATCCAACCCTTATTCAGACCTTGTTCAGCATGGGGGACACGCTGCTTAGACAATCGCCGAAGAGCAGACCCCGGAGGAACTGGATGACCCTATGAGCCATTGGGACGCGCCGTGTCGGATGGTGGCCACTCCTTCTTCGGGATGCTCCCTCGGTAGCTTTAGTGTGATTGAAATGAACCGATACCTTTTTCGTGGTATTCTTATCAAAGAAAGATAATATGCTTAAAATATTGTGCCGTTATTATTAAAATAAAATATAAAAAAAATTACAAAAATTGCAAAAGTATATAAAAATTGGTGGAATATGGTAATTAAAAATATAATGTCACAAGATAAATAGCGTTGATAAACAAAAGGATTCAACGTGTTTTTCAATGGCACTTGTAAATTAATCAGAGCGTCAACTACTTCATCCAGCATCCGACAGGTTTTACTCTAACTAAACCCCACTTAAACGAATCTTAGTTGGAATTGCTTTTATAAGCGGAATAAATTTTATAATCCTCTGGAGTTACAGTTTCTCGCTTATTCGGGTAATTTGGCCAAATTTAACGAGATTGTTTTACTTGCATCGCGATCCTTGTTACCGCTAATGCACAATCGTAGAACAATAGCATAACAAGTTCCACTAGTGCCCATGTTTAACTACTTAGCTAAAATGGATAGACAATTTGAACCCCCTCGGTGTAGCGGGGGGGCGCCCCCAACGACCCAGGAATTGCCATAAACGACTTAATGAAACGTGAGCAGTTAAAGCTAAATGCTGCAATTAAATCGTCTGTCAGGATCGTCACGATGTGGACGACTTTCGTTCTCAAGGACTTTCCTAAACAGGCACGAAACATCCGATGTCGATGTCACTTTTAAAATGAAGAAACTCGTAATTTTTTAAATTTTAATTTCTTTCAATTATAGTCTCATCATCATCTTTTCTACGGCGTTTTTGATTATTTTAAGGAGACATTAAACAATAAACAAACTTGTATGTATAGTATACAGGGTGTCCCATAATATGTGGGCAATCTCCCGGATTTGGGTAAATTTCGTAAAAATAAATGAAAAAATATCTATAAAATTAATTCCTCAGAGACACCCCTACAAAGATATTAGCTGTTGAAGTTGAGGGTTGAAAATCAATTTTTTGCAATAACTTTTTTATTTCTTGACCGATTTTGATAATTTTTGGTGTTATTTTGTATTATTTTGGACTGTTTAGAATAGTGTTTCATAATCTTTGGTAGCACATACATAGACCTCGGGATGGCATAACCCCCTCATTCACTTAAAAGAAAACAATAAAAATAATAATTTTACAGCTTTTTAGGGTTAATTTTCTTTTTATTTGACATTTTTTACATAAAAAATGTATCTTTATTTATTTCGATAGAGCGAACCGTTATCGAGATAAACGTCCTTCTAATAGGTGATGGGTCGCAGCAACTTTCTAAATTTCAAGTAAATTTTAACAAGATGGCTGATCTTTGACAGTAAATTGAGCAGGAAACAAAACAATAACTTAATTAAATACACGTCAAATAGTGTCAAAGATTTTATTTCATGCAGATTCAATTCTAACTGATTTTAAAATGAGTTACAAAAACGCTGAATACGCAGAAAATCAGTTAGAATTGAATCTGCATGAAATGAAATCTTTGACACTATTTGACGTGTATTTAATTAAGTTATTGTTTTGTTTCCTGCTCAATTTTCATAGGTCAGCCATCTTGTTAAAATTTACTTGAAATTTAGAAAGTTCCTGCGACGCATCACCTATTAGAAGGACGTTTATCTCGATAACGGTTCGCTCTATCGAAATAAATAATGATACATTTTTTATGTAAAAAATGTCAAATAAAAAGAAAATTAACCTTAAAAAACTTTAAAATTATTATTTTTATTGTTTTCTTTCAAGTGAATGAGGAGGTTATGCCATCCCGAGGTCTATATATGTGCTACCAAAGATTAAGAAACACTATTCTAAACAGTTCAAAATAATACAAAATAACACCAAAAATTATCAAAATCGGTCAAGAAATAAAAAAGTTATTTCAAAAAATTGATTTTCAACCCTCAACTTCAACAGCTAATATCTTTGTAGGGGTGTCTCTGAGGAATTAATTTTATAGCTATTTTTTCATTTATTTTTACGAAATTTACCCAAATCCGGGAGATTGCCCACATATTATGGGACACCCTGTATAAATAGATAGAAATTATCCAGAGCTCCAGCTTCAAGCAATTTCCTAGTTTTCTTTGGAAAATGTCTTTCAATTATAATAACTAGAAAGGAGAGAAGAACAATTAAAATGCGAAGAAACCGAGAAAAGAAAAGCTAGAAAACAAATTCAAGTTCTAATGCTAAAAAAAAGTGAACGGTCTTTATTGAAAACTTCACAAGTAGTAAGGAAGCGATAATCATTTCCTAGTTGGGCTCTATTATGCCTGGCCTTTTAACCGCGGTATAATTATCACAACGCTATGATTGCCCGTGGAGTTGATGAAGAGGTCCTTCTTACGTGTGTGGCTTCCCAATATCGGCCAACTCAGACTTCTCGAGCGCCCTCTCGAATAACAATCGTCGGCCGACCTCCCGACCGATAATCTCTCCAGATTAATCACAGAAAACTACCACGAACGCGGCCGCAAACAGGGTGAGTCTTAATCAGGACTATCAACCTGCGCCCACCTTAATGTCTGGCTATTAGCTATTCTTTCCAACAGATTTGTCTGGACCTTGACTCTTCGGATGTGTAAAGAGAGAAAGTGGAATTTTGCTTTTATCTCTGAAAAGAAAGCTGGCTATTTGTGTCAAGAAAACGAGGTTGAAAAAGGGAATAAATTCTAGATAATAATGATAATTATAGGTCGCTTTTTATTGCTGGTTTTATACACAATATTAGCAGACGTGTATACAGTAGTCTATAAATTTTGTAAATTAACCAAAATCCAATAATTCTGAGTATAAGATCGCCACTTGGCCGTTGTTGTATCTACCTACTCAATGTTTTCATACAATATTCTCTTTTCTGTTATGTTTTTTGTTTATTGTTTTATTTATTTGTTTATTAGTTTTTTTCCTCTACCTTGAGTGAGCATTCCTCTTCGATTTATATTATTATGGGTAGTACTTAAATTATGGGTGAGATGAAGGAAGGAGGAAAAGGGGAAAAAAGGAAGAGGTGTACAATACTTAGGTATTAAGTTTCCTGTGAGCACTATCCGCTCGTTGACACTCATATGATTCTGCGGTCCTGTCTTGTACAGCGTAAAAGTCGTCTTGATGTACCCTTAGACGCGTTGTGGTCATTGTCGACCTCCTGATCCCTGCTCCTCAGAAAAAAATAATAAGAATAATGAATGTCACCTGCATCCTATGTGGTTACTTTATATAATTATGTTTGTAGTTTTTCTTTGTATGAGACTATAACTACTCTTTGCCGACTATTTTGAAAAGGTTTTCGTCAGGTTCTGACCTTCCAAAAGACTTTGGCTGCTCCTTTATTTACTACAAGATTATCACAGAGAGATCGTAAGAAAAATCTACCGCAACCGAGACCCTTACTAGGCTCAGTTAAGTCTCTGGTCTGTGCAGCATGCTTAGTGAGAGGTCATGTTCGGGTTTACAGATATTGACTTATTGGTATGCTTTTTCAACCCAAGGGTCCCAGAAGAGAAGAGCATTGCTGCTACTTTTATGAGACTTCGACTAGCAAAAATGGCCCAGTCTACAGATATCGAGTATCATACGAAGCAGACAACATTTTGGGACGAAAAGCTTCAAGAGAAGGGAGGAGCATTGTAATAATAAATTATTGAGTTGGGTGTAAATAAACCATAAATATTTTTGTAATAAATAATTAATAGAGTCTGAGTTTACTGTATTGCCGAATCTTTTAAACGGAAAATCCTTTACAATAATAATCTTTAATCTAATTTAATCTCATTCTACTCATAGGCATTATGGCAGACTTATGTAAACACTGACGTGTATTTCGAGATACATGTAACAAACAATACACCGAAAAGCACTTTGTTTGTGTTTATAAGTTATTCATAGGAAAATTCAATTTAGACGTCGAACAATGTTTGCTCAACTATACTTTTTTTAATAATATATTCTAAACCACGTTCTAAATTGAATAGCTAAATTGAATAGAATCTACCTCTCGGTCTTGATAATCTCAAGTTTTCCAGAACTGTGACTCAAATGCTCGGTTTTAACAAACTCTTGGCATGAAAGTGATTACATATATGTTAATAAAGGTAATTTGAAGTCAATATTAGCTTTAAAAACAATCACAGAAATCTACCCGTTAGCTTTATAATATACATATACAACGCAAAAGTATTCTAATTTGCTTGACTTTCCAAACAACCACCCTTACATTTAATATTTATCATTAACTTTATGAGTAGGTAAGTAGGTAGGTAAGTACTAAGAAAAAGTAAATTAAGACTTCAATTTCCAAAACATTATTTTATTATTCACATAATGCCTTAAGGAATACCTACTACCCAATTTTAATTTGTTTTCTTATACAAACTTAACAAAAGAAAAATAAATAAATTCTTAACTAGGCAGGTACACCTACACTGACTTCATAATATGTTTTTACAACAAACAGGCTGTACTATTATATTTCACCATAGTCACATTTCAATAACAACAAATTATTTTTAAGTTTGAAAATCTATTTCTGCATGAAAGCAGTAGTCATAGTCATAGCGAACGAACCGTGATTGATTTCCATTGTTATCAGAGCCAGAGTCAGTCTTCAAATTACACAGGAGCTAACAAACTCATAATATTTAATTGACTTTCCAGAGTTCCCTGTTTTAAGAACGGAAATAGGTCTCAGGCATCTGCGCTGGAATAGTAGAAACGACCATCAAGTGAAATGCAAATTGCACCTAGACTGTCGTTAAAACAATATCCTGGAGTGAAGTTACTGCACTTTGAAAGGAAGTCTGATTTTGAACCCGGGTCGAAAATAAAACAGCTCGACTCTATACTAAAAGTTGGAGAGGAGATATCTGGCGGTTCCACGTGCTTGGAACAATCATATATTCCGAAAATAGTACTTATATCTGTTCTTTTTACTACTTCCTTCCACCCGAGGCTCAATATTTTATGCTCTGTTTGATATACTTTCTCTAAAATCATTTACCTACATTGTCAATTATCTGGAAGAGCTATTAGAAAATTTAGTTAAAAATTATATTTTTGCAGAAACTTGAGAGTCCCTTGGACGTAGATAGTATTTGAAAGGAATATTATAATAATTTTACTCATTTTCGGTCCCAGATATTTCAAGTAATGAAACTTATATGCAGATCAAAATAAGGAAAATTTAGAGAATTTTGAGAATAATTGTAACAGATATGAAGAACAACTTAACAAAAAACGACTATTTATTGCGCGAGGTCTAAATATGACTCATGCTGATTGATCCAAAAACGACAAAACATGACATGTAATGAAAAATTGTGTTGCTGATGAATTTCACAGAAATAATAAAAAATTCAAACAAAAACTGAAAAAATATCTGAAAATATCATTTTAATGTTGAAAAATAACTGAAAAAATAACAAAAGGGAGAAAAAAAAGGTAGCAAACAAGAGGGGGAAAAGGAAGAATAAACTGCTTGTTAGGTTTGCATGCGAATGGAATCGTCTTTCGCAACTGAGTAAACCTCACGTATACATACATACATATTATAGAGTCGATCCTATAGAGATTAATTAGCTCATTGCTGAATAACAAATCCGTCTCAGAAGACTTCACTTAAATATACAAAGCTCTTCCTAAACATAATAAATAATTACTTATTGAAACATTCCTAAACTTCTAGTAAACGTGAAGTTGATGTGAGCAGAAACAGAAAGTGTAATCCACCTCGAAAATTCTACCTCAATGACTGAAAACATGGCTGAAATAGTTTTCATCAAGCCTTGTTGTCAATTCCACAAAAACAAGGGATTTTAATATTGAAAATGAAATTATGTATTAAGAGAAAAAATAAATGAAAAATAACAAAAGGGAGAAAAAAAAGGTAGCAAAGAAGAGGGGGAAAAAGGAAGAATAAACCGCTTGTTAGGTTTGCATCCATCGCTAACAATATCAACCAATCGCATTCGTGTTTTTTGAAGTAGCCTTTTGCTTTTTCCAAATTTCAATTTACATACAAGCGATATAATATGACTCTCAAGCGACTGAAGTCACAGATTAGACTCGCTGGGGCGATAAAATGAAAATATTAATTTATGTAGTTAAAAAAAAAAACTAAGCAAAATGAAACCTGTAATAAGGAATATTGAAAACGATCCGTTTCATATAAAAGGTAATTTACAACAGAAAAGTAATGGGAGGCCTTCCGTAGGTGTGCACTAAACAGGAGAGTAAAAACAGTGAATAAATATTTATCTCCTCGCAGACAAATGAATTTCAAGATAAGTGAAAACAGACCGAAAAAAAATTAGTTTGATTTTTACAAAAACTGGTTAATTTTGTCACAGGACGACAAATCTTATTTTTGCTTTTCAAATACTTCCTGCTTAATTTCGATTCGAAGGCAATTACGCGATATTAAACTGGATCTATATTCGATTTTTATGACAATGAAAATAGTCCAAAATAGTCCATGAAAGTAGTCCAATAGACTATTAGAAAAAATCAATTTCTGAACCAATTTTGAATCTGAAAAAACAGCTGAAAAGAAAATCGAGTACTTCTTTTGAACATATGATAATATATATAGGGTGCTATTAATTTTTTTAAGGGTGAGGGCTGTAACTTAGAGGATGTTGAAGGGGGGTTGTTTTCATGCTGTCATGTTATAGAGCCTTAAATATTACAAAAACATCCCCTTTATTTGGATTTATTATCTCAACCTGTCTATGAGATATGGTCTCGTCAATTAAGTCTGGGACACCTGTATAAGTCCCTAAAACCAAGAGTGAGACATCGAAATTTTTTTAGTACCTACTCTTCTTTTCATTAAACTATACCTCAGGTCCGAAATAACATGCAGTAACTGACATTACTAAAAAAGCAATTTTGGAGTAATAGCAAGCAGAAACTTTTTGGAGGTACACTTCTCTTTGCAGCTTCTACCCAAACGAAAGTTTCTGCTTGCCGCGTTTCTCCAAATTTTTTTTTTAAGTAATGTCAGTTACTGCACGTTATTTCGATCCTGAGGTATAGAAACAAACATAGTTTTTTTTTTTAATTTAGATCCTCGATTCTATCCTAAAATGCAATTCCCAATTTTTATTTCCATTTTTCTCCACCTGCTAGTGTTTAAATGATGTAAACTACCCCATAGTTGTAGTTGATTTTAATTTTAACAATATTCTGAAAGAACAAATAATCAGAACTAACTCACATTCTAATCGACTGAGAGCTTGAAAGAGTTCTATTCCATGAAATATTTTTTATAAAACATTTTTCAGAGGACAACAATACTATTATTCTTTTAAATTGGTAAGCCCACGAAAAAGTTGAGAATTTTACTTGCCCTTATTTTGATCTTTCTTAATTTGAGAGGAAACTGCGTTTCTGAATATAAAAGAGTTTTTATCTTCATTGTGTTTGTGAATTTCTTCACTGCCTTACTCTATAATACAGACCTTGTAATTACGAGAGACTTATTTAAAATAGTCTTAAATTTTAAAGACTGTTACATTAATAAACAGTCAACGAGAAAAAAATCGTCTGGATCGAAAACTGCTGCTGGTATTTTATTTAGGTACTTTCTCTCATTTGTTTTCGATAGCTTTATCTCAGCGAAGGGGATGAAACAGGATAATCGAAAGACCCATTTATAATTAAGGACGGCAACATCCTTAGAATCCTAGTTTTAATCCTCAAGATTCACAAGGACTTCGAGTCTTGTAAAATTTTAAGGAGATTCTTTTTGTAAAAAATAGACGAGCGAGGAAAAGCAGATATTGGATCGAACAATATACTGAAAAATTGCGGCAGGCAGGTAAACTTTAAAGAGAAACTCGAGCAAGTCGGGTCAGGACGCCATCCCACTCAAGGACCTGAACTTCAAATGAAAAGCAGACGTAATCCTTTCGACTAACAAACACTCAATCCTGGTTTACACGAATTTCACTTTTGAAGAGACTCGGGCCCGTAACGGCTCTATAAATCAATACGTTCCGTTAACGAGTTTTGGTCCCATCAAAATATCACCAGTTATTCCCAAATATTTACCGGGAACGAGGATGGATAAAGCACTGGGGAATAAGGAGGACCATCTAAAATGAAGAGCATCGAATATTACCCGTGGATGGACATAGTTAATTGAATTGTAAATCAATATAGCTATAATTTAGTACTCTTCTATTGATTTCTTCAGAGACTGGAGTTTCCAATTACCGGGCTAAGAGTTATTTATGCGGGGTATCCTTTCTGTTTCAATATTCAGTAGTACGCTCGTACAGATTTACCTGGTGGCTGTTTTATATTATGACTTGTACAAAGTAGATTGCATAAACATTTTTAAAACTGAAGTTATTTACATATAAGTACCTACATGACGTAGTGTTTAAAGATGTATGATTATTGTTCCATTTTTATAATAAGGCCACTTTAAAATTTAAAATCTAATTACACCATTATTCACGTGAGGGTATCCTTTGGTATTTAGCAGCAAATATTGTTAGGAAGGTGTTGGAAAATAAACTATACAGATAATATCATTATGAAAGGTTGAAGTTAAATTAATTCAAGCATTTCAGAAGTCATAGATTAGAGATATTATACAACAGTAAAATAAAGCTCAGTAATTATGCATGAAATACCTACTACCTACAATGTTATCTCCTTTTGCAATTGCACATAATAAATGTGTCAATATTCAGAATATAGATCGGATAAGTGCATCTCCAGGCTCTTGCAAATTCCAATTAGATTTCCTCGCGTGTATTTCAGGATTCATCACACATCTAATTAATTTCCCAGCGTCGCACTTTATCCTCGAGCTGCACCACCCGGATTTACATACGTTTAATCATAATCACGGCCGTGTTCTATGTACTTCAGGTGCGTTTTGCTGCCTAGAATGAATGTCAAAGGATGTAACTGGATCTATCCTGTTCCTTTTGCCTTGAGGCGGCTCAGATTATGCTCGCATCCTAGTTGTAATTAATTAAGTACCTACAAACCGATCTTGATGTTTCCCTCGCAACAAGCAAGATGCTGAAAACTTACCTCACCTAACCTTCTCATCTTCGGGAACGCCCGGAATGTGTTCCTTTGTAATAACAGCTCCTTAAATTAACATAAATATCATTTATTAGCACAAGTTTTATTACTTTATCAATTATTATTGTTTAATAATTACTTAGGCATACCTAGGCATAATAAAAATTCGTTAAAATCCGAAATGAATAATAAATGTTAAAGCCGTTTACAATTATTATTATTATTATTCGCCTTGTTGAATCGATTCAATATCCTGAATAATAGAAACATCTACTCTATATGCATGCTCAGGCTGTTATATATAGGTATAGCTATGTATAAATTACAATACATGGTTGCAGCGACTTGTTTTTCTATTTACAAATAACATATAGGTAATATTTGAACTGCTCGGATCACACAACGCATAATAATTGGGGGCGAAAAAGAATAGGTCAAAAGTTATCAGCTCTATTTATCATAATCAATCACAATCCATGACGACATAATAAGGGTCCTAAATTATCCCTTCTGAAATCACACCTAGCACATAGTTGCTGGTAATATAAAATTAATATACGGGAGAAAAATAATGACCAACGCCTAATGAAAAATAAAATGCTCCACATTTTACATTTTTGTACAAGAGATTATAGAGGGTAATTAGGACCTACAGGGATTAGTTAAAGTATAATGTTAACTCCCACCAGGCACCAGGCACAGTATAAATCTATTTGAACCCTGAGAGTTGCCAGAGAGGTTAATTTTTCCACTTTATCTCATTCTATTTTGATTTTCCTATATTTGCTTCTAAAAATATTTGTAGCATCTTCATTTATTTATGAAGTCTCTTGTAAGACTTTAACTTACGAATTTAGACTCTTTGGTCATAATATACATATAAAAAATTTATTCCAGATGCTTAATCTGTAACTGCGGCGGATATCTTCAGCGGTGATAAATGGTCACAATGTCGGGGAGTTCATATCGTCAATTAATCAATGTGCAATTTTTAATTTCAAACGAATATATACTGGGTGGCTGACCATACCTCTGTACATCGAACATTGCCTAATAATACAAATACAGGGTGATTGATTGAAACGCCACATTAGAAACAGTTCAACTTCCAAATGATCCAGGAATCTGAAATTTGGAACTTACCTAATAACGAGTCAAAATGAAATTACCAAGATGGCAGAACATTTAAAAATGGCGAAAGCAATGGCCCAGTTTTTTTTTTTAATGGGACACCCCATATATTATTGCACGTTCAGATTGTCTGAGAAAATATAATAGCAGTGATGCTTATAGTTGCAGTTTAATTTGAGTAGGCTATGAGTTATAAACAAGTGAAAATCGTGATTTTCCTACTTTAAATACATTTACCACGAAAACGTCTCAAGATATCAGAAAATGGCTTACATGTCCATATATTAACTTTTCATCTGGTATCCTACTGTATAGTTGAAGTGTTTATACAGGGTGAAAATCTGATAATTTTCACCACCCTGTATAAACATTTCAACTTCATAATTGAATGTCTTATAATTTTTGGATAACTTTGAAGTTCCGGTTTTTTTAAACCTAATGTTCACCTTCTTGGTAAATCTGAATTTCCAGGCAAATATCCGACTCGCGGAAATGTTCCATACAAGTGGAATTGCGACAATGTCAAGTTTTTCCTTCTTGGAAGCATCCCAGGCCAAGATTTTAATACACTTTGGCTTTATGATAGGCCCACAAAATCAAGTTGCACGTAGTTAAATCGGGCAAACATGGAGAAAAAATGGGTGAAGTGTTTATGAAAAAATTGATTTTTTCTAATAGTTTTTATAGATGGATCAGATAAGATGAAGCAGTGTTACTTTTAATTCCTCAACAACGAATACTGGATGCCCTTCCACATCTTTATTAATAACCTACCCTTCAATAATAATTATTATCAAATTATTCCGATTAATAATTTTATAACACAAGCACTGTTTAGGACAAAAATAGTTCACATAATATTATGCAAGCATTTTAAATTGACTCACCATGTAATGATAAAACACGGAAACAGTTCAATGCGCCGTATTTTCGATGACGCAAACAAAAAGCTTGGATGATCCCAGTGTGATCAAAAGTTTTAATCGAGAAAATTCAATTTATTCGTTCTGCTTTTCTTATGCCTGATTTCACCCTTTTCAAACTCAGATACAACTGTCGAAGCCGGAGCTGACGCACAGAATGACCTCTGGAATTTTTTATATTTTATGTCGTCCAAAAGAATTTTTGTAAACACTATGGCTCTAAAATAAACATTTTCAAATAGCTCTGCTGATAATGAAATCAACGAATAATAATAACTAATGTTGGCTCATCATTAATTTTTAAGCAGCCCCGTTGCATTATTTGAATAGAGATCAACGTACCTACAAACAATGAGCGTCCTAGTTTAGAAACAGACGTCAAGGTGTCCATTTATTTATTTCTTTTCAGACGTTTTCTATAGCTTGCAAGCCCACGTTGTCCCTGTCAATCTTTCCTTGTTTTCGTTGTTTTATTGCATGGTCTGGACTGAGGTTTGATCCGTTGTACTCTAGTCTAGTATTGTTTTTTTTTTCAATAAAACCAGCAAAGATTTCCCCATTAAAGAAATATAAATTCAGGAAAATAATTATTTATTGTGCCTTTGCAGAAAGAAAAGAATAGAATTTTCAGTGGGGAGCTGGGACAAGGACGGACCATATTTTTTTTTATAAATTTTACAAAAACTTATATCAATTATTATACTTTGGTAATATTCAAATCATCATAGTATTATCTTATAATTATACACTGTATAATTGAGTTTATTTTTGAGTTTGCTGAAAATCCCATGTGTTAGTTGTAGCCTGTTAATCCTGAAAAAGTTGGTGTTTGGTGAGCAATTTGTGCCAGGGAATCAATTGATACAATGATTTTTGAAGAGAACGTATTAACTATGCGGATAGAGGAACAAAAATCTTCTTTTTTGTACCAGCCGTTTTTGACCCAGCCGCATGATGACGAACTGGTTCTATCGACACGCTCGATTTACTGAGGGATCATTTTGATGATCGAGCCAGATCCTGCAACCTTCCACCACGCGACTTATTTTTACATCAAAAACTCAATTTTTGTGACGTCAATTAATAATTTAACAGAGTTACTTACTCTCCTTTCAAAAGTAAGCTCAGGATGTACCAGAAAACCCGTTTCTGAAAGAAAGCAGCTTAAAAAAATTCTAAAATATTGACTAATTATTATTTGAACTTGATTTAAAGAAAATTTTGATGATCGCTGATGAGATACCTTACATTAATAATTTTTTGATTTGCTACCTACAAAAAATTGTCGACAAAGTATTGTTGTTAAGTCCGCACATACCAGAATTCCCACATAAATTTGCTTAAAAAACATAACTTTCCATGTTATTTTTTTCTCGTGAATCATAAAGTAGTTTTTTGTATTTTTTAGGCATATTTACAGGGGTTTCAGAAATATTTGAAGGAACAGTTACTAGTTGCCAAGCACCACGCTTGGCATACATGTA
The DNA here is from genome assembly GCA_910589415.1 of Malachius bipustulatus. NCBI lineage: Eukaryota > Metazoa > Arthropoda > Insecta > Coleoptera > Melyridae > Malachius > Malachius bipustulatus. The sequence goes on along the minus strand of OU342635.1, from coordinate 34,919,745 downwards.
CATATACATACATGTTTTCCTAACTCTGGATGACACTCTTGATGAACGGTATATAATGCCCTGTACCTATATTGCGTTCAGAGTTCACGAAAATAAGAATAGAATCTCAAGGGCTTGAAGGGCAATTTTTCTAGCTCCCTCTGAAGGGGAGAGGGAGCGATAATTGATTTCTTGTTTCCGATTCGAAAGACGTATGGGCGTGAATTGATAGCTCAGCAAATAAACCCATGAAATATAAACCCAGTAAGTAATTATTGTAATTAAATAAATCGATTGTTTATCTAAAGTAAATGAATGTGTGGGAAAATATTGACACTAATTTGGAAATATATTTTATGTTACGATTATTTTCTCTACAATTTTCGCGATCACAGACTTTCAATAAGAATGAACCCGCTTGCTGACAGGATATTGTTATTTTTATAAGAAAAGTGTAATGCTGATGGTACCTACTGATGGTTTCGCAATATTACATTTTAATGATACATTTCAAAATCGTTTCTGTTACAGGGTGTAATAAAAATGAATTATATCTGTGAAATTGTTGTTGTAATCTACTTTAATTATTATACGTAGGTACGTAAAAAAATACAAAAAATTCAAGATGAAGAATGATTTTATTTACTTCATAAACGGTTCACTAAAAGTAAGTACCCACTTGCAATAAAAATACGAATTGAAGGAAACTACCAATATTCCTTGAAGATTGCTAGGAATTTTACTATAACCATCTGAAATAACATAAAATACAAAAAATTTATTACCTTTCGAAGACTTCCGTATGCAAATGCTAATAAATATTATGTGAGACATAAAATATTTATGAAGCTTGAGCGTCACGATTCCTAGTTTCATATCTTTTCGCGAATGCTCCCGGAGTATTCTAAATTGGCGACGTTCAAGTGAGAATAACGAGCTGGCAGATAAAAGGAAGGGGATGATATTTGAGTCTTATGGTAAATGCTACACTGATAAAAAAAAATAAGAGTAAAGACCTTCCTTTATTAAAGCGGTTTGTGCATTGAACCATAACTAGCAAGAAAGCTTGTCAGACTGATTGTCCTTTCAAACGGGCTGAAATTATCAAGGATGTGAACTGGATTCACTTCAATGAGCCTTACATCTGACTGGGATAGTTTTACATGGAAACAATTGATTCGGATCGATCTGAAGTTGGGAGGTAACTATTATTATTATTAGAGAACTCTGCGAATTTGCCAGAAAGTTTGTCGACATTTTCTAGTCTCGATATTTCCGTACTTTTTTAACTTCTGCATAAAAGTTTTGCATTGACGTTTACTTGATAAGAAAAGTTTTACCGATTTATGTGCATGGGAATGTCAAATGACATGACATAGTAGGTATCATAAATAGCATCGCTTAAATTTGCATATTTATCTATAACTATTATTGAGGTATTGATGGTAAAATTAGTATCGATGTTGATCTGACCAAAGTCTTGTAGACCGACTGGCTTAAATATTACTGAATAGATTCTTATGAAACTTTTCAGCAGTTTAAATTATTCTAGTATACCTACGCAGAATGTTGGAATAAGGTATGCTAAAATTCAATTTTTAATAATCGTTAACTCATAAATAATTAAACAAGTGATCTAGTAACTTTTAAGAATTCCTGATGAACAGGTCTTAACTTACTTATTAATGCAAAACTTAAGACGCGAGCATTATTAAGAAACAGAAAGATAACTACAACTACCTCCCAAAAACATGGAGCATAAAATTTGTCTTATAAGGAATAATGATCCAAGTTCATCAATTATTATGTATCAATTAGGACATTTACAGTAGACAATAATTTGATGAATTGGGAACGTAATTACCTACGGGATCTTTCAGCTTGACTCGCTTACTCGCTTCTGGTTTTATTTAATTGATTTTTTTTGTTAATTTTTAATGACAAAAGATGCATGCAGATTTTAAATAACTTTACGCCTGTGGAGAATAATCATTATAGGTACGATTTAATATGCAAGTGAGGTTGGTTATAAAAATAAAATTGGTTTAAGCTTATACATATACACCGTGTTTTATATTAAGTCGACACTATTGCTAACTTCGTTATTATTTAACCTAGAAAGTCGGTTAAATTAGCAAACTAGTAGTATTTTTTCTCCTGAATAAAATGGCGAAAGCAGAAAAACAATTAAACATCGCGTTTTCGAGATATTCAAAAAAATGTAATTTTTTGAATGGAACACCCTATATATTTTTAGATGGATCGGTTGTAAATTTTTTTTAAAGGAAAAAGTCTTTATGCACTATGATCCTAAAATAATAGATTCATTAATTATTCATTATTTTATTACTCCCAAAGTAGGCTGCGACAATTATTGTAATTTAGTGTACCTACGTAATGTAAGGTAAAAAAATTATGTCGTCCTCAATAGTGTATTTTTCAATAAAAAAAAATACACTAAAAATAAGAGTTGTTACCTTGAAAAGGATTTAATTTTACATAAACAAATAACAGAACTTGTTTGTGTTGTAGAATTTTATTATTTTAGGATCATAGTGCATAGACTTTTTCCTTAAAAAAAAATTTGCAACCGATCCATCTAAAAATGTTCATATTTCTAAATATCTCGAAAACGCGATGTTAAATTGTTTTCCTGTTTTCATCGTTTTATTCAGGAGAAAAAATACTACTAGTTTACTAATTTAACCGACTTTCTAGCTCAAATAATAACGAAGTTAGCAATAGTGCCGACTTAATTTAAAACACGGAGAAGTTCTGTTATTTGTTTATTTAAAATTAAATCCTTTTCAATATAACAACTCCTTTTTTTGTGTATTTTTTTATTGAAAAATGCATTATTGAGGACGACATATTTTTTTACCTTACATTACGTAGGTAGGTACACTAAATTACATTAATTATCGCAGCCTACTTTAGGAGTAGTAAAATAATAAATAATCAATGAATTTATAATTTTAGGGTCATAGTGCATAAAGACTTTTTCCTTTAAAAAAAATTTGCAACCGATCCATCCAAAAATACATAGGGTGTTCCATTAAAAAAATTACATTTTTTTGAATATCTCGAAAACGCAATGTTCAATTGTTTTTCTGTTTTCGCTATTTTATTCAGGAGAAAAAATACTACTAGTTTGCTAATTTAACCGACTTTCTAGGTTAAATAATAACGAAGTTAGCAATAGTGCCGACTTAATATAAAACACGGTGTATACATATAGCCTTGATGAGTTTGCTTTCTTTTCTGTTTTTTTTTTCTGGATGCTGTGATGATGTACCAAATCTACTTGGTTCTATGAGCGCGGGTTTTCCAAGTCGTAACGGACTTATTAACTATTGAAGAAAATCGATTATTGATTTCAAAAGATTTCAAAATACCTTTAAATTATGTATATTATGTTTATTGCTGCTTTCATTTTTTGACAAATTATTAATATGATTACTCCCAGTATGACTTCACATTCTTTTAATGAGAAAAATATGAAGAGACTTTGAGCTTGCAGTTGCAGAGGTTATTTTCGAAGGATGCGGAAAATCATGTTATTTTTCAGTTCTCTTTTCCTCACCATGTTATCTGCGAATAGACCAAGCAAATTGAGTTTTTTTCTTGACAAAACTAATAACGGAATCACATGCGGTATAGCCCCCAGATCCTAACTGCACAGTTTTCTACTCGAGTTTACCATTTTTTTTTTTATTATTGACCAATTCGTGCAAAGGTTAGATTTTTTGTTTGTGTTTTTTTTGCTTATTAAAGAAAAACTGATGAAGCAATGTAAATGGTTTACATAATAATTGTAGAAAATAAAAAATAAAGAAAATTAGAGCTGAAACAACTTGATCGGTTCATTATTAAGACAGAAAACACCAAAAAAACGAAAAACGGGTTTTTCAAAATTCACAAGTGAATAATGGCCGTAATCGTGAATGTAACACTATGCTTTTTCTACTCTTAATAAAAAAAAACACTTTTTTTACTGCTTGAGTAGTACAACTTGGCTAGTACAACTGCGCATGTGGGAATTCTGGGTCTAGGGTGGCGGTAGATACTTTTGTCTTGGGTGTTCATTGTAGAAATGTCAGTTATTGTTCCTACTCACAGCTTTGCTCTGTTTATCAAATTCACAGCTTTTAATAAGTGCACGAGTGGGAACTATGAATTGCTGGAGCTGTGATTTAACATGGGCCGGGAGTCATGAACTATAATAATTCAATATCTATGAATATAACCTTCATAATTAATCCAAAAAGGTATAATAATTGGATATTATTTAACAAGAGTAGAATTTTTTTTATAATACGAAAACAAAACACGCTATTATTGCACCCGTTAACACCTCGCAAGTGTTTTCAAACAAAGTGCTGTGGGGTCTAAAATAAAAATTGCTGGACAAATTTATTTAATTTCTGAGAATAAAACATATAAAATTTGTTAGTTGTAAGTATTAAAAAATCACAGCTTGTTAACTTCTGACTGTTGAACATTCCTGAAAGCGTCTAAAATAAAAAATATAAATTTTTTGGACAGCAAATTTTTTACAAATTATTTTGTATTTCTCGTGATGAAATTGTAACTTCCATTGAAGACTTTTTTTGCTCGACAATTGATTTTATACAGAAACGGCTCGCTGAAATTTTTTTGAACAATTTAAAACGATACTCGATTTAGGGGGGTAAATGAAATGGACTGCTATTTATTATTAATGACTTGAATAGTGCGAAAAAAAGCTCTACGACATTTTTTTAAAGTATATAATATGCGAGTATAAAAAAAATCTCTTTAACTTAAAAAAAAATTATCCTTCAGAATAAGGTATTTGACTAGCTGTTCATCTTTTCCTTTTCTTTCTTCCAGCAAGAAGAGCTAAATTAAACTCAAATTTTCAAATACATTTAGAACGATTTAATGAACAATACGACCAAAAAATTCACAAAAGTCGACTTTAATGAGTAAGTCGCTGCTGCCATGAAAAATTATCTCCTCAATTGAGAATATTTTTGTGAAGTCCATCTCAAAAGACTCTTGCTTGCATGTAAACAAGATTCCAAACCGTTCAGGATCAATACTGAAATCTAAAAGAAAAACAAACAGTTATGCATGTATATTATAACCTATCAGAGATTCTTCCATACGGATATTCTAAGAGTAAAGCTTCCCTAATCAAGGAGTATCAAAAGCTTCTAAAGGCATTATGTTGGTAAGTGCCCCAATTTTTCAGCAGCGGGCTTATAGCATAATAAATAGCGATCCATTAAATATTGAGTAAGATGTTCTCATCCGGTACATGATAACCAAATTATTTTCTCATCGTCTCAATTAAATTCTTCCAGAAAGCGTCGTCACATTAATCAAATGTTCTGGAACCGCTTAAAAGAAGCTGTACATTTCGGAGTGGGCATTATCTTTTAATAAATTAAATCTTTCCTCAGCATTATTCCTAATTTATGGATAGGTATAATGAATAAAAAATTTAGGTAATATTACGTAGGTAGGTACTGCATTACTTTACCAGTGAAATCAATAAACAGTCCTTATGATTTATCAATATTTTGCATATTTAATGTAATAGGAATTATTATTATTTAATGTATAATACATTAAAAAGATTTCTGCGTGTTAGTAAATAATTATTGCTTGTAGAAAGGAGATAATTTAGTACGGTTAGAAAGGCGAAATAGATTTCATTATTGATTACAGTCTTTTTCTTTTGGTTTTCGTCTTTTGTCAATTGCTTTTCCTAATTTGTCAAATGCTTTTCCCATTTATCAAACGTCAGTGCGTGATTTTTCAATCGAAATTCCTGTTTTGTCAAATAAGATATATCAAATGCTTTTCCAATATTTATAATACTGTCACTGTTCGTAAATAGCAAAACCAATTGACATAAAGTGAAACTGATTTGACATAAAAGGAAATTGATAGATAGATCAATGACTATTATAATCATTGATAGATAGAAAATAAGAAAACCATTTGACATACTAGGAAAAGCAATTGACAAAAGAGGAAAACCAAAAGCAAAAGACTGTAGAGAATTACTAATAAAATCTATTAATGTGGTTTCGAAACTAAATATTCTCGTAAATTATAATTCGTTTTATCGTAATATCTTTAATAAATCGTTTTCTGAACATCCATGACGTTTTAATCAAAGTAATAAATAATACTGAGTTTTTATATACAGGGTGCACCATATATCCTTCTCTATAGAGGGTGTTAGTTAAGTACGGGGCCAAACTCCAAGGGGTGCTTCCTTGAGTGATTTTAAGAAGAAAAGTTCAAATAAACATGGGTCCGAAAATGCATATTTTTCAAGATACAGGGTGTCAAACTTTTATTTTTTTTCTCTAAAACAAAGCAAGATATGAAAAAACTCAAGAGATAAAATAGTTGTATTTCTAGTTGCTTAATTCGAAAAAAATACAAAATTAAAAAAAAAGTCAGTGGCGCCCGCAATTTTTTAATCAAAAATATTAGTTAGACTGTCTTCCGGGACGCCACTGGAATTAATAATTTTAATCTAATTGGGGCTAAATTACCCTCTTGTTATTACAAAAAGGACTGCCAAATTTCAACAAAATTGATTGAAAGAGTTTAGAGATATTCACGAACATTCGAATTTTTTTTTTAAGTTTGACAGCCTGTATCTTGAAAAATATGCATTTTCGGACCCATGTTTATTTGAACTTTTCTTCTTAAAATCACTCAATCACACCCCTTGGAGTTTGGCCCCGTACTTAACTAACATCCTGTATATTGCTATCTCCTGAACGCTAAGAGATACAGGGTCGGTTAAATTAGAGAGAAGATGCGCAGTTTTGTAGCCATCTTGAATCCGTCAAGACATACAAGATAATCTGCCACTGCTCCTGAAATATCCTGAAAAAACTGAAAAATCGAGATTTCTTATTTTTTCCATATCTTTCTTATTATTGGAAATTAATAAATAATTTTTTTGTAGGTTTACATAAGCCGTTAAGAGCTGTCCATCTGACATTTCAAAAATTTTCAAGGCCGACTAGATCCAGGAGTTTTCACAGTCAACTTTTCTTTTTCTTGTGGCCGCCGTATTATTTTTTTATGTCGTTCGATATGAAAAAAATAATGGAAACCAAAAATTAATAAACTTAATTTTTTTTTTTAATTCTTATTCTTTATTTTTCAAAGAAAAACCTAAAAAAATTGTCGAAAAACGTCAACATTTGTAAAATACGCCGAAATGTGCTTGCCTTATGGTTTTTTAATTTATTTATGAAATTTGGTCTATTGATATTGATATTGAGGGTGTCAGATGCGCTGCGACCTATTAAGATCTATTGTGCCCCTCTTCTCTGCTTCTTTGGAGTATATTCCCTTCATTGAAGCAGCCTCTCCAACTCCGTTTCCCTTAGGAATTTCAGGATTTGAAGAGGATCAAGGCCGGGCAAAGCCTCCCCGTTGAGCTGGTGTTGGCCCAGAACTTCGTTTCTTTCACGTTCTAGTGCTTCGCAGTTCATCAATAGGTGACGAGGAGTCTCGTTTTCTTCCCTGCAGAGTCTGCAAAAGCCATCTTTTTCTATACCAAGTTTCCTCAGGTGTTCATTGAGCTTGCAATGACCTGTTAGGAATCCTGTTAGCATTCTGAGACTTCCTTTGTTGAGGGTCAGGAGTTTCCTTGACCTTTCTCGGTTAAAGTTCCCGAGGAGCTCCCTGGATTGTCTCAATCCTGAGAGGTTATTCCAATGGATTTCTCTCAGTTTTTCTTCTTCCTTACGAAGTTCTGCCTTGAAGAACGTGTCTTCGGTCTAAAAAGGTGTCTTTTTTGTAAAGAAAAATAAAGAATAATTTTTTTTTATTAATTTTTTTAAATTTAATAAAATTTTTCGTTTTTATGATTTTTTTATACCGAACAACATAAAAAAACAATATGGTGGCCATAAGAAAATCGAAAGTTGACTATGAAAATTCTGGGATCTAGTCGGCTTTGAAAATTTTTGAAATATCAGATGGGTAGCTCTTGCCGACTTATGTAAGCCCACAAAAAATTATTTATTAATCTCCAATAATAAAAAAGATATGGAAAAAATTAGAAATCTCGATTTTTCAGTTTTTTCAGGATATTTCAAGAACGGTCACAGATGTTTCGTATGTCTTGACTGATTCGAGATGGCCACCAAATTACGCTTCTTTGGACTTGTTTAACCGACCCTGTATCTGTTATCGTTAGGAGATATGGTGCACGCTGTATGTACAAAAGCAAATTACGTTTATTAATAGGGAAATTGTTAGGTTCTATATTTCAACGAGTTACCATCTTAATTGATTGTATTTTGTTACAAACAATCTCATTGAAAGAGTTTACTATAGTTGTATAAAGGCTTAGTACTCACACGGTATAGGTAGATGAGAAAATTTCAATTCTAAAGTATTATTCTGTAGTTCATTGTAATATACTATATCAAACTTCTTCTACCCGCGTTCGCGAAAAAGATAGTATGAATATACACCTCAGAGAGAATTTTATTATTCCTTCGGCGCCTTTTACACCTCAGGAATCATACATCATTATAGAAAGTTAACATTTTTCGCTTCGTTGAAATACTCTCTGATAGCGAGGATACATAAACTTTTTCTAAAAATATTTCATATTTTATCAACTAACTATAACTACTTTACGAAAACATATTTCTAGTGCGTTAAAAATTTTGCAGGTTGGATTCGAACTGTACTTAAATTTTTTTACGCATAAAACCGCAGCTTTGTTCTTGAACTGACTGGACTCTCCCATAAATTTATAAGAACTATTATATGGATACATTTAAATAAAATCTCAATTTAGCTTATTTATATGATCCCACACATTCGAAGCTTTTGTTATGTAATAGTTAGAAACAGATTCTTCGAACATATGTATATCCTTGAAACTTCCTGCAGAGATCTTTCACATTTTTCTTTTAGATTACCAAGAAACGCCACCTTTGTTCTTTCGCGATTGGAACTTTTTTTCAAATAGGTCTATTAAAACACGAAATACGAGACGTCGCGTGTGACACGTGATTAGAGATTCGGAATGCCCGCGTTTAATTTAATGACATGTTTGGATAGACTTTTGCTATAAATTCGCTTCTAAAGGCCAGAGGCGTTCAGATATTCCACCACGTATAATAAATGGACCTCTAACGTTATAGATGTTTTATGCTTTAACAATAAAAATACAAAAATATTATGTTCCTATATACTTATATGTAAAAATAATGAAGCTACATACTTTAGGATACAAGGATTCCGCTTATAAAAGTCTGGAGAGCATTGTTTGTTAAAGAATGCGCAACGTTTTGAAGAATGCGAACAAAAACAGAGCTTCCATCAGTATTTCGGTGACATGCTCCCAATTTGGAGAGATATTTCTATAGTAACTGTAGGAAAGAAAAATCAATAATATTAAAGCAGTTACATTTTTAGAAGATCGAGCTAAAACAATGTGTAAAAAAAAAATTAAATTTTCAGATTTCAAATCTGTGATTTACTATTTTAAGTAAAAGTATAAATAAATAAAATCATGCAAGTTTTATAAATATTAACACTTGAATGTTTTGACAGTTTTAGTTCATGTAAAACAAGAATGAAAGTAGGTACCTATTACGAAATAAAAACAATCAAAGATCTAATTTTTTTCTAGATTTTTTGATTCGATGCATACCTACCCGTTATAGTTAGTAAGTTATTATAAGTAATAGATAACTTTTTAAGTTAACTTATACCAAGATTAACAGGTAAAATTTTATATTATACATACAGTGAGCGGCTAAGACCATTTAATAAATCTTTCAATTTTGAGTTTTAAGAAAAATCGAAAAAGATGTGAGTTTTTTAATTTAATTAAATTTCTAGTTATATTTTTTATACAGAGTGTTCTTTGGCTCAATAATTGCCACATCTTATATTATTTAAATGGTACACCCTATATATTATTGCGTTTTAATATCGTCTGAGGATATTCAATAAGAATGGTTTTTACACTTGCAGTTTAAATCGAGTAAGTTATTAGGTTTATACAAACAAGTGAAAATCGCAATTTTTCCATTTTGAAAGCAGCTTACCTTTAAAACGGCTACATACACTGGAAATCCGCTTACATGTCTCTATACCTTTCATATAGTACTCTGTTATGTGGGTACCAATTTTAATACAGAGTGTTGAAAATTATCAGATTTTTCATCGTCCTGTATAAAAACCATGGCTACCAGATGAAAAGTTAACATAAGCACATGTAAGCCATTTTTCGGTGTCTTTAGCAGTAGGTAATCTGCTTTCAAAATAGACAAATTGCGATTTTCATTTGTTTATAACTCTTACTAAACTGCATAATCCAAATTCAAACTCTAAAAACCATTATGGTTGCATTTTCTAAGACAATATTCAAATGTAATAATATACAGGATATACCTTTAAAAATTATACGTGTTGTCATTTTGAGCCAAGAAACACTCTGTATAAAAAAATTAATTAAATTTAAAAATTAACCTGTTTTTCGATTTTTCCCAAAACTCAAAATTTAAAGCTTTATTGAAATGGTTCCATAATTTATTTAGCCGCTCACTGTATATTAAAAATTCGTTTGAAGCAAATAAGTATTTTTAACATTAAAACAAGATCGTACCTCCCCTGCTGGCAAGGCGCGGCTCCCTATATGACACGCCGGACTGCATCGAATTAGCAAACTGCGGCACCGGGAATAACTAAAATTCCAGTAATTACTAATTCTGAGTATTTTTCAGATTATGCCTCTTACTTCACATCTACCTACTGAATTTTTTTTTAAGATATCAAGGTTTCATTGTTTCCCTTTCGCATAAAATAGGTAACTGGAAATTCACAAAGTTCGAATAAAGAACATGGCCCATATTTGGCAGTGGAGTAATTATAAATTTTGGGCCCTCTGCTACACTCGACAAAGGGTTTTACCTTAGACCATTTACACAGATAGACGCGCCTCAGACAGGGCGTGTCTATCTGTGTAAATGGTCTAAGGGTTTTACGTATCACTCAGTGGTGGCTCGTTGATATCTATCTGTGAACATGACGGTGATGTCTGGAAGGATTGACGGATCCGTCAGGTGGACAATCGGGGTGCCTGGGGAGGGGGGGATACGGAGTATCCCCCAGTGATAGGAGGGTCTCCCTCGGAAAATTTTTTTGAAATATGGGACTCTTGAATGCAAAAATATCGTATTCCTCTATCTTACCCAATGGCCAACAGGCCCCCAGCGTCAGCACGCCCCATTCGTCCATTCAACACAGCACGAATTTTGGCAGTTTCATCTAAAGCCAGCGTGAAATGCAATTTTCCTAATAGTTCAATTTCTTCATATATTTTACAAGTCAGTACAAAAAATGTGAGTCTTACTGGTTGTATTTTCTCAAAACCAAGCAATTTAACCACCGTCGAACACTACACTGGAGTACTGAATTGTGAATACTCAATTATGCAGAAACATTCAACTGAGCTGGGGGGTGGGGGGGAGGTAATTCTGGGATTTTTATGGTACGCGGCTATTTTTCGCAGACACTATAATAATTCCATTAAAAATGCTAACTCTCCGAGCTGAAGCAAATATGTACGTGTGCTGTGACCTCAGAGTGTGGCATCATCTGCTAAGAGCGCGCAGCGGCGTTCTATAATTTATGTTTCATTTCCTATAGATCTGTACCAAATACAAGTAATTTTTTAATAAATAGAGCTACACACATTTTTCTAGTACATGTTCACAAGCACTAAATCACTGGCCCTATTATAGGTAAGTAAGTTTACTTCTCTTTATAAATCTCTTACCTGTGCGAAATGATATATCACTATCCTTTTTATATCGCTCAGTCCAGTTATACGCACAACAGGAACGAACCATATTTATTTATTTATTGCTGTTAACACTAAAATCTCAAAATGTTTATAGCTGTTTGGTACTTGACATACGTGAAATGCGCGCGAAATGCCAAGGAAATGCCCCACTCTGACGTCACGCACTCGCCGCCGGAGCTGGCAGATGTTGGCTTCACTGAGTGGTGCGGACTGAGACGGGCAGGGCGTGTCTATCTGTGTAAATGGTCTAAGGGTTTTACGTATCACTCAGTGGTGGCTCGTTGATATCTATCTGTGAACATGACGGTGATGTCTGGAAGGATTGACGGATCCGTCAGGTGGACAATCGGGGTGCCTGGGGAGGGGGGGATACGGAGTATCCCCCAGTGATAGGAGGGTCTCCCTCGGAAAATTTTTTTGAAATATGGGACTCTTGAATGCAAAAATATCGTATTCCTCTATCTTACCCAATGGCCAACAGGCCCCCAGCGTCAGCACGCCCCATTCGTCCATTCAACACAGCACGAATTTTGGCAGTTTCATCTAAAGCCAGCGTGAAATGCAATTTTCCTAATAGTTCAATTTCTTCATATATTTTACAAGTCAGTACAAAAAATGTGAGTCTTACTGGTTGTATTTTCTCAAAACCAAGCAATTTAACCACCGTCGAACACTACACTGGAGTACTGAATTGTGAATACTCAATTATGCAGAAACATTCAACTGAGCTGGGGGGTGGGGGGGAGGTAATTCTGGGATTTTTATGGTACGCGGCTATTTTTCGCAGACACTATAATAATTCCATTAAAAATGCTTCAAATAAAAATATTTCCTTGCACCTTAGGCAACAACTGTTCTTGATATACCAGACTGTTATCTTTAATAATAAAAAAGTTAACCGCATGCTATATTTTACCATGCATAAATGGAATTTATCAAGATGTGTTGTTCATGTGATTTTTTTGTAAACAACCCATTTACATAAAATTACTTTTTTAATGAACCCACTCCAAGTAAAAGCGCAAGAGATTAATTCCCCAAAATTTCATATTGATATACCTGCATAATAACTGAGATTCGAAATGAGAAAAAGTAATTATAATCGTTTTTCAAATTATATTTTTTCAAATATATTTTTTTTTTGTATTTCGCAATCCCCAATAAAGTGGCTTTATTTTTCGATACTTTTTAGAGTTTCATATTTTCTGTTGTATATATACTCCAATAAACTTAGTCTTCTAACTGCAAGCGCAAGCATAATATATCTGTCTAACAAAATATAATGTTAAAAACATAAAATAATAAAATGGGTCAGAAATAAAGAAAATAATGTTCATTGTTATTTATTTCAAACTGACTATACAAAAAAAATCTCAACATAATGGTGGAATGCCCGATTTACTCCAAGCAGCTTGCCAAAGCGATTCACGTTTGCGGTATCGTTTTGACTTTGATACGCTACATCGGAACGCTTTCTTGGCCTGCAATTTACGTTAAGTGTTCCTCATTGATAGTTTCCCGACGAGATAACATTAAAAGAGAGGAACAAAATCAGGAACGTTCTGTCGAAGGCGGCCTTACAGAGGGCAACATAAAAAGAAACGATTCCCTCTGACATATAATCAATTAATCCGTTTGTATTAGTTGAACAGATAAAGCCACAGATGTGTTTGCAGAACTTCAAGAGGAGTCTTAAAAATAGTACCTACATCCAGAGTTAATTCCGAGGAGCTCTATCATCTCTAATGCTCGAGGAAGTTTCGTAAGAAATCCATTTTTGATCTTAGTGATCTTGCAGTCGTCTGGAGAATGTTCTCAACAAGCAAAAACGTTTTCAAGAGGTTGATCAACTTTAGAAGTGGAATCACTTCAAACTCCGTGTTCTAAAATTTTATTGGCAGGGAAGAAATTGTATTGTGCGAATTTATTTTTATAGATCGTGAGTACTTACAATAATAGTTATTTAATCTGTATTTCTATCCATTATTTTATTAGGTACTTCAATATAACCTTTCTAAGTAGTTACAAAAGTTGTGGTAGGAAAGGTGACCGGTTAAGTTATAAACGCTTTTATGAATTTAATTATTTATTACCTAAGAGAAATCTAGTTTCTTTATTCGTTCCGACATTTAGAACCAGCAAATTACATTTGCATTTGTATTTCTTAGCTAAAATAAGAATAATTTGACGAGAATTTTTTTTTTATTTATTAAAAAGTTATCTACCATTATACCGTGTGTCCCCGGATCGACTTTAAAAGAGGAAAAACTTTTTTGTTTTTGATTTCTCAGAAAATTTCACTCTTCATGATCTGGCCTGCTTGATTTCAAATCCCCAAAACAAAAGTTACTTTTTAGGTAACTCGAGCGGTTCTTGAGATAATATAATTTTTCTTTAATAATTGGATTTTTTTTCATATCTAATTTAATTTTTTCTGAAGAAATTCAAATAATCGCAACATGAAATGAAATTCTCAAAAAGGACAACTATTAATTTTCTATTCGAATAATGCTCCTCCTTTTTCTGCACAGATTTCAATGCGAGCTTTCCCAGTTCCGTAACATTCAATTAGATAAATTCTTTGTTGTAAAGTCAACATTATAGCATACAGTAGATTAATTTGCAGTTCAATTGATTTGTTAGATTTGACAACTGCTGTCAGTGTTGTTTTTCAATGAAATCATCATACCAAGCTTACGTCTAAAAATTACGAAAAAAAAATTAAGTGCAATTATTGAAGAAAAATTATATTATCTCAAGAACCGTTTGAGTTACCTAAAAAGTAATTTTTGTTTTGGGGATTTGAAATCAAGCAGGCCAGATCATCAAGAGTGAAATTTTCTGAGAAATCAAAAACAAAAAAGTTTTTCCTCTTTTAAAGTCGATCCGGGGACACACGGTATAAAGTTAGAAGTAAAAACTTATGTTACTTATATACATTATGATAGATAGGGGGTCTTTAAAAAAAACCTGGACCTTATCCCCAAACTTCCAGAAAAACTAACTTCAAAACATTATGACCAATTCGCAGGTATATTATTCATGATCATTATTGTATAAGCACACGGTATTTTACAGAAATCTCGTTACCAATACGCCAGAAAAATAGTTTGGGGAATGAAGACCAATTTTGGGATATCTCTACAAAAAATAAGCCAAAATGTGCTGTTCCTACACCGCCCCCCGCATATTATCTGGGAACCACTTTTGGTTTTTCATTCAAATTCCAAAATACCTACATGCGCTCTACACCTATTTACTATTCGGTGTAGGGTGTTATTATCTACAACTATTAAGTCTTTTAAAAAAACCTAATTCCCCAAACATACTACAGCTACCTAGTTTTTTATGTATTCACAGGGTCTTATCTAAAAAGCTTCATTAACAAAAACAAACATCAAGAAAAACGGGTTTCAAAAACCAGGGAAAATTTTTCAGGGAATTGAACAGGGAATGTTCAATATGCCCTCAAATACACCATATTTAATTGTATTGTATTTTATGGGACAGCATCTACACTACAACCTAACAGATCTTTTGTAACTCCCGTCTTGGCGACTATTCGATTATAGCACCTGATTCAATTCTAGTTCTCGGGAAAATTTTCAATGGTTCTTAAGATGATAAGTCATTTTTTGCTAGTTGGCAAATACATAATCAGCGGAATAATTGTACTGCATGATATTCGATCAGGGGATGTCTTGGGGTTTATGATACCTCGTAAGAAAACCAGTCAGCATTCTAAGTCAGCAAACTGCTTTTGTTGAGTTTGATGGTAGTATAAATCTTTTTTGATTGTATTTCCCAAGCATTAATTTGGCCTGTCATAATCCTCGGCTGTCTCTCTAGAGATTTTTTTTGTGTTTTCTCTCTCATTTTATTTTGTCTTTGAACAAATTTTCTCCTGGCCCGCAAAAACGTTCTGGTTCTATAAGCTGCTTTGTAGCTTCTCGCTGTGCTAGATTATCCTTCTTCGTTTCTTTCTACACCTCTGTGTTCTGGTCTGGCACCCAAAGGAGAGCTACTTTGTTTCTCTTGCATATTACACCATAACATGCGTTCTACATTTACCCCATTCATTATCTTTAAAGAAAAACTAAATCATCAAGCTTCAGGAAGAAGGAAACTTTCGCATAATATTCATTTTCCGAAATATATCCTTATTTAAGGGATGTTTATACCCCCAACTGTTCTACAGCTACCCCTTCAAATAGGCCAGGAAAACTAGATTCACAAAAGGGGAAGAAATTTTTCAAAATTATCCTTACCCAAAAATATACTAACTTGGTCTGCACCTACTGTATATGCATTGGTGCAGTAACTTTCAAAGAAAACCAGGTCCTCAAACAGGAAAAATCGGTTTCAAAACTAATACAGTCGAAATAAAAAATTTGCAGATTGCTGCTCCTTATTCTGATCTAGAGGCGGAAAAAAGGTTCCCAATGAAAGATGAAATTGTATGAAATACTTTACTTTAATAAATAATGTTATTATTGAAGTAAAGTACAGGAATTACCCTAAATATCAGAAAGTACTTGAGGTGACTAATCCTCAGTGGTGCGAGAGGGAACACAAACATGTAAATCAACCCTCGCAAAACCGTCATAGTATCGTTTCCCAGAAAGAGACGATTGGACGGTTTAACGCCGCAAACTCTTCTGGACGAAAGCATTCCATTTGCAGAGGAAGCCAAGCAGGTACCTAGGAGTCATCCTGAATGGAAAGCTTACCTACTTGGAACTCCCATCTGGAACAAGTTACACACAGAGACAAACTCTCCTTGTGAACGTGTAAAAGGATCTGCGGCAAAACATGGAGAATTGGACCCAAACAAATATATTGGCTTCACGTAACGGTCATCAGACCTATGATTGCGTATGGTAGTAACGCTTGGTGATCAAAAGGCCAGCAGGTCAAGGACAAAACAAAGTTATCTGGCCTTTAGAGAGAAGCTCATCTGGCGATCTGTGGTGATGCTATTAACACCACACCGTCGGCGGCTGTGTAAATCCTACTGGACCTACCACCTCTCCTTATTTATTTGGAAAGAGAGACCAGAGGGAGTATACTATGGGAAGGCGTATCCTGGTCGAAAATTCCAAAGCACCGCAGTTCTAGGCAGAATGATCTTTGGTATAATATGGTTATACGCTACGCTTATGGGGACCAACTATTCAAAACCAGTTCTTGGCGAAATTAGGAACTGAAACAATTGTCTCTATGAGACAAATTATTGCTCTTCGCTGGATAGAATCCAGGAGCTGAGGTGTATTTAGGTACAACTCTAAAACCTCTTAACGGAATTCCCTACACGTCGTTCCAGAATCCTGTAAAATGGAACTCATCAAACATAAAGTCCATCGATATTTTTATCATCAGTATAAGCTTACCGTGCTGGTGCTAGAGCGCTTTTACGGTTGTACCTTCCGTGAGTCGCTGTGTATGAAAAAAGATAAAAGATGTGGCATAATGAATAGCCCAAAGTTACAGGAGTATAATAAACATCATACAAAGTGGTCATTTTTCGTGACCTTTTAGTCATCTCGTGTATAATTCTGAAAAGATAAACATGCAAAATAACAAACGTTATTCATTAATAATCCGGATCACAAGCACTGTCTACATTGTTTTCAATTATGCTCAACTAGGTAGATATTATTAAGAATATTAATATTCATATGGATGCGAAGTCACATTGATGGAATTAAATATAGGTTAGTATAGTATAGAAACACTCGTATAGTTTGAAAGAAATTGTGAAATACTTATACATATGGAAGTTGCTGCTTCTAGTCGCCTGGGTGTGTACTTCTCAGTAGTGAATCGAAATAAAGCGCGCTAGTGTAAACGTGACTTTACGGTCGGTTATCATCTAAAGAACGTGCAGCGTGTGCTCGCCCGAGGGGGCTTCATGCCTGACGTTGTTTGAAATCTACCATTGCCGGAATGACTTTAAAATCCAAAGTCTAGTTTTACTTTGATTTTCTTTTCTTTGTGGCAAATATTAATAAAACATAGTACACATAAAGCTTTTAAACGTCACTTTCAATTTTAATATGTTTTAAACATGTTTCATGTATGAGACTCTTTCAGTAGAAAAAGATGAAAACCATTGAAAAAAAATTCCTAACCATAAAAGATCTCAGACAGGTAACCTACTCGTACATTCAAAAGTTTTCAGTTGAACTCAGATTTAATTTGAGAATTAATAAAAGTGAAAAATAATTTTTCTATCGGAATTGAGGTAGCATTTCAAGGTGTTTGCTCAGGGAGCAGACCGATATCTCGTATTTACTCCCTAATTATAACAGGTACTTTAAAGTTTAAACTCATTAATAAATTTTTATAAGGTCTTATTAATCAAGTTGGTGAAATGGATCACACCTAGGTAGGATGATAAGGAAATTATTTCCATCTCCCTCGTTAAATCAGCCCAAATCGAAAAAGCAAATAGTGCAAGAATAGGTACGTAAATACCTAAAGGTAATTAAAACGCAGTCACCCGTCGTTACATCAAGTAAACGATCTCCGTCAGCTCATTAAATATTCAGAAAAATAGAAATCGCTCTAGCACTAGGTGGTCACATTCCAGATGGAACAGCAAGAGAGCGGCCACCGCAAGGGTAAATAAACATTGCCAGATGTCTTTATAAATGCCCCTCGCGCCCATTGAAAGGATGAGCTGACCTACATACAAGACCGGGTGAAATCAGAAACAAACAATAACCCCTTGCAAAAACAATAGTAAGTCGCTAGGTATTCCACCCACGAAAATGAAAATTACACGAATCGATAGACCGAATTAATAAATGAAGGTAGCCGGAAATACACCACGATCCCGAAATAGCAAGCAGGTGGAAATGCGAAATGAAAGTTAAGCCGGTGTAATTATATTAGTTAGGAACAATGGAAAAGACGACAACGCGTCGGCCGATTTGAAGGAAAATTTAGGTAGTTGAAGTTCAGGACAATTCAGTAAGGTAGCCGCGAGGTCAAATCGCTAAGTTTCATGATTAGGGAAAAATTATAAGAAACAAATCACGATATGAGGCAGTGCCAATAAAAAGCATTGTTGCGTGGTGTTTAGAAAGCGGACCACCGCTTCTATAAAAGCAGACATCTTACCGCAGCGCCAGACAGATGAAGATCAGCTTCCAAGCAGGTCGCATCTGAGTCCTTAAACCCTTAGTTGTTGGCCAGAGATGACGCTTATGTGAACTCCGGTCTACAACTCCTTCTTTAACCTAAAATTCAGCCAGAGACGACGTTTATGTGAACTCCGACTGAGTTTCCCTTAATCTGCCTGAGAATTTCCATTGCCAATTTGGTTAGGGTCAAATGTAAATAGACGATCACAGTGGCATTTCGCGAAAGACGATGGGACCCGGGGTCGTGTCGTTACATTAGGTAGCTAGTAGTTACTATATGTATTGTTATAGCCCCATTGGTGCCATTCAAGAAAGATTTTTCTTCAGTTGCATTAGACTTACGAGAGTGATTAAGTGTTGGGTACTTCATGAAATGTTTTTTGCAATAGAAATTTTAGTCTAAATTAGAAGGCGAGTTTGAAAAAAATAAAGAAATAACCTAAAAAAATACCGCTAACACTAAACGATCAGCTAAAACAATAATAATTCATGATCAGAATAAATAAAATTTACCGCGTTTACCCCTTGGTACAAAAGTATGAAAGTTGGAGCAAATAGAACACAAAAAAATGTTATTCGGCGCGAGTATTAACATCGAGCTCGAGCATTATTACATTTCCTTCTGTATCTTCATTACCTTCCATAATAACGCGAATAGTTACACCTTCTGGCTAGAGCTTTGTAGTGTATTACTAGTGTAATGTATTTCAGTAATAACTTAGCAGCGTTTTCTCTCTAGATAGCTACTGTCTGATGCAAATAGTATTATTAATCTTAGCCTTCCTTTACATACATGGCGTATATTGATTTCGCCACCAAATGAGCTTATACAGGCTGTTAAAACTAGAACACTGCATCCTCACTGCTGGTGATAAATAGATAAATAATAAATAATAGGGTTCATACAACAAAACCTTTTAAAGAAAATGATAAATGGTCTAGTTTTCCTGGCTGTTGCAAATCGAGGTGAGAAACGTTGACTTTGAAATTTTATAAACTAGAGATTTTCAAACAATATTTTCAACTGGGAAACTTAAAGTTGGAATTTTCTTAGGTAGTACCAGATTGTACCACAGTATTTACAGGCTTATTGACTGGACTAACTGTCTTGTTTATAGGGATTTCTATATTTGTTTTGAATTTGTACACCCCCTCAATTTGATCGAGAAAATTTCCATTTTCAGTACAACTAATGCGCAATATTTTACCTAATTTTCTACATTATTTGGTTTGTCTTATCCGTACAAGCGGATAGATTCAAATAATTACTCGGTAAATATAAATAACACTCAATGGAGCACTCACATTGCTTGATATATGATTTAGGGTGTGATTCAAAAATTCCAGTTTAAATCAGAAATACAAAATTATCGACAAAAAGGAACCATTTCATTCATGACATTTTACACGTGCACATCAGAAACGTTCCAGTTTCATGTCAGCGTTGTTCCCCCTCAGTCTCCCCGCAGGCTTGCTATCATGTCCGGATAATTAGCAATTATCTCCCGTGCGTGCGACGGCCTGGCTGGTTTTTATGCCGATGATTAGTTGCCGTTCCAGAGTTCCAGTTCCAGCCCGCGGCCGGTCAGCTGAACGATGTGTTATTATATCTTCAAAGCCTGGCGCGGCGTTATCAAATTAAGGGGATGAATGATGGGAGCTGCGGTGTCTAGCCCCAGTGAGCAGAAACTGTGCAGGGATGGGAACGATGTCTTCACTGACTGCATAGTGTCTGGGAAACGCTTCTAGGGAGCTAACCCTGACTTGATCTTGATTCAGCAACAAATTAATGCTATTTCTCTTGCGGTAGGAAAATGATGGTTTACGTCGAATTCTTGATACTACTACTAATACTTACATACTGATGCGAGTACATTTTAAGATGTTGTTCTGTCATTCTGTCTTGTGTGAGATATTATATTATTAGAGATGTACATATTATTAGCCGTGCAAACCAATGAATTATGCAAAAAAAAAATGATGATATTACAAGATAATATCCCATCCCTAAAAATTTATGATCAAACTCACGAAAACAAAAGTAAAGGAGAATTTTGTATGCCAGATCTTCTTATTAACTAGCTCGTTTCTTATTACTTATTAGTATTTTGCTCAAATTTTTTAACAAATTATGTCGTCCCTGTACATAATTTGTCCCTGTACATAAGTACATAAAATAATAAATCTTCCAGAACTTCGAACTTACTGGTAACAGAAACAGCAAGGACGCGAGATGCTGTTCTTGCAACCTCTACGCGCTGACAATACTTGTCACCACGCTTTGACCTTGACAACGATTGACTTGAATCGATTGAATTGGTTGAAAACGAACGACACCGCGACTAATTAGAAGAACTTTTTGACAGAAAGTCCTGAACCAGTCGAGAATCGAATAGTCACAAGGAGAAACCAAACCAGTTAACCGTGGATTGTGAAAAAATTATCAAAAATAGATGGGAACCTAAAATAATTATTTCGAGAATGGCCAATCGTTATCACTCGTTTTAGCCGCTTAGTTATCTCAATATTCCAATTTATTCCATGAAGATATTTCCACAATTACGGCGAATCCATCATGTCAGTAACGTTCGGAAAATAATCAACTTAACGGAGGTTTCCCAGTGCTCTATTCTATAGAGCTTGCGATTGAACTATTTTATCGATCGCTAAATTGTGGGAATACTTCAATGCCTCCTCGGGCGCTGGTGTAGGTGTTAAAGTCCATCAATTCTCGTGTTTCTGGATTCTGTAATGGAGTCCAACAATTCAATGCTAATTTTATGAACTATAACAGTGGAGTTCCAAGACAATGAGTAACTTAGCAGAGCAAACCGTCAGTGTGCTATGGTGTACTACATAACTCATGTAATAAAATCATCAACTCCAGAATAGGAATAATTAGTCGCAGCTAGAATGGTATATTATTGTATTGGCAATGACATATCAGGTGTATTGTTGTAGGTAAGTTATAAATTGAGTGAGACAGCTGCGTGGTAGCTAGAGAGAGCATTATAAAAAAAGGTAATTCCTGTGTCATGTCTTAACATTTTTACTCAATTTCTTCAGGACTGTAAATTACCAAAACTTTCTTAAGTCTGCGATAAAGTTATTACTTTAATTAACATAAACATTTTTTAGCTAGTGACTGGAGATAAAAAATGTTTTATTAAAAAAAAGCTTCGTTACTAAAAAATTGACTTTCCCAAGTTATATTTATTAGTGTTATACATTCTTTCGTCGTTATTATTTTGAGAATTTTTTCAATTTATTAGATACAAATTATTTTATTAATGCTTTAAGTTTATCCATAAAGATCTTGTACCGAAGATGCAGAATGCAAACTTAAAAAAATGAATTTCACCATAAACCAATTTTTGAAAATCACTTTTTTCCTCCTAAGCAAAGTTTCCTCAAAATTTTGGTACCCCTTTGGCATAAATTTTTTTTATCGTGGATGCAGAAGTCAAAATTGAAAATTCTTTGCTATGGAAAGATAGGGTTCGGCATCAAAGATTTTTGTAGGTCGCAATTTTTTTCTCCTTAGCCAATTTTATTTAAATTTTGGTTCTGGGTGGTACTCGCGGTCTGCTCTTGTCTTGCTTCAAACGTTTTCGTATAATTACAAATTCGTACAAATCATATCATAAGCAGTTTTGATATCTGGCATCAGTTTTTTGTCTCACGAATAACGATGTAAATGAAGACCTCCGAGTTATTGAGAGGCGAGTTTTGGCATCAACAACTAAGTAAGTAAGATGAATATTAATATGGCAAGAGATTTCTTTTACGGAAGTAAGGTTGAAACGTACTTCTAGGGAACAAAGGTTAAATAAATTCACTATACTGATAGTCAGACAAGAGTCAGAAATTTTGTATTAAGACTAATCTTCTCCCGTTTAGTAGCCTGTATATGTACTAACACAGCCATAATAAACTGACCGCTACCAACATAATATAGAGTTTCATATTGTTTGACATAGATGATGATCATATAAAGGTCACCACAAATGGGTCCCATTGAAAATGAACAGAGGATATCACATTGACACTAATAATAGAACTTTCGGATCGTCACTGCGTGGGGTTTTAATTGTTTACTTGTGGTGCGATAAAGTTATTAATTTAACAACTGATTTTGGTAATGCATACATACCTTACCTATTCCAATATTTCAATTTCAGATATCCTGCTGTATGAATGCACACCTGATTGCTGTCAAATGCCCTTTGATCAGCTAGGAATGAATTGCAATTCCGATATACATGGGTGGATCGGCGGTTACAAGAGCGACGGACGACAAATTAAAGCTCTATTTCACCCACACAGCACAGCCGCGGGTAAATAGCATTCAAAATGTAAACAGTCAAGTGGTGTTTGCGCGTATGTATTACGCTTCAGAATCCCTTCCTCTACGTGGGTAGGTACACTTTGCCCGAGTCGATCACAAAAAGGTAGTTGGTCAACTGGAGCCGAGAGCGATTCGGGTGATTAGGGCGATTCGACTGGAGCTTTGATTGCTTCGTATTAATTACACTTACATCACCAGTTTAGTAGGTTGTTATTCAGAGAAGTAGGTTAGAAAACGTGAAACGAATCTCAATTCCATTGATGAGGGTGGCATAAAACGAATGTGCTTACAATATTATTTATCAGCTTAACATTGTTGAGGGTATTTACATACAGGATGTTTGGTAACTGGACAGCCATAATGAAACATCATGAATAAAATTGTATTTTAAGCATAAAACAAAGAATAACTTTTCTCAAGATCAGGCCCTGTTTGTGAAATATTTTCAAAAATGTAAAACAAGACTGATATGAAAATGTGTTTTTTTTTAGTAAATGGACAGCCAAAAAGAAACTTCATGTATAAAATCACATTTTGAGCATAAAAGAGGAATTTTTTTTTTTCATGATCAGGTCTCGTTTAGGAAATATTTTCAAATTGTTGTTCAGTTACTGAATAAGACATATTTTTATTGCGGCCTTAGTTTTACATTTTTGGAGATATTTCCTAAACACCCTGTATACATATACGATGTAAACAGGGCAATTGTTGAGTTACCAATGCATGATGTTGTCTTTGACTTTTTTTAATTTTTTTTGTATTTGTATTTTTTTCATCATTTCTTCATTATAGTCTTTTGGCAGTCGTGCATATTTTCATGTCTTTTATCTAAGCTCGACCTTTCACTTTTTATGAACTATTGCGATGTACACTGCTTGTATACATTCAACTGGTCTAACCGTGTTGTACGCATTCAAAGTGCCAATTGAGAACTTAGTCTAAAGAAGTAAATTAAGTTAGAACTTATTTTGCCTGAGTTTGGAGTTATATTTAACTTATATTTCGCATATATTTCGCTAGGATCAATGTTTCTTGGTTTTTATAGCCTGTCTATTTTTAATGCGCCGATTTTTGCACGTTATTGTTTTCTTACACGGAGTGTCAGTGCTATAACGACTTCTACTTTTAGCTATACAAGAATGATAAATTTATAGCAGCATTAGACCTAACTTATTTTCTTCACATATCAACACAGTTTATCTTGTATCGTAATGCACAGCCTCTGGTTTTCGTCAAAAAATTTGTTAGAAATATGTGAGTTGGGATTGAAACTTGAAGATTGTTAAGGTGAGATAAGAAATATTGGCCACTTCAGTCTGATATCAATGATACTCATCTATTATCTGAGGAAGTTATGAAGAGGTCACTCTTTTTCAACACCCAGTATAAAAGGCAGTTAATTTTTATGGTGAAAAAGAAAATAATTTGTCGAATTACCGGTCGTTTAAAATGAAGTGTTGATGCAAATACTTCATTAAAACGTCGTGATTACGGCTCGTAAAAACTGAATGATGAGCATTATCGTTAACTATTTAACAGGAGATTTGGGAGTCGGGACAACTATGAGGGAATAAAATGAACCATAATCCTGACAGGAACGAGAGTGCCTTTATAGTTCATAACAAGATAATGTGAAATGCCAGCGTTGATTTAACATAACTAAAAATAATTATCCATGCAAGAACTAGATATTAATTTTCAGCTCGTTAATTAAGTTCTTTTTGTAAATACTGAAAGCTGATTTCATGATAAATGTTAAAGCCACATCATCTAATTTTATGATGAAACTGCCTCTCAAAGCTTTACTCCTATACGTACAGGGTGAGTCAAATTCGAGCAGAGATCAAATTCCGAGATCATTTAGACCTTCGATAATTTTGGAACAAAACTGAAAAAACTTGAATTTTTTAAATTTAAAATTCCCATCTATAGTTGACTTTTTTTAAAAGACAACAAAAAACTGAAAGCACGAACTCGCGGTCACTTTTTATTTCCTATTATCAAAATATGTAATAGGATTGAGGGTTACACGTTTCGAATTTACGCTGACACCATCAACTTTATCTTTTTTTAAATAGGGTCCTGAATTGTTTTTCTTGATTTTGGAAGAAAATGGTGCCCTTAATTTATTTTATCAACTGTTTTTCTTTTTCAAAGATTTGTAATGGAATTTGGATATATTCTTAAATATCCCCCCCCCCCAATTGATTTAGAGATAAATATTAGATAGATTATTTGTTAAGATTAAAAAGCCGCCTCTTTTGCAGTAGTTACATTTCAGATCTCTTCGAGAAAAACAGGAAAAAGTACTAATTTTCGTAAACAACAAACCAAAACATCAAAAAATAAAAAAATATCAAATTTTAAAGTTACAGCCAAAATATTATTACAAAAATGACAAAATGAAATTCAAATCTCAGAAAACCACTGGAAAGAATTAATCAAAGGCACCGTTTCCTTCCAAAAAAAAACAAAAAAACAAAATCAGGTCCGCATTTAAAAAATAAAGTTGATGATGGCAGCAGAAATTCAAAACGTGTAACCCTCAACCTTATTACATTTTTTGACAGCAAATAAAAAGATCCACTTATTTTTACGCGTAAATGTTTCAGTTCAAGTGTGTGCTGATATTATACGCGTATAGTTGGGACTTCGTTCTTGAAAATGAAAATGAGTCAGACGATGTATCCACTTCCCATCAGATTCGTCATAATGGTTTTATTAATGTTTCTCATTAACAGTAAATAACAAAAATCTTAAATAATATCTAAAAAAGAGGTATGTATTTCCAATTTATAACTTGTTGTAAATCAACCAGTTGTGTTTGGTTGTTAGATTGTTCCCTCAACAGAACATGTAGGTATTTGTTCCAAGTATAAATTAATTTTAATTCATTCTCTGTCCCAGCCCAGAGATACTTTTTATTCTGAACTTATTGTTGCAATACAATATCGACTATGAAAGCACTTGCACTGTAATATTACACGTCTCAAACGATAAACGTAGAGTAAATCTAGTAACCTATTCAAGTATGCAAATGCTTTTTTGATCAATTTTCACAGTAATTCCGTCTTTTCACAAATGCTTTTCCCAACATTATGGCATAACGTGTCGCGGGCTGTCCTAAATAAGACTTAACTCGATCCCGGAGCTAAAACGCCAGACTGAATAAAGTCATTAAACTCCGGCAAGTCCGGTGTATTCAAACGTTGCACCACTTTGGACACATCGTTAGTCGGCGCGTTATTCCAGGCCCTAGCCGGACGTCGCATGTCAAAGGGAAAGTTTGAGTTGAGGACAGAGCGCCATGTGTGACATCCAGAATTCCCGTCGGTGTTCCATCAAAATCATTTGAAATTCATTGCACACGACATTCATTAAATTGAATTCGCGCTCTCGTAACGCAGCGACGTGAAGTTTCAGCGACTAAATGCAAGTTAGGGCCCGGTTGAAACGCGCACGTAAAGAGGTCTTCGAGTTTGCGACGTTTTCACTCAACGGAGTTTTATTCTCCGAGAATTGGAAGCTTTGTCGTAGAGTATTTCCGGTGTTAAGAAAGTTTAAATTAATAAAAAAAAGACCAACACACGTGTGCTAAATTGTAATTTTTTTTAGATTTTTTGTCGTGATCTATAAGTAAGAGATCTCTCACGTCTTGTCTTGTTTATCACGATTAGTTTTAATGCAACGTGTCTTGGAGACATCGTCGTCCAAGATTTTAATATACACATACAGGGTTGTACATGCACAAGGTTCTCTATAATATCTAAATGCTACTCGTATTCACATGAGAATTCCTGTCTTGTGTTAAATTTAGACGATACCTACAGACTTTCTGCATAATAATTCAGTGATACCGCGTCTTTTATTCATGATACTTATTTCTAAAAAGTAAATAATTTTGGAAGATTGACATTATTCTGTGCCCATCCAGTTTTTCCGCTTTGACAACTATGCGTAGTTCTATTATGTGTTCCAAAAAGAATGCTTTTGTCAGGCTATTTATGTTTGATACGTACTTAGAAGCCAATATAAAATTCCCTGAAAGCTAAAGATGTAAATTTTGTAACAAAAATACCTATTGCTGATCTTTAGCTTTACGATTCCAGTAACAGGAAATCCTAAAATGCATAAGGAAAAAAAGAACAGGATTCCGAGTGAAACTTTCATGAAACGAACATTAACAAAGCATAGTTGCAATCCTGATTTGACCTGATCTTATCAGTACAACGCTTTGACCTCTTATAGGACCATTAAATTATCTACCACAGTTTTGCTTTTCCCAATCTATTCCTCAAATCAGCCATCCCCAAACCAGCATGCTTCACTCATTGCAGCTATGAAGCTTTTAATTTTGAACCTTATCTTCGGTGTATTCTCCTGTCTTTTGAACCTCCAGGCTGCAGACTGAAGCCTGCAGTCCTAGGAGATTAGAGACTATGAGCAACAGGTTATGGTGGGGGTATCATTTGAAAAAGCTCTACAGGCTTATAAATTACTGTTGACGTTGCAGCTGGCTTTTATTAATCTCACCAGTTATTTGCGAAGATCCCCAAAGAATCGTTAGTAAGAAATCCATCTATATTTTCTGTTCATGTACACACCTTCTGGGAAATTTGTATGGAAATGTTGCAATATGGCGTTCAAACTGAAAAAAGTTCATCGATCCATAGACTTTTCAGCCAAAACCTACCTGGGGATATAAGAATGAGTAACGAGCACACCAGTGGCCGAGTGGTTCAGTGGGCGGTCTGCTGAATCACTGGACCCGGCGGACCGAGTTCGATTCTCGGTGAAGGCTCTGGGGTGTCTGTGTTGTCCTTTCTACTATTTAATTGTATACTTGAGGCTGGGTAATGGCAAAATAGCTCAAACCCATAATTATCGGAGTGGAGCGACTTTGTCTTCCCTACGTAGTGAAGACCGAAGCTTCCTCCTTTTAAATAATTAATTAAAGAATGAGTAAATGGTTACAGTCAATGGTGGACTCAATCGTTAGAGCTGAACAAGTTTTAAGACCTCTGTTGGAATATATGTACTGTGAAAGGGGATTTATAACACGCAGGTAGGTAATCTAGGGGTCCTTCTCGTCAAGGATTTTGAAACCCCTCTGCTAACTGGTATGTTCTAAGTGGTATGTCAACTTCCACAGCAACATTCACCATACTTAAGATATAAGTAACGAAAACTATGAGCAAATTTTGCAGCAAATTACATCGAAACAATTTGCAGAGGTCCTTGGAGATTTGCTCCGAACGTTTCGTCCTCAACTGTGGCAGATATTATCAGCGGTTGTGTATGCGCAAGAAATACTTCCACTCCTCATATTCGCTAACAACTGATTGGACGACTGCTGGATTGGACGATAACCTACTACAAAGCTCTTGTTGTCAAGGCTTTAAAATTGTCAAGGAGAAAATAAGACGAATATTCTAATGCTGTATTAATGCAACAAGTAAATCCAGTTATATAAAGATTGTCAGATATTCATTTTCCTCAATTATCGACCAAATCGAAACTCCAAACCCCTCTCCACGTCTCTATTCAGCTGGAACTTGACGTAGTTGGCTCTTTCAATAAAGCGAATGTGTGATCATGCTTCAAAGAGCGTTGGAATATTATTTAACAGCAAATGTTGAAAAGGGAGAGAACTTTTTGCTCTACTCGCATGAAATTGGTATGCGTGTGCTGGACGAACTATTGTTCAAAAGGATTGTCCGATAACCGAGTTCATTAAACGGGCTATTTGTCCGACTTGATTATCCCTTGTTTCTAGACTTGGAGCAAATTAATATCGGCCACATCGTGTGACATATCATATCAGGGCTTAAATGTGTTACTATGCAAAAGCTATCCTAGTTGCTAGTCCGTGATGAATGTCCGGCATAAATCCGAGAGAAAATCGGTCGCGTATGTATATGTATGGCGTGTAAGAAACTAGCAAACACTATCCTGATTTACAAATTTGTGACGTTGGAAACCAAACATTAAATCAAACTAGATAAGTCCTAGCAGATACGAGCTGGAGCTACGGATACACATACAGCAGAAACTACTGGTAGTGTAATTAATGGCTACAGAGTTATCGGTTGTCTGGATGGAAGTTTTTATCGCCATTATCGTCTCCATATTCATCTAAATACATATCAGAGCCTTAGCCATTCAATCTGTAACAAGCGAAGCTTCTATAGTTTCTATACTATAAAGATTTTATGAGTTAAAAAAGGCAAAGAAATGCAAAACATTTGTTGAAACGATTTTTGAAAACAATCGAATCTTTACAGGGGTAGGTAAGTAGAGGTAAAAGATTAAGTTGGTGTTTTCTCACTTTCGATCCACTCGGTTTTTCAAACTTTTTATAACTAATCGGTTAACTCGCCATCTTTTTAGATTCCTACTTTGCTTGGCAATGAATCCCCTTTTATTGGAATATCAGTTCTTTCTGGATATATCAGTTCAAGATGTCATGAATTAAGTTTTTATGTTCGATTCAATTAAAACGAATGAATCCAGTAGCTATACTTTAACGTTCACCTGGCATATTGTATGAATAAATCGTTCCTTAAAGATCTGGTATAATGAGAAACAAGAAATTTTAGTATACCGATTTATTTAGCATTCAGGTAGTTCATTGGACAATAAAAATGAACCATACGAATTTATTTGTATTAATATCCAATTTCGGAAATAACAGTAAAAGAATATGAATAATGAACTCCAAACTGTCAACGATAGACCCTCTTACGTACGAGAGGAATATCTAATGTCTAAGAAAAGGGTTGGCATGTTGAAATGGCTTACAGGGTTAAAGAAACATTCTGTACTCCTCCAGACTCTAAAGGAAATTCGACGATACGGGTCTTCTGTATTATTTCTCTATGAGGACTTCGGTCGAGGTGAACGTCTTCTCGAGTCGTGTGTCCTTTGATATATCAACCAACAGTAACGAGCCCCACATTAGGTAGGTACATCTTTCAAGGATCGGCGTAATGGTTTATCCCTCATACCTTTTCAGTAGAGTTGACTCGATCCGCTCTTTCGTCTTAATCAAAACCAACATTTTATTACTCCAAGCTACAAGCTATATGGCAGCAACTTGCAAATTTTTCAACACAACTATCCCTCGATCTTCATATCACCCAGTTAACAATAATATTGTTATTATTACATCTTTTTGCAGAATTGACCGGTTCCATTTCGAAGAGCACTGCCCATTCCCAAGTCCCTACCTATCTATATCTGAAACATCCAATAATAAGGTTGACCGTGAACAGCTCGAAATCAAAGTTGAATAAAATGGTTTTAAGAACTGGAGTTCCAGTAATTAAGTTACTTACGTTAATTGTGTACATTTTTAGCAAGATACTCGAGATTCATCAACGTCTAATTTGCGCTGGCATAATATTTAGAATTCAATTTTTGAATTAGGTTTATGCAGGTATAAGATTATGTCATTCTTTTTGTAATTATTAAGCCCTGACTCCCTGACGCTGAACGTACCATGACTTACCATGTCGATGGTTAAGATGTGATACCACATATCTGCATTTTCAGTGAAAATGAGTTATACACATCAAAATTCGCAGAAAAATTTGCTCTATATTTCTGGTGATACCTTGTATGTATTTAACCAATGGATTTCAACAGAACCTCAGTGTAGTGATACCCCGCATTTGTGTTGAGAACTAACTTGTGTGATTCCTCGTATCTTCCTCAGTCTTACGTGTTTTGTTTTTTTTTTTTGTATATACGAGGTATCACATCTTAACCATCGATGTACTATAACACGATTTGGTTAATCGATACGGTTCAAACACTGCGTTGTAAATATGGAATCTAAAATGCAATACCTTAAAATGCGCCCCTTAAAATCTGTGAAACTAGGACGCTTTTGCGACTATGTGTTTTGAATTTTTTCTACGGTACGGTCAAAGTGGGGAAGGAAAACATCATAGATGATTAATTATATATAGATATATAGTATGAACAATTCAATAGCTTATCAGAAAACGGAAGGGCTGTAAGTCAGAGAGGTCGATCGTAAATGTTCCAGGTTTATGATTGATTGCCAGAGAGGCTGACAGAATGTGACGGTACACACGGACGCTAACGATGATTGCTGCCAGTATGACTGGAAATATTTCACAGGCACGTTCTTTTGGTTTTTACCCTCATATTTTTCACATCGACGTTTTCATACAGGTGGAATTTCCTTCTGAATTCAAGATACAGTCAAGGAATAGGTGCCTTAATCTAGCGCAAGTGTGTGAACTTTGACTACGACATATTTCAAGCAGAAATGATCACGTTCACCTGTGCCTAATATAGTTGAAACTTTATTTGAGAGAACGAGTTTGCTTTGTGCGATATCTTAAGAATTATAAAAAATAAGAATTCCTTAATATAATGTACATATAGGTACATACATACCTACACTTTTAACGACACGAGTCCACCATGCAGTCCTGCCATCATTCAGTCTCTGAAACCTGCCTGCAGGGAAGACCTTGCTGGGAAGACCTAGAAAGACGAAATTTCGAGGTACATTGTGATAGTATTAAATAAATATTAAATAAAAACCTGTAGGGAGGGGGGGGGGGCTTTTATAATATTTTCAGTCAAATTTATTTAAGTTTAAACAAACGAAAATACCGGGTGTCTTTTTGAAAACGATCTACCCTGAATAACTCCGTTGATGTATGTTTTAGTTTTGGTGTCAAAAGGGCCCCCCGAAAAACAAAAATTGACCTGTTTCAGGATTTTTCTCAAAACAATAAAACACCAACTTATTCTCAGATATTCACAAGTTAGTTAAGTAATTGATACTAAAAAATTTGACCTTTTAAATGAGTCACTTGACCCCCATTTTCATTTAAAATTCTTGAGACGGGGGCTGGGGTTGTGGTTTGTTGCGTCAAGGTAAGATTTCGTGTCAAACGGTGGCCTTCGAGAGAAACAAAAACTGACCTGTTTCAGGATTTTCCTCAAAGCAAAACACAAACGGAGTTATTCAGGGTGGATAGTTTTCAAAAAGACATCCAGTATAAAATAGAAACATGAAATATAATATGAGTTTTTGCACGTGAAACATGTATTTTTGGATTTTTAGGAAGCATCAAGAATCTGCGTTTCACAAGCTTTTCCCGGTCAAAATGTTACTGGAGCAATTCTTTCCGCAGTCATGACCTAAAATGCTGTAAAGATATAATTAGGAGGGGAGTTATAAGAAAGTTTTATTTTCCATCACCCCTCCTTTTAATGAGCTATAAAATATGTTAACTGCTAGAACAGAACAGAAACGACTTCACGAAAGCATCGTTAAAGTTTTAATTCGATTAAAAACACTGGTGGGAGTTCATCGAGAAATAATAAAGGCAACGGAACGGTTTTTATATCCTTTGTACGGCCATATAATTAGGGTAGCGATATAAACAACGTCTCTGGTTGTCCAGAGCGTTTAGTTCCAAAGCTGGGGAAAAAGGGTCCTAAATCACGCCAGAGTGCACAAGGTGCTGGCCAAGCAATATTAGCTACATTCAGCTATTGTGCCGTTGAATTGTGTCGAGTTATGTCCCTTTCCGAGGCTTTGCAGGAGTTTTAAGGCTCCTAATTTAAGGGAACTTTCAGTGTTTTCTACACGCCCATAATCTACTATTGTCGGCTTTTACCTAGAGCCGTATGACTCTCTAGACTAGAGCAATTGCTGAAATGCAATTTGGGTAGGTCGGTGCAGTGTTTGATTTTATTTTTGAACTGGCGGAAAAATGTTAACTTTTTGTTATTACTTTTGGTTGCAGGATATCGTACTTTTACCAAAGTGAAATAATTCGCTGCTTATCGTTACTGGTTTCAGTAGACGAACCTAACTTAGACGGAAATGCCAGCTGTCCGCAGACAGCTGACCAAAGCAACGACGATTTTTTTCCTAAGTAGCTATGAGTATGGTGATATTGGTTGGGATTATTATTGTTAATTTTGTCCATTTGAAATGCAATTATTGTAAACCACAAGAAGTAAGCACGTTGACTGTCTTAATGTTATTCTTATCTAATCTACAAGAAGTCCTCCATAAGAAATGGCATGTCCCACATATGGGTCATGGGACTCTGCGCCTAACTTTGATTAGGTAAGACGTCGCATGACCCATATATGGACAAATTCATCCAGAGGTTGGACGTGTTTGTAAAAAATTGATCGCTTACTCAGTGCCATTCGAAATAATATTCACAGTTTATACACACCTGGCGACACAATTGTTGTTGATGAGACCATGGTCCCTTTTCGTGGTCGGTTAAAGTTTAGACAATCTAACCCTTCCAAAGCCCATAAGTATGGCATTAAGTTATTCAAATTGTGTACACCAAATGGATTCACATGGGACGTAAAAATTTATGCAGCCCAAGAAGAAGAGTAGAGGGACTTGATCTACCTGGTAGTACCGTCGTAGAGCTAATTAGACCTTTACTGAATGTTGGGCGTTTGGTAATAACTGATAACTTCTACACAAGCGTTCAGCTAGCAAAATATTTATATGACCACAATACTAATTTATTAGGAACTATTCGCAAAAACCAGACAGGCCTGCCGAATGATGTAATAACCAAAAACTTAAAAAAAGGTGATGTAGCTGCGAAGCAAAAAGATTATATGACTCTGATAAAGCGGAAAGATCAAAGAGATGTTCATATCCTATCTACTTGTCACGACAATAAGATGGTCGTTGTTGGTAAAGACAGACTTGGTCATGACAAACTAAAGTCAGCTGCTGTTGTGGACTACAATTCTGGCAAGCAAGGAGTCGACATCTCTGACCAGTTATCTAGCTACTATACTTCTCTTCGTAAATCTCTATCTTGGTACAAGAAAATTGCGATAGAAGTAATTTGTGGAACTTTAGTTGTGAACAGTCATATATTGTTCAACTCGATGCAGCCCCATGGAAACCAAATTTCTCTTATAAAATTTCGAGAGTCCCTAATAAAAAATTTAATTCCTGCTATAAAAAATATTCGAACAAATAGGTAATACACCTGAAGTTCCAGAGAAGAAAAAACGTAATGATTTATTACAAGAAATTGAGAGAGGCGAAGATAGGAAGATTGTAAGAAAACGCTGCCATGGTTGTTATGTAACATTGAAAGAAACAGGGTCAGCTAGAGAAGCATCGTTAAAAGCGAGAAAAGTAAACACCTTTTGCGAAATATGTAATCAAGCATTTTGTGTGTCCTGTTTCGCTAATTTTCAATGATTTTTAATTTTTTATATTATGTAGCTATACTTATACTACCTACTACCTATTCAAAATAAAAATGTAATACTTTTTTTCGAAGAAACTTAAATTTCTTGAATGGTGTTGTGACGACAACCCCGGATATCCGGGAAACTGGCCGGAATCGGACGGATTGCTCGGGCGCCAGATTTTTATAAAAGGGTTTACTCCCTTGGGGAAATGACTCACCAATTCGTTTTCCCGCTGACCTGGGTTATCGCACAATTGATACGTTAGTCGTATCCTTGTCCAGGGTAACTCAATGGAGAAGACGGAAACTGCCAGGGGTCAGACGAGGTTATCACCAAAACTATAGGGACGCAGAGGGGCGGTCTTTAGGCGCTCCTTGCGGCTTACGTGGCACTCCCGTTGAGTCAAGTTGTCTATCGTGAGTAGTTCGGGGTTCACGGTCGGTGGAGATAGTAATTGAGGAGCAGGACGTGAGTTCAAATTAAAGTTTATTGCAAAGAAAAACAATTTACATTTGATGAAAGAAAAAAAATAAAAGAAGGTGTCTCGAAATTTAGATAAATCAACACAAATAGCTATGAAGACGACTATGGGTGCAAAGCAAAGCGGCGGACAGCGAGACGCGATCGACGGGGCGATATCAAATGTCGGCCTTATTAGTGATTCGTATTGATCCCGGGTAGGTACGTGCGCGCCTAGTGTGTTCCAGAATGGAAAACCGGGTAGGTGCGGTGAGGCCGCGGTGTTGTTGACTTATTGTAGGTGCGGAGGAGAGGATCGGCGTGCTGTGTTTAACGAGTACCGGGCCACGCCGCCACCGCAAGATTACCCCCTGTCTCCGCAGGGTCAGCAATCTTACGAAAATGACGAAGCCTTTGTTACTCCAGCGGAAGACGGGTACCGATGGGCTGTTAACTAGTACCAGGCCACGCTGCCACCGCGAGATTACCCCCTGTCTCCGCCGGGTCAGCAATCTCACGACAATAACGGGGCCTTTGTTACTACAGCGAGGGATAGGAGCGGGCGCGGTAAAAGGGATGCTTGAGAAGGGTTGTTCAAGGTGGCCGTGTCACAACCAAATGCCAAAATGCAAATCTTACGACGGGTATGAATATATCACCTACCTTTAATACGGGAGCGAAGGGGTGATCAGCTCGGAATGCGGAAAGAATTATTTCGGAACCTGGCACTTTCTATGGTCTAAATATCGATATCTCGGGGGAACACTATCTCGGTGAACTATTCACTACTGAAGCTAACGTTGAATCGGAATTTCTAGCACTAGGTACTACCTACTCAAACTAACGTCGGTTCGGAATTAATTTTCATTCAAAAATGTCGCTCATTTTATACGGTCGTCGTATCTCCTAAACCAATTATCTGCCGTTTTTCAGGCAGGCCACGGAGCATAAAAAAGGTTTATTTTGTTTTTGTCCCCGGTGATAGCGCTGGTATCAGCGATGTGGCTTCCGAAATTGTAGTCAACTGCCTCGATTCAGCTCGCTTAAAATACGGCCTGTTCATAAAAAACTGATAAATGATTTGAGAAATTATTAATTAGCATGATTTTATTATGGATGAAATGCATGAAGCGATCCTGATGATTTTTAAAATGAATGAAAGCCATTATTGGAGGCAGCTGACTAACTAAAATGAAGTCAAAAATTCATGACTTCATTACACCCCCCCTTCTTCGGAAAACAAAAGCTACGGCTTTTGTGATGTCCGGATTATCAAAAAAAAACGTCGACCTGCCGCTCGCTGTGCTTTGCTTACAATGCCTAATTCTATTATAAACAATATCAAATCAACAGTTCACCCTCAACTAAATACCTCTTCCTCTTCACCTCTCGTCTTGGCCGGTCGACCCTCCTTCAGCGCCGTGCACCGCCACGCGGATTTCCTTGACGCGAGCTCGTTGCCCGCGGCCTGTGTGGGAGCCCATAGTATTGCCTGGCGGCCGTTGCGGCTCGTGTCTGGGTCGCGGCTTCGCGCCGGGTCGGCAGCAGCTCGCACTGCACCGCTTTGTCCGCAGTGGTCACGGATCGCAGCGTCTCGGCGGCGTCTGGGCGTGGCACTTGACGTTGGGGCTGGTCTTTATCGGGGCGGCGTCTCTTGGTGGTCGGTGGCTCGTTCCCGCACGGACAGTCGCGGGACAGGACTCCCGCCTTGTTACACCGGGAACAGAACAGTTTCCTGACGCCCACACAGGCGCTGCGATAGTGGCCCACTTGGCCACAGCGCCAACACATCACGGAATGTTGGGAACTGTCCGGGGCAAGTGGCCGGACTCCCAATCGGCTGGCGACCGGTCGTGGCGCCTTCGGCTCCTGGTACAAGTCTAAGTCGTTACTGTTCGGTGGTACTTGGACTATCGGCGGCCCTGGTTCGGGTGACGGTGTATCTGTCCAGGTATAGCTCACTGAAGGTGGCGTGCTGAACCCGTAGTCCAGATCGAGCTCGTCGGCTGACATCTGAAACAGACCGAAGGTCGGTTAGTGACGGTTCCTGGTTATTTACCTGTCCTTTAAATACCCCGGTCGGTAATCCGGATGACGGTCCGGGGGGATCACGGACGGTTAGTAATGGCAGGGAGTCGGATGCGCATCATGCGCCCGGATTCGGTCTACACCGGGATGCACAACTGTCGGTCGGTTCGTGCTCCCGCCGATCGGAGTTGTTGGAGCCGAGCGAGCGCGGACGGTGTCCTCGGGGTCGTCGCCCAGCACTCTTCTAGGCTACGGCTGATGACTATCCGCCGTCTGGGCGGTCCTCTCGCTGATGGTAGTGGAGTGGTCGGTCGGTCGGTAGTCGAGGGGGTGTTGGGCGTCACCGTGGAGTCGGCGGAAGGAATGGCGCCTCGAGTCTCCTCGGTGTCCTGCGGAGTGTGGACCTGTGGATTTTGGGGACGCTCGGCGGAAGGTGGACGCCGTGGGGTCGGCGAAGAAGTGGCGTCTCGGGGCTCTTCGCTATCCTGCGGAATGTGGACCTGTGGAGTGTGAGGACGCTCGTCGGGGTCGTCCGCCAGCATTCGTCGCACCCATACCGCGATCGCGGGCTCGACCCCCGCGACTTCGTTCCCGAGGTCCCACGACCGCCATGTCGTCCAATATGGGGGTTCGCTTGCGCCGGCCATGATTCGCCCTCCGGACGCGGCGTAAAGTAGCGTGGCCCCACATGACCACACGTCGACGGCCGTTCCGTATGGCTGCCCTCGCCGAATTTCGGGCGCCTTGAATGCCGGCGTCCCGACGTCGCCGTACCACTTTGGTCCGGCGGCTTCGACCAGAACGGCTAGTCCGAAATCTCCCAATTTATAGACGCGGTCTTCACCGTGACCCCATACCATGACGTTGGCCGGCTTCAGGTCGCGGTGGATTATGCCGACCTGGTGGCAATGGGCCAACGCCGTCATCAGTTGGACACAGACCCTACCAAGTTCGTCGTCGCCGGTCGTTCCCCTGGTGGTGATTACACGGTTGAGGTCCGTGTCGGCCAGCTCGAACGCCAGAAACGTTACCCGTCGCTGCATCAAACTGCTTGTGAGCCGGACTACATGTGGGCTGTTCGCCCACGAACTGCAGAGAGCCTCCATCGAGGTGCGTTCTACGGTAGCGGGGCATCTCGCGACCATTTTCACCGCGCAGAGACGCCCGCTGGACAGGTCGAGGCAACGCCGCACGCACCCGAACGAGCCCTGGCCCAGCATGGCGCCGGCCATAAATATTTCCGTAAACGGGGGTCGGTCCCACTCCGGGTTGTCGAATTCTATCTGCATCTCGCCGTGCGGTGATCCTGGGAACAAACGATGTAATTCGGTTCATAAATGCGTGTCACGCACTTGGTCATGCACGGACGGTGGGATGGGGGGTGTCGGTTTCACTCGCGGTTATTCGGGGGTTGATCGGTGAACGGTTTTAGGTCCTTGACGTGCATCCTACGGAATCGACGGCCGGATTCGTCTTTCAACTCGTAGACCACTGGAGAAACGACTTTCGTAACGGTGTATGGCCCGGAGAATTTCGGCGCCAGCTTCGCGGCGAACCCTTTTACCCCTGCGGAGAGGTGATGTTCCGCTTTCATAACCTTATCGCCGATGTGACACCTCCAATCTCGGCGGCGTAGGTCGTAATATTTCTTCTGCGTGTTCGCGGCTTGGTTAAGGTGCAGCCGAACTAATTCGTACACTTCACGTAGTTCTTGCAGGCGTCGCATCCGGGGCTCTCGGTCACATACGGGCTGAGCCTCTGAGGTTACCTCATCGGTTGGAAACACCAAACTCGGAATCCGCGGTTCCCTGCCCATATTCAGGAACGCCGGGGTGTAACCGGTGGACTCGTGCCTGGACGTATTATATGCCATTGACAATTCCGGAATACGGGTATCCCAGGCACGATGGTCCGCCCCGCAGAACTGGGCGATCATCGTCTTTAGCGTCCGGTTCTGCCTCTCGACGGGGTTGCACTGAGGCGAGTAAACAGGGGTCAGGCGATGTTTTACCCCCCAGCTGTCTAAAAACTCTTCAAATGGCCGGCTGACGAACTGCCGGCCGTTGTCCGAGATGAGAGTCTTGGGGCTTCCGAACTTCGTGATCACTGTCTCCAACAGCATGCGAATGATCGGGGCGGATGTCGCGGCGCGGATGGGGCGGCATTCCATCCATTTTGAGAATCGGTCCTGTACGACGACGGCGTAGCTGTTCCCTTTCGCGGTTCGGGGCAACGGGCCAATTAGGTCGATTGATACGGTTTCCCATGGCTCACGGACGACGGACGGTTGCATCAAGCCTGGCGTCTTCTGTTGGGACGGTTTAAAGCGCTGGCAGTGTTGGCATCCGCGTACGTACTTGGAGGCCTCTCGAAACATGGCCGGCCAATAGTACTTGGCGGCCAGGCGTGCGCATGTCTTCGCCACGCCCAAGTGTCCGGCGGTGGGGGCGTCGTGATTCTCCTCCAAGATGCGCTGGCGCATGCTGGCCGGTACGCAGAGCTTCCATTGCTCGTCCGTCTCGGCCTCGAACGGGCGGCTTAGATCGGGGATGCGTCGTTCCAGGCGGTCGGTTCGGATTCGGAAATCGGGGAACGCGCCCGGGTCTCTTTCAACCCCCTCCAGTTTCTTCCGGTACCAGGCATCCAACTGCGGTCGGACGGTGTCTTCGGATGCACATATTTCCTCCTCGGTAGGCGGCGGTGAGGTGGCTGAACGGGACAGGAAATCGGCCACGACATTCGACGATCCTTTACGGTACACGACATCGAAGTCGAATGCCTGTAGCCCTAAGGTCCACCTGGCGACCCGTCCGGCTGGGGTCTTAATTGAGTGCAAGCAGCGCAGGGCCTGATGGTCGGTCATGATGGTGAATTTATATCCCTCCAGGTAGGGGCGCATCTTCTGGATACCCCACACGATCGCCAGGCATTCCTTCTCGGAGACGGTGTAATTACGTTCGGCTTTATTTAACGTCCGGCTGGCGTAAGCTATTACTCTTTCGCCTTCATCGGTTTCCTGCGTGAGGGCGGCTCCGATTCCGGTATCAGATGCGTCGGTCTGGAGGGTAAAGGGCTTACCGAAATCGGGACAGGTCAAGACGGGGGCCTCGGTTAGGCAGCTCTTCAACGTCGAGAATGCGGCGGCCTGGTCAGCTCCCCAGTTCCAACGGTGCGACTTCTTCAACAGCCTGGTTAACGGAGTCGCGATCTGGGCGAAGTTGAGGATGAAACGGCGGTACCAGCCGGCCATTCCTAAAAAGCGTCGTAGCTGGCGGATCGTCTGGGGGGCGGGGACGTCGCGGATGCATTGCACCTTATCCGGATCGGTCGCAATGCCGCTCGACGTGACGACATGTCCCAAGTATTTCAGGGAGCGGAGGCAGAAATTACATTTTTCCGGATTGATCTGTAGGTTCGCGCTTTTCAGACGACGGAAGACCTCGCGGAGGTTGTTCAGGTGTTCTTCAAATGTTTTGCCTAATACGATGATGTCGTCCAGATAGGCGAACGCAAAGGGCTCGGTTTCGGGTCCCAGGATGCGGTCAAGGCACCTCTGGAATGTAGCCCCTGCTGAATGTAACCCGAATGCCATCACCCTGAATTGGAAAAGTCCTCGGCCTGGGACGGTGAACGTGGTGACAGGGCGGCTCTCCGGAGTCAGCGGTATCTGCCAATATCCCTGCTTTAGGTCGAGACTGGATATATTACGGGCTTCCCTAAGCTTATCCAGGATGGACGAGATGTACGGTAGCGGATAGGCGTCCTTTTCCGACACTTCATTCACCTTCCGAAAGTCGATGCAGAAACGCGGGGACCCGTCCTTCTTTCGTACGATCACGACGGGTGAATTCCACGGGCTGTTGGAAGGTTCGATGACCCGCTCGGCGAGCATGCGATCGACTTCGGCATTGACTATGGCGAGCAACTTCGGGTTCATGGGTCGGTACCTTTGCTTGATCGGTTCGTCGGTCTTTAGCTTAATTCGGTGGCTCGCGACGTCGGTGGTCCCGCGGATTTGGGCGAATTCGGCCATCTCGTGCTGCAGGAATGCGTCTAGGCGCTGTCGCTGGGTAGGCGGTAATTCCTCGGCCAGGGAAGACGTTGAAGTCACCTCCGGCTCGGCGTCAACCATTCCGACGTCAGGTACAGTTACTTCCGGGTCGGGGGGATAAATCGACTTTTCGGGCTGTCTCCCCGCCTTGTCGTGAGCGTCACGACGCCGTGGACGTCGACGGTTCTGGGTATGGGCCGGGTGGACGACCGGAGCTTCGAGCAGGCCTGTCTCGGCGGGGTGCGGCTGGCCGTGTTGGTTGTGTCTCTTGATGGTAGATGGTCGCCCCTCGGGGTCGTTGCTGGTTCTCTTTTCTGTTGACGGGTCGCGTAATGGGTACCTACGCCCCTGGATACGTACCTCACGTTTGTACATGCCCAGCAAGAAATCGGCGTACCCCAGTGAGTCGATGCCTAGCACCATGTCGACGGGCAGCGTCGGCAAAGCTAGGCAAGCGGCCTGTATCTGGTCCTGGCCAATGCCAACATATAACAGGTACGTCTCCCGGATCGGTACTGACGTGCCATCGGCGATGCGTGCTGACGTGCCCTGATATCGGCGGATGCGGACGCCTTGTTCTCTGCAATGGCTGGCTACGGTCTTGCCTATAAATGAACGGGTGGCCCCGGTGTCAATGAGAGCGTTGAACACCTTCCCCGCTATGTTCACGCTCAGAAACGGGCGGGTGTCTGGATCCTGATGGATTGCGGCGGTATCGGCTCGGTCGGTCGGGGCGGGCATCCGGTTATTCGGCGTGTTT
This sequence comes from Malachius bipustulatus, assembly GCA_910589415.1. Taxonomy (NCBI): domain Eukaryota; kingdom Metazoa; phylum Arthropoda; class Insecta; order Coleoptera; family Melyridae; genus Malachius; species Malachius bipustulatus. The sequence goes on along the minus strand of OU342635.1, from coordinate 34,877,874 downwards.
ACCCGCCCCGCATCTCGTTTCCCGGATGCTGGCAATCGCAGTCCCTAGACATCACTCCAGGGCGGTCACAACGCGAGCAAAACAGCTTGGGTTGACCGGTGCACTGGCTTCTGAAGTGTCCCCTTTCCCCACAACGCCAGCAGACGGTTCGGGAGGCGTCTCGCGTGGCAGGGGCAAACTGGACAGACCTTCGGACGGCGTCGGACTCGGGGGCGGCGTTGGCGGGCTCGATGGCTCTCTGGGGACTAGGCGGCGGTGACGGATCGCGGTCTGCCCGCCTGGTGCGTTGCCATTCTACCCTCCGGGACGGCGGGGGGCTGTGGCTGACCGCAGGGGTGACTGTGTGGGTTGGTCTACCCACCGCGCCGGAGAAGCGTCGGCTGGAGCGGAGTTCTGCCAGGACGTCTTGAGCCGCCTTGGCGTCCTGCATTAACGTGCACACATCGTCGTAATCGCGGCTCCACAGCAACTGCTTTACTTCCGGTCTCAGGTTCCTCTTCAGCCAGTCGAGCTGGCGGTGCGGCGGTATCGCACCGTGACGCCTGCAGAGCGTTTGCATCGCGGTGATGTAGTGCAGCACGTCCTCGTCGGCCCCCTGCACGCGTCGACTGATCTCGGTTTCCAGGTCGAAAAGGTAGTCGTTGCGTAGGAAGTACTGTTTGAATGTCGCCAGGAATCTAGGCCATGTGTCCAGCACCGCGGTGTTGTTTCGGTACCATGCCAGGCATTCCCCCTCCAGCATGAGGGGCATGGCGCGAAGCATGCGCGCCTCGCTTACCCCATACAGCGCGCGCAACTCCTCCAGCCACTCCAGGAAATCCATGGCGTCGGTGCGGCCGTCGTATCGTAAATTCCACGACGCTACGTTAGGCGGATCTACCGGTTCGGTGCGGATCGGTATCTGTGACCCGGTCGCGGAGGCGTGCATGGGTGACGTGAAGAGCAATGAGCCAGGGGGCGTGAACGTCGGTGTGACAGATGTCGTAAACGGGACTGGGGGTTGCAGCGGTTGGTTCGCCGGGGCGGTCCAGGGGAAGCGGTACGTCGTCGTGGCGGCCGTCGTGAATGTTGGCGGCGTCGCGGTCACCACGCTTGCCGTTACTGCGGTCGCCACGCCAGGAAGAGCGGTGCTTTCGGTGCTGGGTTCGGTCTTCGCTGGGGGGCGGGGGTACGACTTCGTGAGCGTCTTCACTCGGTGCGACAACACTCGGCGCTTCTCCTCGACGGTTCCTTCACACGGGACACCAAGTCGGATCATTTCCTTGTCCAGGTCATCTTTCCTGAGCTTGTATATCCAGGAAGTGCGCGAGTCTGCCGCCTCGGGGGGAAACAAATTGTCGAACGGGTCGGAGTCACCGGTGGTCTGCACGTTGGGTCCGCAAGCGCCTTCCTGTTCGTCTCCCTGGTCCTTTGTCATGTCGCTGTTCAGTATTCCAAGCCAACAATCGGGTTTCGGGTCGTTCTCGGGGCTGCGCATGCGCGGCTGACGGAGGCGGTCAGTTGGTGGCTCGCTGCAGGGTCACAATTCGTCGGTAGGATGACCTCCAAGCCAACAAAAAAAATTCCAGGCTGATCGGACTATCGGTTGCGGCGCCACCACTTTTTGGGACGGTTCTGGGGGTGGCGCAAAAATTCTGTTCTACGCCCACGATCCGCTAAGGGTTCCGGGACCCAACGCAGAAAGAATTTCGAACGGGGGACACGTAGGAGGCTAGTTCTCGAAAACTCCAAATAAACCCCAGAATTTTTTTGTCTAACGAGGTTCGGCCGGTGGGGTTCCCTTTCAATTGACTCTTTAAAACTGCTGTCCGTTTTGCTCTAGAACGTCGGGAAGTGCCCGAAAAATGCAATTTTAGTTCTCCAAGCGTGACGGTCGCCTGTTCGGTGCGGTGCGGCCCGTGACGGGAATCTCGGGTTATGCGGCGGTAGGTATTCGGTTTATGAGACGCTAATCGAGCGGTTCTTATACAGGGTGAGACGGAGATATACGGGTAACGCAATTATTCTCTGGTCGTATACCGGGTGGGACGGAAACTCTATGGTAACACAATTGTTCTTCTTGCTTCCTGCTCTTCAATGGATCGGTTGGCGGCGGAAAAACGGAACCTCATAAAGGTCCCTGCTCGGGCGCCAGTTTTTGTGACGACAACCCCGGATATCCGGGAAACTGGCCGGAATCGGACGGATTGCTCGGGCGCCAGATTTTTATAAAAGGGTTTACTCCCTTGGGGAAATGACTCACCAATTCGTTTTCCCGCTGACCTGGGTTATCGCACAATTGATACGTTAGTCGTATCCTTGTCCAGGGTAACTCAATGGAGAAGACGGAAACTGCCAGGGGTCAGACGAGGTTATCACCAAAACTATAGGGACGCAGAGGGGCGGTCTTTAGGCGCTCCTTGCGGCTTACGTGGCACTCCCGTTGAGTCAAGTTGTCTATCGTGAGTAGTTCGGGGTTCACGGTCGGTGGAGATAGTAATTGAGGAGCAGGACGTGAGTTCAAATTAAAGTTTATTGCAAAGAAAAACAATTTACATTTGATGAAAGAAAAAAAATAAAAGAAGGTGTCTCGAAATTTAGATAAATCAACACAAATAGCTATGAAGACGACTATGGGTGCAAAGCAAAGCGGCGGACAGCGAGACGCGATCGACGGGGCGATATCAAATGTCGGCCTTATTAGTGATTCGTATTGATCCCGGGTAGGTACGTGCGCGCCTAGTGTGTTCCAGAATGGAAAACCGGGTAGGTGCGGTGAGGCCGCGGTGTTGTTGACTTATTGTAGGTGCGGAGGAGAGGATCGGCGTGCTGTGTTTAACGAGTACCGGGCCACGCCGCCACCGCAAGATTACCCCCTGTCTCCGCAGGGTCAGCAATCTTACGAAAATGACGAAGCCTTTGTTACTCCAGCGGAAGACGGGTACCGATGGGCTGTTAACTAGTACCAGGCCACGCTGCCACCGCGAGATTACCCCCTGTCTCCGCCGGGTCAGCAATCTCACGACAATAACGGGGCCTTTGTTACTACAGCGAGGGATAGGAGCGGGCGCGGTAAAAGGGATGCTTGAGAAGGGTTGTTCAAGGTGGCCGTGTCACAACCAAATGCCAAAATGCAAATCTTACGACGGGTATGAATATATCACCTACCTTTAATACGGGAGCGAAGGGGTGATCAGCTCGGAATGCGGAAAGAATTATTTCGGAACCTGGCACTTTCTATGGTCTAAATATCGATATCTCGGGGGAACACTATCTCGGTGAACTATTCACTACTGAAGCTAACGTTGAATCGGAATTTCTAGCACTAGGTACTACCTACTCAAACTAACGTCGGTTCGGAATTAATTTTCATTCAAAAATGTCGCTCATTTTATACAGTCGTCGTATCTCCTAAACCAATTATCTGCCGTTTTTCAGGCAGGCCACGGAGCATAAAAAAGGTTTATTTTGTTTTTGTCCCCGGTGATAGCGCTGGTATCAGCGATGTGGCTTCCGAAATTGTAGTCAACTGCCTCGATTCAGCTCGCTTAAAATACGGCCTGTTCATAAAAAACTGATAAATGATTTGAGAAATTATTAATTAGCATGATTTTATTATGGATGAAATGCATGAAGCGATCCTGATGATTTTTAGAATGAATGAAAGCCATTATTGGAGGCAGCTGACTAACTAAAATGAAGTCAAAAATTCATGACTTCATTACAGTGTTTTTCTAGATAACGGTACGACATATCTTAATGATTTTTTTTTTATTAGATTACCCTAGAGTCCAGTTTTAACCGAATAGTCATTATTCACAAGTCCACCTAAATACAAGTGTATGAGAAAGCCTAGACTTTACGACCCATATGTGGTTCGTGGACTCATAATGAAAGAGTGACACGACCCACATATGGGTCGTTGGACAGTGAACGTGTTATCTAGTAAAACCTGCTAAAAAGTGTATGCAACTTTCGATACAAGAAAATATCTTAATTAAACTTCATTAAAAGGACGAACGCTTTTTACAAAACGAACACTAGAAGTATTAAAACAGTTATATCGGATGTTCATTAATTAACACATCCTAAGGGTGCCCTGGCGCCCGGAACGTACTTATGTCATAACTTGATTTCGATTCGTCGAAAGTACAAATAAGACATTGTAACTCTGAATTTTTCAGTAGATATGCGTCAAATAGTCGTAAACAGTGTTTCTCGTCAAGGGTATCACAAAGTAACAGTTATTTTAGATCGGTCGATATTTCCTAATTAATCTCATCTCTAGTTCCAGCTCAATGAAATGGATGTAATGTAAACAATATGACATTTGACATTATTGATTTTTAAAGGTTGGTCTTTTTTCAAAGGAAAGGTTCACAATTAATCAAAAAGATTAATTTTCGTTAGATAAAAAAATAATTAATTACTGAACTTGGATTATTTATTTATATTATCAAATTCGTTAAAAGCGCTCACGTAAGACAAAAAGCTGCTGTAGTTGAAAGTGGTTTTCGCAATGGGGGTAATCTTCATGGAATTTGGATGTTGTTTTCTTTAGACCAGTCTGGAATAATTATCATGAGGTGAAACCCACAAGAAATACTTCTAGTTCCTCATCAAAGTCACTGCATGGTTGGAATGTTACTGTATGAACCTGCTTACAAGCTTCGCAAGGTGCTTATTTTTGCTCTTATCGAGTGATATAGTAGTGAAAGTATCCCCACTCCGAGACATTCCTGGCAGGTAAAATTTTTGTCAATTGAAACTTAAGTTTTCACCAAGGCTTTTTTACAGGTTTAGCGTGGCTTACAATATCATGTAGGTCGGTTCCCAGAGTTACAAAACAAGGATTTACAGTTTTTTTATGATATTATCATATTGTGATCATAAAATAATTCTTTAACAAAGATTTGCAATAAATTGGATTTAGAAACTCAGACATAATTAGAAAAGTGTGCCAGTTTTCCGAAATTGTGAAAATTGCCTATCTGCTAATCCGTCATTAAGTAATCAAATTGGAAAGTTTGTGGAGCCCTGATCTATCCTACTTTCTTCTAAATGTTAGCAGTGCAGCAATTAGCTTGACTGCGTTCTTTGCTGGGCTGTTTTAATTTTATTGCAAGATTTTAAAAATTATTAAATAGGTACCTAAAACGCTGACGTGATGAAACTGGAAATGAATATTACTTAAAACGAAAAACAAAAGTGTGGCTGAGAATTAGGGCATAAATAAGGGCGGGGTTGTGCAAGTCGGATATGGTAGATAAATCTTTCGAACTTGGCAATAGAATACGCGAATTCTTGATGCATCGACTGTAATTTACAATAAATAGTAAAACCAAAAAGAAACCAAATCAAAACGCAGGGTGTGGATTAAGTACCCATAAAAAGGGATTATTCCTTCATTTATTCTAAAATAAAAACGCTTAAGAAACACTGCCGTAAATGGTTTCGTTTTAAAGATCCAGGGCGGAATAAATCATGCAAAATAACCACATAGTTGAGACTTAATTATTAAAGATTTAGGATTGGCTGTAATAAAGTGAGACGTTAATTCACACCACTGGCGTAGATGTAACAGGGGTAGTTATTTTTTTTTAACGAAAATGAGAACACTGCTTATTGGACAAAATAGTCGTTTACGAACAAATTTATTCTTTTTTTAGAATCAACGAAGAATAATGCTAAACAATTATACATTTAGATTTTTAACTGACACCGTATATTTCTATTGTGTAGTTGTGACGATGTTTTGAAGTTTCTGGATCTGAAATCAATTTTCAAGATAGTTTCGAATAAGCATATATTCTTAAATTCTCATAAATAACTGAATAGACCAAACGCTATTAAGAGTATCTTGGAGGTTTCCCAAGAATTAACTCAAAAGAAGATTTACCTTATAACCCAGCCGGATCAAATGGGTATTGTATAAGTAAACTCTTCTTGAATTGACTGAAATCCCAAACTTCTCTGATATATGAATGAGTATATGACGAAACTGAGAATAATTCAACTTGGACAGCCAGAGAGAATATAATGGTCATTGCTGTGTGGAACCACCTGGAGAATCTCAATAGCAGTCTCTCATTGTGTATCGTTTATTCGATTTACAAAGGCATTGAAATGTCCGCGGATATAGACCTTCTACAGAGTTTGTGTACTTTGCGCTGTGTTGATATTTGAAGTTTACTTATGTTACACTGTTTCAATATTGTATGGCTTTTAAACGGATTTCAGATCAATAAACTTACGTTTATTGAAATTTTATAGACAGTACTAGTTGAAGATAGATAGGTACCTATCCTATTACAATTTATTATTTCGTTGTAAGGGTATATTATAGGTGTTTTGTACAATAGGACCAGAATAACTTGGCCTCTGGTTCTGAGAATTATACTGTTGAAGACGGGTTATATCCGAAATGTACTGTATTGGTCATTGCAGATTTCAGGCGTGGCTATAGCAGGGTATAGGTAGTCGAGTTAATAATTTTTAAAATTTTCCAGATATTGTAGGTAAAAGGCAAAATACTCCTTCCTCAAACGGCCAACTTATTTTGGACGTATTGTAGCAAGATTTATATTTTATAATTTTCTTACATAAGTATCACCACAGCTTTTTGAGATTTATTTATATTTTTTTGTAGAACTATTTAAAATAATTATACACCTAGATGCATCTACAAACATTGGAGTACAAACTGGAGTAGGTACAAGAAGCAAAAAGTTAATGTTAAGTTATAATTAGAGTATTAGTTACTCCTTAAGGAGATCTTATCAGAGGGGAAAAACCAGACCTTTTCGAATAAATTTATGAAAATTCAGAAAAAAGAGTATTATTATGAATTTATAAAATAACTGCAAGATCCTTATTACTCTGTAACAATACAATAAAATTTAGTACAGTACCTTTTTGAGGGCTGGTGAATCCTGTGGCGTGTCCAATTTTTTTTATAAAAAATCGCTAATATGAACTTTTGCATGAGATTTTACAAGTAAACACTGATCTAGTAGGCCCTGGATTTTGTAGAAATGAGACGCTTTTTGCTCCCAAAATATAGTTTATCAAGCTCTATGATTTAAAAGAAACACTTTTAAAATCGCACCATAAGTTAAGATTCTACAGGGTGTTTCGAGAACAAATGGGTCACACTATAGGTATGACATAAAAATGCTACTTCAGCATTTCTTGTGTTGAATTTGCAAACACTTGGAAGTTTTCCCTATTTTACACTCAAGTTAATCATCTTTTAATATACAGGGTGATTCAAAATTCAATGCAAAGATTTTAAGGGCGTATTTACCAGCCAAAAATAAGAAAAAAATTTCATCTAATCATATGACCTAACTTGCTTCGTTCTCTAGATACCTACAGGGTGTAAAATTTTGAAAAAATAATCGATTTTTTTATTAATTACTCAAAAACCTTTCAGCCGATTTAAATAAAATTTGGTAGGCTTATTTGTGGTTATAAGGAACTTCCTTTGATGGGAATAACATAAATTTATTAATTCCAGTGGCGTCTCAGGGGGCTACCTACTTGAAACTTATAGGTAAAATTATGGTTTTTTAGATTAAGCGGTCAATAATGTAACTTTCTTGCCTCTGAGCTTCACTCGTATCTAGCTTTGTTTCCAAGAAAAAAATCAAAATCTGTGCCAGGCCCTATTAAAACAAGTAATAAATTTACATCGATTATTGAGATTCACTTAATTTAATTCAGGTAGCCCCCTGAGACGCCACTGGAATTAATAAATTCATGTTATTACCATCAAATGAAGGCCCTTATGAAACAACAAATAAGCCTATAAAATTTTATTTAAATCGGCTGAGAGGTTTTTGAGAAATTGATAAAAATCGATTTTTTTTTCAAAATTTTACCCCCTGTATCTAGAAAACAAAGCAAGTTAGGACATACGATTATATGAATTAACTTCTTATTTTTAGCTGGTAAATACCCCCCTAAAATCTTTGCACTGAATTTTGAATCACCCTGTATAAAAAAATTTATTTTGAAACGCATTTCTAATTCTATGAAAAGTAATAAAAGTTAGTGTGAGATTGAAGTTAATAAAGGATTTTATATAATCGGGCTGTCATAATAGAAGTAAAAAGTAGTTACGTTTACTTTCGGTTTTTCTCGTTTTATTCGCCTAATAATGGCGACAAGGTCTAGAATCGCAAATCGAGTTCCATAGAGAGGAAAGCCACCTGTCATCCAGTGTCGTGACAGTTCATTATTTCTCAAAGACTGATCTTTACTTCCTCTCTCGACCCTAAACTCTCAGGTTAAATGCATGTGCTGCAGCTTTAAAAATAAATTTTCACCTCAAAGAAATCTACCCATTAATGAGTCCGTTTGAGGTTCGCAAGGGCTCGAAAGGGAGTTATTTATTCGCTTATGTACGTACCGTACAGGTCGGATTTCGATGAAAATAACCGGGTCTTCTTTGGCAGTGCTACTGGAAATTAACTGGTTTTGATTCTGTCGAGTTTGCTGCCTCAAAGTGAGAAAATGTGCGTAGTTATAGGCACGTAATATACAACATTATACCAAACATGTAGCTGATATTTCCATTTTCTCTTGAAGAAAAAATCACAAAAATATGAGCTTTAATTTGTTTTATTTATTTTTGGTATGTTCCTTCCTATATTTTATTTGTGTTGGGTTTTTTGTTTAGGAAGTAAACACTGAGGTCAGCGTCAGATGAGTAAAATTTACCTTCAAATGGTTTCCCTGGTTAATCTTTATTTTCAAAGTCGATATTACTTCAGGATCTGAAAGAAAATTCAACTTGAAAAAGAATCATCCCCTGAATTGAATACACTTTGAATATTGACGAATACCGATTATTAATTTTTTCATGGATAACATCAACTTTAAAACAAGAACATAATGTGATACGACTTTTCTTCATTCAATTCAAACCGATGAATTCCTCAGCTTTTCCATCTCAGTTAGATATTTAATGTACGACAACGACACCCGAATTCCAATTTCCGATCGAGACATAGTCCTATCACTCATTGATAATTTATTAACGATTATTAACGTCGCACATATGTGTCGTTTTATCAGATTGAAACGAGCATTCTTGGGATGGCTGAAAGTTTCATAAACAGGGAGAAGTACAGCATTGACAAGGGTTCGGATGTCAGCCATCAGCCATCGGAGCGGAGGGTGGATTTCCTGTGCCATGTTTTAACCCGCACCTAAGCTCATCAGCCCTGGAGCCCTTATTGGACACACGTGTGGCGGCAGCTTTTTCCACAAAATTCCGCCAGGACGGCAATTAACGGCTTCTTCTTATTTAGGGTTGTGATATTCGGTCTCATTTCCGTCGGTGAGGAATTTTATGAACTATATAGAGAGCTTCAGGGAAGAGGGACTTTAATATTATTATCCCTAATTGCGATTTGAATTTAGGACTTCCAAGATGGGTGAAATTGTTGTTGTTTTTCTAGGCCTTGGATTTTGATTACTTTAAATTATGGTTAGGCGTTTCAAAATGTTCAAGTAATATCTGCAAAGATATATTTAAAGTAAATATTTTTCAGGAACAAGTGCACTTAATTTTATACCTTCACTCCATGCACCGCCTGCCGCCTGCTATAACAGAAACAGAAGTATAACGTTTCAATAATTGTTTTATTTTTTATTCATCTGAAGCAGTGGCGGCGATAAGGACTTGGGGCCCCCTGCGAATTTTTCAATGTGTACATATTTATGATATTCCTATAAGATATGGATGATCATTACATAGCATTAGCACTAGAGTAATATGAAAATGTAAGTTTTCAAAAAAAAAAAAAAAATTTCTTAGAAAAAAAAATCTGAAAGTACAACAAAAGTTTTGATCTCCAAGTTTTCCATTTAAAGTCTTCTTGTATATTTTGATAAGAAAAATTTGAAGCTTGATGTCTCGTCTTAAGATGGTTTTGGAATTTTCGGTTTACTTTGTTTACATCTCAAGAAATAAACTGTTTGCTCTTGAAGCGATAACTTTTTTTCCTCGCCGACAGTTTTTTGAAATTTTAGCCTCATATTTTGAAGCTAAATATGTACCTACCTATATTAAATTGTATGTCCGGTTGCAGAAACGTAAATGTAAATGTATTAAATTCAGCCTCATAAGCTGAAACTTCAGGTAAGAAAATCCAATGACGAAAATTGACTCAGGACAAACATACAAAACAAAAACTGCAAAAAAATACTCCTGGAACAGAACTGCAATTGTGAACACTTTAAGAAATGTTGATACAGCAGCCAAATTACCTACATCTTCCCGTTTTTAGAGGGAATCAGCGGTCTTTCTTACCTGACAATGGTTTTTACAAATAATTTACAAAAAAATTAAAAAGCGTAGAGGGCGGAAATCAAATTTTCAAGAAAATTTTAACATTTCTGAACGTTCCTAGGTACACATTTTTTTTACAAGCGATATAAAATTGCGGACAACGGCGGGGGGCCCTACTGCAGCTGCCCCCTTCCCTCGCACCGCGGGTCTGCGGGGATCTTATCGCCGCCACTGCTATGAAAATTTCTACAATTAAATTATTATAAATCTTACTCAAATTTTGAAAAAAGGTTTAGTCAAACTCGATCGATTATTCCAGAACGCGTAGTTAACTGTGCAGACTAGGATATACTGGTTCCACTTTTTAAAAGAAGTTAAGAGGTCGGTTATGGAGCCTTCCTCCCCCTCGCTTACTCCCACTCAAAAAGTTGAATAATAAAAAATAATTCACTTACCTTAACCCCAAAAAGGAGGTGGCTATTGACAGATCTCAATGTGACTAGGCAAATTTGTAACATTAGCCACATTGGCCTGTCGAGTAGGACATATCAAATTTCGAATGCCCCACCCAAATATTCTAAATGTCGAAAGAAAATAAATTTTAAATTTTGAAAAGTGATCGTCTAAAATTTCAAAGTATCAAACCAAAACCAAACTTAAACAAAAGATTCGTTGTGATTATCCAGTCCGGGACAGATAAATGTGGCTTTCCTCTGGAAAATCCAGCATCCACCGAACCAGACTGGACCCGTAGTAACTCCTAACAATTTTAAAAACAATAACCAAAAATTAATAAACCTCACCAAAATATACCAGGATATATCGCCTCATTCTTGATGTTACTCTACTGATTGAATAAATTATTTAAAAGAACATGAGGAGGGTTGATACTCAAAACTCTAAAATTGTTGAATTTTAATACAAAGATTTATTAAAATCAATTTCATCATCAGTACAATAGACTGGCAATCACCAATAGATCTTACATATCAACAATCAATTTAATAATTAAAATCAGTAATCCTGACTCAAATATTCAAACATAAATATTACCTTATTACCAATGATATCAAACTTACATGATTAAAATTCAAGATAGGTACCTATATCATTTCAATAGTTCAGATAAAAATTTCCAAAGCTCAAATTCTATTAAACAATTTCTAAACTATAACACATAGGTATGATTCTGAATAGAACTCGGAGTTAGATCAGAGATTATTTATCAAAAATTCAAATTTATCTTAAGCAAAAGTTTCAATATAAAAATCGGTATCTACCTACAAAATCTGAAATTCAAAATTTAATCTAGAAAATGATCATCTCCAACTCGAAATCCTAAACACATACGATAAATTTAATAAATTATTTTTACACATAACCATTACATTAGTCACTTGTTGACCACAATAAAAGTTCATAACATATTATCAAAAATCAAATTCACTTAGAAAGTCATAGGTGATGAAATCAATTAAACACTGTACTTGAATTTATTTAATTTTCTTGATTATCGGAAAATAGCAAAAGTTTATTCACTCATAAAGACATACCTTATTCTTCAAAACTCCATAAAAAAAAAAAACTGACGAACTAAGGTTCCTCTAACCTAAGCGCGATGATCCAAGACTAGACCGGCATGGTTGCTGGAACTGCCTTTGCACTGGTGTTAGCACCCCTTGGTGGATGCTCTAGGTGCCGGATGAGCTGGACTGCTCTCCCTGCTACCTTGTGATGACCAAATATCAACGTACTAGGACCTCTGCCTGATGAAACCTTCCATGTCTACAAACTAAACTCCACCACTCTTCTTTATTTCTCCAAGCTTCTTCAAATATCACCCTTCACACAGGTTAGTATACCTACCTAGGTAGGTACCTACCTAAGCCTCCACATGATCGAATCTTTATGTAAACTTTCGTGTAAATTAGAAAATTGAAAGTTGGAACTCAAAACTCAGAAACTAGAAGTTCGAAATTAAAATTCAGGAATCAAAAGTTAAAACTTAGAAATTCAAAGATCGAAATTAAAAACTGGAAATCGGAAATTAGTAGTTAAAAATCAAAACTGGAAGTCGGGACCTAACATTCTAGAACTTGAAACTCAAAAGTAAATCAAAACTAAAGTTCAAAACTACGTTCAAAACTACGTCTAAACCCACGTCCAAGACTATGTCCAAGACTACGTCCAAGACTACGTTCAAAAACTTAATCTAGTAGTACGTAAGTCCAAAACCACGTCCCTTGTCTGTAAAGACAAGAAAGCGAACATTAGTTATGATGACCAAAATTAAATTCAAAAGATTACTCACGTAAGACTGCATCTTTCACGGAAACAACTTCACCATTACACAAGGGACTAATACTAATTTACGAACTTGTAGACAGGCTACATGATCTGCCGCAGTAAGACCGAAAAATGAACCTGAAGCGTCCTTTACCTCCCTTTATAATTTTTTTGGGATGACGCTATCGCATGCGCCTTAACCACTGTCCAACCGAACTTGGTGACCCACTTTCACTCCAAATATCATCATCGACAGTATGCAACACTTAAAACTCGCACGCGACATTGACGGATCGATTCTCATATACTCTAGTACACCCTCGGCAGTACGACCAACCTCTCCCGTTCTCCCTATATCCAAACTTAAACTTCACAATCGTGAATCCGCTTATACTCGAGGCTTGTCGTGTCCCAGAACAAAACGCAAGTTTTTTTTTATATGTTTCCTCAACTATCCTTTCATGTTTTTTTTAACCCACACCCAAAGAAATAATCTTTTAGGTTTTATCTGGATAACTAATCGGAAATCTTGAGTAGCAAGATGAGAGTGGTCTCATTAGACGCGGAAAATTAATTCGCATAAGATGATATACTTTTCAAACTCTGAAAACCCAGAACCGGGACAGAAAATCGACCAGACATGTTTTCTACGTCTTACTTAAATAACAAAGACAAGGATTTCTTAATAGCTGTCAGGTGTTCGTTCGTGATCTTTGCCTAATACAGCCTCCTACATCAGCGAAAATGTACAGTCAATCATAACTTTTCTGAACTTTATAAAAATATTCCAAATCGAGAATTAAAATTTTGAAAAAGAAAACGTAGCGTGCAAGGCACGCTGCACACCCCCCCTTGTAAAAAGGAAGGAAAAGTCTCCACAAGAAACTTTTCCGAGAGAACTCCTCTCGAATCAACAATCAACAAATCCCAACAAACCGAAAGAAAAGACAGAAAGAACAAGTTTTAAACACTCCATGTTTCAAACACAAAGCAATATGGGCGAGCCCTGACCTCGGAAACCGCCAGTAGGACTCTGGTTACTAAAACTAGGTTAAACAGGCTCCCAAAAGGAAAACCTGACTGCCGTTATTCGGAAACTAACTCCGCTCTACACATAACTTATCAAAATAAGTTGAGTCTTATGAGAACACAAAGGGACTCAAAAGGACAAAACTCTTATGGTGGCAATATTTGCCTATGTAGCGAAGCTCAAATAATTGGCCCCTGTGGTTGGCATGTCACGTGACTATACCTCCTACTTCATCAGTCGGGGGCTCCACAACTGACTAAACGGCAGGCCCTTTCCATTTATAAGGCTGGAAATGACATAATGCACCCCTCTAGTACACTACCTTGTAACTAAAGATTTTTCAAAAGAAAGCTAAATATTTTCCCTAACCTCTGGTTGAACAGACTATACCAGAACCAATAACCTCCAACACCGTACTCATCCATAAAATAAAACTAAAATTATGTGAAACAGAGTTCTCCATTAGAGAAACTCCGGCTGTCGTCAATCGATTACCGACTTCGTCCTACACACAAAAATCAAGGAGTTGGGTCTGCCTGAACACCTCAAGGAAATTCAGTGACCGAAACTCGTGAGTTGGCAATACTGCCAGGATGACGAAGCCTTAAAGATTCAGCCCCTATGGTCGGTATGTCGCCAGACAATACCACCTACTTCATCAGCTGGGGGCTAAGCAGCTGACTAGACGACAGGGCAATTCTCCGCTTATGAGGCCGGAAATGCCAAAATACACCCCTCTAGTGCGTTTCCCTGCGACTAGAGATTTAACGTCAAAAGCTAAAAGGTTTCCTTGATCGTTAGTTAGTTAAGAATAACGTCCTAACGACTTTGGAGCGAAATATGATTCCTAACAGAGGAAATCATAGACAAATCTAAAAAAGCCAAAACTAAATTTCTACATAGAAAAGCCTAAAGAAATTTTAAATCTAAGAGTTCTACTTATACCTCAAACTCCAAGACGTCTAAATCGGGTTAAATGTCAAAATTGTTCATACTCAAAGTATTTTGATCTGGATACCTCCAAGTCAAAATTATTCATACCTCAAAATATCAAAACCGAAATATCGAAGATATTCATACTCAAAAAATGTCAAAATCGGGATATCTAAAATTATCTATACTCAAAAATGTCAAAATCGGGATATCTAAATTATCTATACTCAAAAATGTCAAAATTGTTTTCCAAAAACGTCCAAATTATTCAACAAGATTCAGTCAAGTGGTTATCAAAAACACAAGAATAGATGAAATTCTGAAACTCCAACTCGGATTTTATTTCTCAAAATTCTTTAACGCAAACGCTAAGTATCAGTAGTGAGACAGATTTAATTTTCCAAGATTTCCCTCTACTGAGACCTACGTCACTAAATTTCTCTACTGAACGACTCAAAGTGGTACTGGAACTGTGCGGCCATTCTTACTCAAGAACCCGTCGAGACTTACCCAGACACCTAAACTCAAAGACTCAAAACTATCTCAACTTCAATTCATTACTCTAAAACTTACACAAATGTGTTAGACCTTCAGAATTATACTGATATGTTGACTAAGGTGGAACTTGACGTCAAAATATAGGGAGTAAAGTCCCTACTTTACTTAAAAGAAATTGGAAATAATTTCCCAATCCAAAATTGTCATCAAAGGATAAACTTACTATATTGTCCTAAAAGGACTGTCAGTTTTCACTTTAGACGGTGCAGGGCGGAAAAGGACGAAAAAGGACCCGATTGTCGTTTTCACTTTAGACGGGGCAGGGCGGAAAAGGGCAAACAAAAGGACCCTAAAGAAGAGATAAAAGATCAAAAGCGAACTTAGATGTATACTGAAAACAGTGAAAAAGAAAAAAGAAAGAAGCGCATAGAAATATATACAAGAAATCAGCCACTGGAACTATTTTCAAAATGGCTGGATACTTTCTCTTTAGGTAACACCAGGGTGGAAAGTACCAAAAATAACCCCAAAGATGTTGTCATTGTCTAAAGAAAATTTTTCAAACGAGAAACCAAATCTCAATCATTGGACCTATGAAGTGGTTTTACTTACCAATGAACCCTATCTCAAAGAATAAAATTTTCAAAAAGAAAATCAAATCTCAACCGTTGGACCTATATGTGGTTTTACTTACCAACGAGCTCTATCTCAATTATTACAGAATAAAATTTTCAAAAAGAAAATCAAATCTCAAACGTTGGACCTATATGTGGTTTTACCTACCAACGAACTCTATCTCAATTTCAAGGAAATAAAAATTTTCAAAGAGAAAGATCTTTACTCTTAACTGTTACACTACTCAAATGTTCTCAAAAGAGCAAACTTGAAAAGTTCTTACAAATGACGAGACTTCTAAAACTCAAAATTCCTTGTCAAAATCTGTATAGTTAATTTCCAATCATAACTCATTAACCACCCGGTTAATGTTGTTCCGCCAAAATTAAACATCATCAAAGATATTCAAGATAATGTGTCAACTGAAAGAATTCTTAAATTTCAACTAACTGTACTTATTGAATCTCAAACTCTAGCTAAAAATATTGACTCGACTTAACCTTAATCAAAGGAATGGAAAAGATTTTTATCATCAGGAGCTTTTTCTTAAAAATCTCAACCTAAAAATATTATAACTACCTCAACTCTCGACTCTACTCAACGGATCGTTCCTGAAAGTTACTGTTAGGATGATAACAGCTCAGATTTATATTTAGATTATGCCAATTATCAACTCTAACAGAACTCGAAATTTTCAATTAAGAACTCACCTAAATCAACTCAACCCAACGCCTAGTCACGTAGCTCACTTATTTGCATGGGGCTCTAACGCGACCGTTCAAAAATATTTTACAAATTAGTCTGGCCATGACTAAAGTGTAACTCAACCTCTACCTCAACAACATTTACTGGTAGGTTAGCTAAATTTATTTAATTTGTACGCTAACGTTATCAGTCTCAAATTATTTTAACCTAAGTACCTATAAAAGGATTTTCTCTAAACTCGACTCAACCTCTACAAAGACTCCTGACTCTAAACAACCTTTACTTTTTCTCCAAAACCGTAACTAAATTTACTGAAAAGCTTACTATTGACACACTAAACGAATTCTTTCTAAACTCTCAAACTACAAACAAATAGGATGTATTTCGCCTTTGCGTGTGAACGGAGCTTTACACTAGGGGCGCCAACTTGAATACAACACAACTAGGTCACCCCTAAAGCGCGCTCTACACTAACACTGGCTATTCTGGATCTCAACAAATGGTTTAATATCACTTACGTGAAAATCTCCCAGGATTTTTCCTGACAGATCTGAAAGAACAACAACCTTACCAGTACCTTTAATTTTCTTTATCATAGACGGGACATACTTCGGAGCTAATTTCTTAGAAAACTTATCAACCGCTTTGGAAAGAACGAAGTTTTTCTTCCACACTTTATCACCTTCTTGATAATTAACCTCTCGCCTACGAAGGTTATACCTCTTAACATTTTTCTCAAAAGACTTTCTAATTTTCTCCTGGATTTGGGGATAAAGTTTAGGAACTTTGCTCACTTCGGACTGCCATTTAAGTCGATTGGAAAAATCGACTGGGTCAAAAGAACTATAATCAACATCCTTATAAAAACTACCATTCACGGGTACACACGATATACACCTGTCCGAGGTCCAAAAACCAAAAAAGAATAAGCTCATGATGTTGCTATAAAAAAAAAGACTGTCAGTTTTCGCTTTAGACGGTGCAGGGCGGAAAAGGACGAAAAAGAACCCTATCTCAAAATTTTATAACTTCATCTCATCTACCTTGAGATCAGCGACCTCAAAACCGACTGTAGTATTTTCCTCAATGAAATCCATTTTCACTATTTATCTCAAAAAAAATTTTTGCCTCAAAATTCTCAAACAAGACTTTTCAACCAACTTTACCTGAAACAAAGAAAACGAAAATTGTCGTTCCTTTTCTTAGTTGACTTGACCTGACCTAACAGAATTATCCAAAACCAAAATCTCAAAAATCAGATTGTTGCTGATTCTATCTGTAACTCCACCTAAGCTGAAAAATTAAAAAATTATCGAACTCGAAAACCACATCTTCAGGTTTACCACACCGTCTGGGCTGGAACCTAAAAAGCTGAAACGTCAAAAAGAAAACAACACGGACTCAAATACCACAGGTCTGAATTCCCTCGAAGTCCTTCGTTGAAAATTTCAAACCTTACCTTTTGGTTTTAGTCCATCTGTAAACTTTACGCAACTAAGAAAGGTATTTGTCTTTACTTGTCTAAATTTTGAAAAAGTTTTTCTCTCAAAAATTATTAAAACACCAACACCTCATGTTCATTAATTCTTCTCAAAGTTTGAGAAAGTTTTCGAAAAAAGAATAAGGAGATTGATTTATCCTGGTCACGCACCGCTTGGAGCCTTCCTCCCCCTCGCTTACTCCCACTCAAAAAGTTGAATAATAAAAAATAATTCACTTACCTTAACCCCAAAAAGGAGGTGGCTATTGACAGATCTCAATGTGACTAGGCAAATTTGTAACATTAGCCACATTGGCCTGTCGAGTAGGACATATCAAATTTCGAATGCCCCACCCAAATATTCTAAATGTCGAAAGAAAATAAATTTTAAATTTTGAAAAGTGATCGTCTAAAATTTCAAAGTATCAAACCAAAACCAAACTTAAACAAAAGATTCGTTGTGATTATCCAGTCCGGGACAGATAAATGTGGCTTTCCTCTGGAAAATCCAGCATCCACCGAACCAGACTGGACCCGTAGTAACTCCTAACAATTTTAAAAACAATAACCAAAAATTAATAAACCTCACCAAAATATACCAGGATATATCGCCTCATTCTTGATGTTACTCTACTGATTGAATAAATTATTTAAAAGAACATGAGGAGGGTTGATACTCAAAACTCTAAAATTGTTGAATTTTAATACAAAGATTTATTAAAATCAATTTCATCATCAGTACAATAGACTGGCAATCACCAATAGATCTTACATATCAACAATCAATTTAATAATTAAAATCAGTAATCCTGACTCAAATATTCAAACATAAATATTACCTTATTACCAATGATATCAAACTTACATGATTAAAATTCAAGATAGGTACCTATATCATTTCAATAGTTCAGATAAAAATTTCCAAAGCTCAAATTCTATTAAACAATTTCTAAACTATAACACATAGGTATGATTCTGAATAGAACTCGGAGTTAGATCAGAGATTATTTATCAAAAATTCAAATTTATCTTAAGCAAAAGTTTCAATATAAAAATCGGTATCTACCTACAAAATCTGAAATTCAAAATTTAATCTAGAAAATGATCATCTCCAACTCGAAATCCTAAACACATACGATAAATTTAATAAATTATTTTTACACATAACCATTACATTAGTCACTTGTTGACCACAATAAAAGTTCATAACATATTATCAAAAATCAAATTCACTTAGAAAGTCATAGGTGATGAAATCAATTAAACACTGTACTTGAATTTATTTAATTTTCTTGATTATCGGAAAATAGCAAAAGTTTATTCACTCATAAAGACATACCTTATTCTTCAAAACTCCATCAAAAAAAAAAACTGACGAACTAAGGTTCCTCTAACCTAAGCGCGATGATCCAAGACTAGACCGGCATGGTTGCTGGAACTGCCTTTGCACTGGTGTTAGCACCCCTTGGTGGATGCTCTAGGTGCCGGATGAGCTGGACTGCTCTCCCTGCTACCTTGTGATGACCAAATATCAACGTACTAGGACCTCTGCCTGATGAAACCTTCCATGTCTACAAACTAAACTCCACCACTCTTCTTTATTTCTCCAAGCTTCTTCAAATATCACCCTTCACACAGGTTAGTATACCTACCTAGGTAGGTACCTACCTAAGCCTCCACATGATCGAATCTTTATGTAAACTTTCGTGTAAATTAGAAAATTGAAAGTTGGAACTCAAAACTCAGAAACTAGAAGTTCGAAATTAAAATTCAGGAATCAAAAGTTAAAACTTAGAAATTCAAAGATCGAAATTAAAAACTGGAAATCGGAAATTAGTAGTTAAAAATCAAAACTGGAAGTCGGGACCTAACATTCTAGAACTTGAAACTCAAAAGTAAATCAAAACTAAAGTTCAAAACTACGTTCAAAACTACGTCTAAACCCACGTCCAAGACTATGTCCAAGACTACGTCCAAGACTACGTTCAAAAACTTAATCTAGTAGTACGTAAGTCCAAAACCACGTCCCTTGTCTGTAAAGACAAGAAAGCGAACATTAGTTATGATGACCAAAATTAAATTCAAAAGATTACTCACGTAAGACTGCATCTTTCACGGAAACAACTTCACCATTACACAAGGGACTAATACTAATTTACGAACTTGTAGACAGGCTACATGATCTGCCGCAGTAAGACCGAAAAATGAACCTGAAGTAGTGTTGGGAGTATTCGAATACCAGAATCGAGATGTATTCGATTCTCACAAGTACTCGCATGTCTCGATTCTCTCAAGTACTCGGTGGTATCGATTCTTGCCGATTCCGACGTCAGAACAGAATTCGAATACTTGAAAAACATTCGAGTACTAGCATTCGAATACTAGATCTCGGATGGTCGCTTATGTCTCGGATCGTGGAGCGATTCTTGGCTCGGATGTGGGATCGGCGATTTTCGACGTCAGAAAAGAATTCGAATACTTTGAGACGAGTACGAGTACAAGATCTCGGATGGATGAATGTCTCGGATGCGATGATGAATGTCTCGGGTCTCGCGTCGCGTCTCGATTCTCGGATGTGGAATCGGAACTCCTTATTCAATGCTCCTAATCGTGTCCATATTTATTGCATTGCCGGATTGCCGCTATTATTATTTATTTTTATTATTGTGTTGTATTGCCTACAAACTACTGCAGTCGCTTATAGACTAGATGAAATATGAAATCTATCTTTAATCTCACATTCCAAATATAAAATAAAATGTGTTTTATTACCTACCTAGGTACCTACCGTATCATCATTCATTGTTTTAATTTTAATTTTAATAATTTTTTTATTTAAGTAATTATTTTAATTAATAAATTAACATTACTATTATTATCCTTATAAATTTTACTTATATACCTACTTATACAAAAAGATCAAATTGTTTAAATTTTTCATACAGATCAGGTAGGTACCTGCCCATAATAATTATTGTATCCAACTAACAGTTTTTTGGTGCACTGAAAATAAAATGAAGTTCACATAATTATAAGGTCATACCACTCATACCTATAGGTAGGTACCTACCTAGTTAATATTCAACGCGATCCCGATATACCATAATATGCATATTAGTTATAGTAAAAAAGTTAATTTGTTAAGTTCCGTCTCCGTCTCGATCCTCGTATTAATAATAATATTAATAATAATAAGTACCTATAACTAAGACAACTTCGGGAAAAGTCAATGCAGGACACTGTGTAGGAGGAATAGGAATCAAGGTCAAGCGGCTTCGACCTTCGACCAGCAGAATCGATCCTTATCCTTGTTCTCGTAGTACTCGTACTCATTCATATCGTCATTCGTCAGTATTCGAATACTGAAGCATTCGAGTAGTAGTAGTAGGTAGTAGGTATCGGCAACAGCCCGATTCCTGAGTCCCGAGCGCGGCAGAATCGATCTTTGGTCTGGTACTCGTATCGTCAGTATTCGAATACTGAAGTATTCGATTCTGATAAGTATTCGAGTACTGAGGTCTCGATTCTTGAAAGTATTCGATTCTGCCCATCACTAACCTGAAGCGTCCTTTACCTCCCTTTATAATTTTTTTGGGATGACGCTATCGCATGCGCCTTAACCACTGTCCAACCGAACTTGGTGACCCACTTTCACTCCAAATATCATCATCGACAGTATGCAACACTTAAAACTCGCACGCGACATTGACGGATCGATTCTCATATACTCTAGTACACCCTCGGCAGTACGACCAACCTCTCCCGTTCTCCCTATATCCAAACTTAAACTTCACAATCGTGAATCCGCTTATACTCGAGGCTTGTCGTGTCCCAGAACAAAACGCAAGTTTTTTTTTATATGTTTCCTCAACTATCCTTTCATGTTTTTTTTAACCCACACCCAAAGAAATAATCTTTTAGGTTTTATCTGGATAACTAATCGGAAATCTTGAGTAGCAAGATGAGAGTGGTCTCATTAGACGCGGAAAATTAATTCGCATAAGATGATATACTTTTCAAACTCTGAAAACCCAGAACCGGGACAGAAAATCGACCAGACATGTTTTCTACGTCTTACTTAAATAACAAAGACAAGGATTTCTTAATAGCTGTCAGGTGTTCGTTCGTGATCTTTGCCTAATACAGCCTCCTACATCAGCGAAAATGTACAGTCAATCATAACTTTTCTGAACTTTATAAAAATATTCCAAATCGAGAATTAAAATTTTGAAAAAGAAAACGTAGCGTGCAAGGCACGCTGCAGTTATGAAAAAATTGTTGTGTAGTTCTTTTGTTTTACAAAATGAAGGTGATATTCACATCCTGGGTGAGATTCGAATCCATACACCAACGGCAATCACCATGAAATTGAGATCAGCGAGGAAGATGGGTTTCAAAAATATCTTAAATTAATCTTTTCAACTAAGATTTAGGTAGTAATAATTAAAATACTAGGTGCTTATTCAATATTGCCGGATTTATGTTCTTAGAAAATTTGAGGTTTTCTGTGATTATTTTGAGTATCTTGAAAGCAGCCAAAATATTTCCGCTTCATGAAATATCGCTCCGTCAGCAGCGTTCAAGTACAAGACGTAAAATCTTGAACTTTTTTTTTAATCTCCAACATCCTACTTCTAAGGGAAATCTTCTAATAAACGTTACACTCCAAAAAAGTAAATATAAAATATTTCAAAGTAATCAGACGTGCTAGAGTTTTTTTCACGTCTTATTATGTCAAGATAAGTAAGTACATTAGATTTTCTGTTCTCTAATACCAAGGAAGATGGAAATCTTATTTAAAAATACCAAGACTAAAAAAAGGCGTAGCCTACTTATTGGACGTTTAATCTTGCGACAAACTTGAAGCAGTTTTCAGAACTTCTTACGAAGACAAATTTTAAAACTTGTCCGAAGTTGAGCCATTAGATAAAGTAGTTGTACGGGCGGAGATTTAGTTTCCTGATAATCCATGTTAATTAATTTGCATTAAATCCTGATTAAATTCATCAAACATACAGAGTTTCTGAATGTGTGGCAATTTTCTCCAAGACAGCCAATTAAACTGTGTCATCAGGAGAGGACTTGTCCCTCCTTTCATTGCAGAATTATGCTAATAACTTGAGGGTATCTTCAAATTGATAAACCTTGCATTGAATAAAGGACATCATGTATTCATGAAAAGTTATATAATCACGTTTAATAAATGATGCATCGTTGTTAATCTGTTCCAAGCTTCCCGATCAGAATCTGTTAGGTAATTAATTAGGTACATTTAAAAAAAAAATGTTTTTAATAATTAATTGCTTCAACAAAGTACTAGATATACGATACGAGATTGATATTTGCTCTGGATTCAATTGATAAAATGAGCAAGCCCGTTCGAAGCTGCTCCTATCATGATTTGAATGATCCAATTTAATAGCAAGGTTTTTTTTAATGAAAAAAATTTAAATGAAAAATGTTTCAATTTAAAAAGTCTTTGATCATAAATAAACGAGTACACTGGTAACATAATCGGTAATGTCACTGCAATATGCTTTTAGAAATCGAGACTGACTTTTGCAGAAACAATGAGACTCGCCTTGTATTTTTGTTCCTGCACAGGGAAATATTTCAAGTAGTAAAGAACGAATTTTTACCCAAGTCATGAAAAAAAATAATGTTTCTGTTTGTTCCCGTCTCTAGTAACAAACGAGCCGCTTTCTACCTTGCTATTTATTTCGTTAAAGCGGAATTTATCGTACCAAGATAACATTTATGAAGTTAATATTTAACCAGACTAGCTGCAGTATACTTCTATGACAAGGTTTGTAAATTCGTTTTCAGTTATTTATTTCGATTTTATTGGTTCCTTCAACAAAGTCTAGCCTCCAAATAGGCACTTAGAGACGCTGAAGGAGTCGCGGGAGCTATAAATCCTTTTATATGCATATATAAAAATTGTTTCACAAGCTGGAAAGTGCTCAAGAACACTAGATGCAGTCCCATTTTTGCCTTGATATTGCTTCGAAAGTTATAACCTAGCATAGTTTGGCAACGTTTTATGGAAATGACTGACCTAATTCCTGTCTGAATATTACTACACCCGTCATCCTTTAGACTAGACTTCTTTATGAAACACGCTTTTGTAAAAATATAAAAACAGAAAAATACCTTTACGAGATTTATTCAACAGAAACATTTTTTTATTTCTTCTCTATAGTAAGCTTTCGCGTCAAAAACAACGACCTCTTCATATACACTCAACACTCAACAGTTACTTTCACTAGGCGTTGTTATTGTATAAGTTTCAAAGAGACAATAATTTTTACTTAAAATGCTATCAAACCTGGATTCGGCAAGCCTGTTTTATGACTCGCCAAGTCATGCGTCAAGGGAACGGGAAAACTCTAGGGCTCGATTGAGGCCTCGCATTTCTTATACCTGGACTTGCAACTTGGCGAACGGCTTGTCAAGCCGATAGGTCGCTGGCCCATCCAAGGCTCACGCCGCTCCAATATAGAGTATCTCATCAACAATAGCACCGGATTTAATTAAAAAAAACACACACATTTTGTATCGAATTAAGCAAATTATTTTTATGTCAACTTGAAGAGGAATAGTTGCGATTAAAGATGAAATATGACATCCAGCAAATGACCACCTTGACCACTTGGGGTAATTTTTTTCTTAAAATTTTGGATCACGTTTCCGTACCTATAACTGTGGCTCTATTTCGCCAGTATTTCTTATTTAATGCATTGAAACTGTTTCTGGCTTGTTCGCAGATACCTTTTCCTTCATCACATAGGCCCAAATAAAGAAGTCCATCAGCGTTAGATCGCACGATCTTAGTGGCAAATTTTGATCGCCAAATTGAGAGATGCCTGGAGACTTGGTCCTCAGTAAGCCCATTGCTTAGCGTTCTGTGTGGCAGGTGACACCGTCTTGTTGGAAAAACATATTCTACACATCAAGTCCCAAAGTATCTGGGTTTGAGTTCTTGCGTCAATTGAACCTTGTAGTTGTATTTGTAAATTCTAAAGCGGGCTTTCCACGGTGCAGGACACGACGAGCCATCGGCTTGGCAAGCTCGTCAAGTCGGAAGTCTAAATCGAGTCTCCAAGCTTTCTCATTCTCATGTCGCTTGACTTGGCGAGTCACAGCCGCCATAGAACAGCTTGTTCTCTTTACGTTCTAGAACAATGATTCCTTCTATTCTTCTGGGAGTGCTTTCAGTAAAGTTGCTTATGCCATATTCAGGGAAAAGTTGGAATTCCCTCATTTATAACATATTGGCTATAAGAATGGGATTAGATTTAGATTTATCGTGAGTAGGCCATTGTGACACCTCCACTGCGACCGAAGGTATATTGTGGCTCACATCTAGTCATGCTGCATTAACCCCATCAGGTCAGTCTCTTTGAGGAAGCTGACCATCTTGACTATTATTGGTAATGTATCCATATCCTCCGGTTTGAATGGTGTGAGGAAGTCTATCCCGAAGGTTTGTCGTCTGGTTCTTTCCAAAGCGGGTCACTCGCATATCAGGATGTGTTTTGATGTTTTGTCATCCTCCATGCACATTCCTTGGCATTGGTTGCTTAAAAAAATCTCCCCACATTATACAAAAAAAATCATTTTTTGTTTTGACCGTCATTTGTTTATTTTTGGAAAAAATTTTAATTAATCGATATAGGTTCAAGAAAAGTAGGTTTTTTGGTGCGCGATGTGCGGGGAAAAAACTGCTGGAGTTATGTCCGATTCCGTGTGTTTTAGGTTTACCCTCCCTTCTTCGCCCTCAATATACCGGTCCACACAAAAATTGGTAGAAACCCTTGGGAAACATTAATTTTCAGGAGTGAATTTTTTCGCCCCTTGTAAACTCATTTCCCCCTCCTGAATTATGCCTCCAGCTCCATCCGTTACTCCCGGTAACTCCCGTTTTGGGAAAAAAACTAAAGAACCAAAACAGCGATATCTCGGTGAGTAATGGACGGATTCGCTATTGCGTCATACCAGGTTGTGCGCACTCGCAAGATCTCGTTTTTTTAACCTAGGTGCATAAAAAACCATTTCTCATTCATTGTGCAATGAAAAAAAGTCTAATTTTTAATGTTTATTTAGTTTATATTTATTATCTGTCCACTAGGTATGATAAGATTGAAATGAACAATCTTCCACATATTCCAAATCGTAGCTTTGCGGACCCACGCTTATTAAAAATTATTTAACACCCTGTATTCCCCGATATCAAGATAATCGAAATACTCCCTTGACTGTCCCCTTAAAAGTTGATTGAGATACTACCGTACAGTTCTATTTATCTCTGTCGATTTCGCGGCCCCCATTCACCATGACTCACACTCAAGAGACCAGCTTTCCGTCACTGACACCTTCACTCTTTAGGTTATGAGCGACATTTCCACAAAAACAAAAAATCTACTCAAGCTCTTACAAGCAATACATAGACAAATTGATTAATAATAAACGTGAAAAAATAGAGAGACCTAATGGGAAAACGATCTTTAATTAATTAACGTGATTTTAAAGAATTTTTTTTTAATTATCCATTTTTAAGATCCAATTTAAATAAATCTCAACTTACGGAACTACTAGAGGGGCGACGTAACAGTAAGGCAGAGCAAAAGGCAGTGATGCTGAACAAAAAGGCTTCTTATGTAAAGGGATATAGTCCGTTTGGAGCAAGACATTTTTATGTTTATTACACTCACGGTCGCTTTGCAGAATCATAAAAAAAATTGTTCCCACTGATGCAATTACGAGAAATCATGTACCTATTTTTTCTGGCCGAGGTAAATTATTGTAACACTTGTAACAAGACCGAGTTAAGTGACTCAAATGGTAAGCTTTAGTTTACATTAATTGCTACGATTTTTTGTAAATGAGACTAACAAACTGTTACTCCAACTGTTACATAGTGATGTGTTATTTTTTTATAAAAAAATGTAATTTTTGCTGAAAACGTTTAGCCAACCGTGGAACCCTACACATACTGTCATTATTCATAGCAGATTTGATTCGCTTTTCACTTTGACGTAGGTAATGCTATGTATCGAAGAACTGCATGAGGGGTTTTCTAAAAGATGCTTATAGCAACCTTCAACCTTGAGAAGGAACATCTGTCTGAGTCTGCTGAATCTTACAATTTCTTTATAAGTTTAATTTAATCCATATACCTACCTATTATAATATACCGTGTGTCCCCGGATAGGTGAAACGACTCTTATAAAAGGCAAAAATTTTTTGATTTTAATTTTAATTTTTTGGGGTTCAGCCCTGCTTGGCTAAAGAATAATTTCTAACAAAATTTTAGTTTTGAAAAATCAAGCATGCCTTGGAAATTTCCAAGGAACCGGTTTTTCTGTTGAGTAAAGTGCCTTTTATGTAGCAAAAACGACAAAATATTATTTGAAAAAGTTGTTCAGAATCAACATTTAGGTCTTTATACCAAATTTCAAAATCATAGGCCAACTTTGATCTTTTACATTTACATACTTTAATTTTTATTTCACAAATCAAAGAATTTCATTTGTAACAAAGACTTATATTGACAAATTGCTATTGCTATGGGTACAATTTGGTTTTTCCATGGCAGTTATTGTTATAAAATGAAATTCTTTGATTTTTGTAAAATAAAACATAAAAATAAATGAAAAAATTAAAGTTGATCTATGATTTTGAAATTTGGTATAGGGACCTAAATGTTGATTCTGAACAACTTTTTCAAATAACATTTTGTCGTTTTTGCCACATAAAAGGCACTTTTCTCAACAGAAAAACCTGTTTCTTGGAAATTTCCAAGGCATGCTTGATTTTTCAAAACTAAAATTTTGTTAGAAATTATTCTTTAGCCAAGCAGGGCTGAACCCCAAAAAATTAAAATTGAAATCAAAAAATTTTTGTCTTTTATAAGAGTCGTTTCACCTATCCGGGGACACACGGTATGTATAAGTTATAAGGAGTAGTATGAATTCTTAAATGTACTTTTACCCTAGACCCTAGAGGATTTATAAGCGGTAGTCTTCCTCTTTATTCTGAACTTTCCACTGTCTTCAAAGCCTGATGTTATACAGAGCTGTCGCTAAAAGGTACCACCAATTTTCTACCAGAGATTCCCGAGTAAAAAATGTGACGATTTAAACGAAATTATCTGATGTCCGAAAAGGCACCACTTCGGCACCAACACCTTTAACAGGGGGTCAGTCAAATAGACATTTTCCAGAAAAAACTTCCAGACAACCTTCGAAAATTGTGGTTAAATTTTTCACTTAATTCATTTTTTACTTAATTTTGCAAAACGTGTATTCAGTCGACCTATGTCGGTTTATTAGGTCCTATGTCGGTAACAACAGTAGCAGAGGTTGAAATTTTGAAGTTTCTCACTTAATCCATTGTTGACTTATTCTGGAAAACGTCCATTTGACTGACCCCTTTTTAAGGGCTGTTATATTGCAAAGGGTGCCTTTTTGGACACAAATAATTTTAGTTAAATCGGCATATTTTTTATTCGGGAATCTGTGATAGAGAATTTGTGGTACCGTTTATCGACACCCTGTACATGATAAATAGCGTCGTCATTCTGCTAGAAATAAAAGTATTGTGGTCATATAATGTGCCAAAAAAGAAGTTTAAAAATCCTTCTTTTGCTTTTTAACTTGCCATTTTGCCAGAAAAAAATTTCAGTGCAAATGGAATCGAATGGAAGTTACATATCTACCTATACTGCGTTTTTTGCGTTCAATAATTTAGAAAAATTGACACCTAATTCATTGATCCTGTATAGCTGCTAGCTGTTTCCGTTTTACACTTTACACGCAAACTCATTATTTATTGCCCTCCTAACTGAATTAATTCATATGTTCGCTTTCACCGGAACCGTATTTCACCCGGGACAGGGTAATAGTTTCCCTTAAGTTAGATAATCTCGGAAAATAAAAGGTTGACGCTCGCAGGTTTTTCTTCTTAAAAATACCAGGCTGTGATTCTATCTTGTGTCCAAATTGCATAGAGTAGAACCTATATTTACTTGGAATTTTCATATACAGGGTGTTGATTTTCAAAGCGGGCCATAGGGGATTAGCATTGCGAAAGTGGTTTTTGAGGATTCCTGCTCGCCGTTTAAACTGACAGAAATGGTTTTGGTATCAAAATGAAGCTAAAGTTATTGCGCATAACCCTTGACATCAGAAATTAATTCAATTTCACGTTGTTTTCTAAAATTCTTCAGTAAAAATTCAAGTAATTGTTAACGTTTAATCACAAAATAGCATGCCTTGCCTAAACAATAATGACGTTTCTACGTTTTGACAATCCAATAATATCTATTAAAAAAATTCACGGCAAATAAATCGCGAACCCTCCTGTAACTGGCTACACTGTAGTAGGTTTTCACCATAAAGACTCTTTCTTGGTTTGTATAACCCATTTTTAAATAGAACCAGATTTGATTATTACCTACTGACTTATAAGTTTTATTATTGGATTGTCAAAACGTAGAAGCGTCATTATTGTTTAGGCAAGGCATGCTATTTTGTGATTAAACATTGACAATTACTTGAATTTTTACTGAAGAATTTTAGAAAACAACGTGAAATTAAATTAATTTCTGATGTCAAGCGTTATGCGCAATAATTTTAGCTTCATTTTGATACCAAAACCATTTCTGTCAGTTTAAACGGCGAGCAGGAATCCTCAAAAACCACTTTCGCAATGCTAATCCCCTATGGCCCGCTTTGAAAATCAACACCCTGTATATCTGATACACCTAACGGTATAAGTACGTACTATATCTACCTACTACAACACGCTATACTTTTACCGTCAAAAATAATTAAACTTTAGATACAAAAGAATTTACTTATTAATCCGACAATTTTGAGACTTTAATGATGAGACACGGTGATTTGATTAATAAAAGCGAAATGCTGTTGCGTTATTATGTAGTTATGCATGCACCTAATACTTGCATGAATTTTTGGAGTTGTAATTATGAATTAGTGGATGACATGAGTGAATCACAATGTGAACAGGAAAACGAAATAATAAAAAAAAACAAATTTGAACATTGACGTTTGACACACAAAAGCATAATAGTTGCGTGCCTTTCTTTGTTGACATATCAAAAACAAACAAACCGCATGGTTCTAGATCAGATTCACATTATTTCATCACGTTTCCCCAGTGCATTATTTGATATGTTTTGCAAATAAAAATGAACTGCATGTTATCCAATCAAATTACACAACAAATTCAAACTGGCATTGATATTCATTTTTACGGTTTCAACTTTTGTTCGGAATTATAATTTTTACATCAACGAGTTTCATTTATTAAAACTTTTTATGGCGAGTGATTGGGAATGTATTTGTATCTGTAATTTTTGACCATATATTAAGCCAGAACTTCAATTGTTTTTTTTTAACTGAATTGTTTACGACTGAAGAATAAATTTTGATTGATAATTAATAAAACACTAATGTTTTAAAAAATTCTACTGTATATTGATGGATAATAACGTTACAAGTGTTTCACTACTTTTAATGTTGCATCTTCAGACGTATGTAAATCATACGTTTAAATCATGATTTATATACGTCTGAAGATGCTACATTAAAAGTAGTGAAACACGTGTAACGTTATTATCCATCAATATACAGTAGAACTTTTTAAAACATTATAGTGTTTTATTAATTATCAATCAGTATGCAGAGATTCTACAAAGTAGGGGTTAAAAACATAAGTTTTATGAATAAATTTTGAAAAAACAAAAACAATTAATGATAAACTACTCTCCCTTCTTTTTTTAAGAAATAAAGAAGCTTTTTGTTAAAAAGTGATATAAAGTTAATAATAAATTTGATTATTTTTATTGAACCTTGCTTCTTATTAGTTGTTAAATTATCTTCTTTGTTTTGGGTTTTAGGTTCGATATTAATAGTTATTTATTATACAAGAGAAAAAAGTGATAGATTTTAGCTCGAGATGTGATTTCGTCCCCGACGCCTTTAGCGGAGGGGACAAACACATCGAGAGCTAAAATCGCACTTTTTTCTCGTGTGTAATATACAATTTTTTTCTGCGAGAAGAAATATCAGTGTTAGAATGTCGAAAAACGTAGTTAGATAACTGAAAATTATGTCGGAAAAATGATTTATGTTAAACTTGGATTTTCAAACTGTCTTTAATGGTAATCGACGTTGCCTGGTAACGAAACGATTTAATTCGATAAACGTCATAATTTAATTAAAATTTTAGATAGTTTTGCAAAGATTCTTGTAAGGTCTCAATGAGTGAATTTATTAATATGGATAGTGTGTTATGAAAATTCCCTTAATAATTGCCATTTGGATTATAAGGTAACTTTCCTTTACGTATATTTGATATAAATTTAATGATATCTGAGTGTTAATCGTAGCTATACCTAAGCCGCCATTTCGGGGAAATAAGTACTCATTTATTTCCCTGCTAATTCATTTTTTTCCCCGATAAGATGCAGCTCATATAATGAGGCATTTTTCTACCTGTCAACGGGGAAAAAAGGTCAAACTTTTAGCCCGTCGCAGAAAAAAATATTATTTTTCAAAAATATTTTTATAAAAATGAAACGTTTCGAGACCGATTGGTCTCTTGTTCACTCATAAATAATTGTAAAAAATATGTAGAAACTTAAAAATACTTTAAAAAATCATAATTATTATACTAAAATGTCGTAAATGGTGTGTTTTTAAATTTAAATTTTAGAAAAAATATACATAAGTAAATTAATTTTGATCTTGATTTTGACATTTTATGTGTCTGCTTTTGTTTATTATATTTCATTATTGTGTTTGTTACGTGTATTTTATTGTTTTAAATTTAAAAACACACCATTTACGACATTTTAGTATAATAATTATGATTTTTAAAAGTAATTTTTAAGTTTTTACATATTTTTTACAATTATTTATGAGTGAACAAGAGACCAATCGGTCTCGAAACGTTTCATTTTTATAAAAATATTTTTGAAAAATAATATTTTAATATCGAACCTAAAACCCAAAATAAAAAAGAACATTTAACAGTTAATAATAAAAGTAAATAACAATAACAAGCTAGTTTTCATGAAGCTTGTCACTTCATATTATGACAATATAAAATACCAATCTCTGAAGTTTGTTTGACAATTTTCGTCACGTGCTTTAAACACTTTTATTTTGCAACTTGTCATGCCACGACAGCTATTTTTTTATTATAATTTTTTTCGGTCATTATTTACATCCGCGTGTCATACAGTTTCACTATGGCACTTATATAGGGGTGGAAGACATACCTATAGTAACAGCAGGAAGGTATTCATTTGCTTTGCAAATTAATGGTTAGCTAAAAAAAAGGCACTAAGAACCGCTCTAATGAGTCCGGTCCTGGGTAGCCGACGTATAAATACATAATATAAGCATGCACTCGAAATGATGAATACGCGTCCAAGCCAACCGGATAGTAAGCGGCGAGTGCCACGGGCACGACACAAAGAGGGATTCGGCGGGATATAAGATTTCTCATATCGTATCCAGAGTATAGCAAACGATGTCACGATTTTTGGAATGTAAATGCAAAATAAATGCAAAATAAATTCAAAATAAAAATCGTGCTACTGTTAATCTCGAAGATATTGCTTGCTCCGAAAGTGAAGAAAAAATAAAAATGCGACCGTAGTGTGAAAGAGGCTTTAGTTGTGACCTTAATATTAGTTTGCAATGACTGTTTTTAGCTTCTTACCCACCCAGCACCCCTATTTCGCTCCTCGGTCCCGAAAAAAGTGATGAAACTTAGGACACGCGGATGTAAATGATTACCGTTTTTCCCTATCTTGAGCCGTCTTCGTTGTACAGGGCCTTGAACTTCAAAAATGACGATTTTCACTTGTTTATAATTCACAACATTCTGAATTTAAACACCAACTGTAATAGCCAATCTTATTTTTTCTTGTCACACAACCTAAAAATGCAATAATATAGGAGCATTCCATTAAAAAAAAAAACATAACTTTGATATGTCACTGTCATATGGGACAGTCTGTATACTCCAAAATAATTTTAACACATTCCCTGCCAAGCCAAAATCATAAAAATATTCCTACAGGCCATGACTGGCAGGTTATCAGTCATGAAAAATCATTTTGAAATGTGTTTACTTTCTTGGAATCTGATTATCCACTTCTAAGTTATTTTCAAAAATGCCTAGCGGACACCGGTGTCCTCTACGGCGCTCAGAAATATTTTACGCCTTCAGGAATCGTATACGCCACAGCGGACACAAAATATTTCTCTACCACGCCAGAGCGGCACGCCTCAGCGGACACACTTGTTATGGCGGACACTTCATATTGTAAAGGATGTTATCAAAAGAAAATAAAAATGAAATAACTAAAAACAAAGTCAGAAAAGTGACCACGTATTGCATGGATTGTCCAATGCAACCTAGATTTTGCATGGATTGTTTTAAATCTTACCACAAGATTGTGTAGGCTTACATAATTTATTAAGTTTGAATTAATTGATTATTTTATATTTTTTCTTATTGTATAAAGTTTTTTTTTCGTTGTCAATCATAATAATGCTATGAAAAAAGTACCTAAACTACCTATCTAAGGAACTATTTGAAAATTTGAATAAGTGATGTAGGCAGTAAACTATATTATCATTATTACGTGTCCGCCACGGCGGGTAGATTCCAGTGTTAGTTATCACCTAAGCTCAGCGCCAAAGCGGACATCTATAGCGGACACACGTATAAAATCTAATGGGAGGGGGGAATTCAGAAACCATGGGTGGCGAGACATGCGTCCATGCCACAGCGGACACGTTCTCATTGCTTGTAATTTTAGTATTTGCTGTTATGTTATAATATCAAAAAACATCGGGCGGACACTGGTGTCCTCTCTGGCGTATTACGGCCTTATAACAGCGGACACCGGTGTGCGCCATGGCAGCGAATGTGTTAAATTATGACCATTGTGATCCTGTACCTACTTGAATTCACAATTCTTTTTTCGTTTGGCCTACAGAGACCGCTTCGAATGAGCTGGAACAGCCTGTATTATATGGTGCCATTTTTACACTGATAGAATTTTTCATCGCCCCGCATCAGTGCATGAAAAACTATATGGAAGATTATATTAAAGGACATTAGTAATAAAATCGGCAGTCTATCCTGTACTGGCCTTGGTCTATCTTGAGTACTACATCTCGTGACATACTTTATGCTACCCCATTCAATATATTTTATACCGAATTCCACAGAACTATCAAATGCAACGACAGAAATACACAATCAAGAAGACGATCGTCCCCTTCCTCTGACCGGATCGTTCTTCTCGAGAATCATTCTGAATTGTTTAGTACTTTAGTTAGAGGAAGAACTGTGTAGATGAAGCATCCGGAAATGTACACTTGCGGCCATCCTAATGTGAACGGCAAAAAGTAATTGATACTTTTAATCATAGGCGCCGTCAAAGATGGATCTCAAATATATCATCATCGACGCGAAAAGATAGATGTCAAATATATTTATTTATTAATGAAATTAGGAATTATTTGGGATTGCAGTCAATTAAATTAAAGAACACTCTTTTTTCTACGTCAAGCTTTCGAATTAATTTTAATTCTTCTTCAGGACTATAGAATTTGAGATTAAAATTTAAAGATTGTAAAAATTGTTAACCATAGGACTGTTCTTGTATACATTTTACAGCAATTAACGCTAACAAAGTTAAAATTACATAAGTACTAATGAAGTTCAATTTCCAATTCAGGCCGAAATGATAAAAATAAAAATTTATCATTTCGGCCTGAATTGGAAATTGAACTTCATTAGTACTTATGTAATTTTATCTTTGTTAGCGTTAATTGCTGTAAAATGTATACAAGAACAGTCCTATGGTTAACAATTTTTACAATCTTTAAATTTTAATCTCAAATTCTATAGTCCTGAAGAAGAATTAAAATTAATTCGAAAGCTTGACGTAGAAAAAAGAGTGTTCTTTAATTTAATTGACTGCAATCCCAAATAATTCCTAATTTCATTATATAACTGGACAGTCGAAATAAACTACTAATTTATTTATTAACGTTACTGAACAAAGTCTGACTTTGGTTCAGTTCACTTTTGGATAGCCGCAACTGTACCTAGAAAAGTAGGTGATTTCAAAATAAGAGCTTTTTCCCATAAACTTATATGCGCAGACGTGCTGTTTTTGAGATAGAGGGCATCAAAAAAATTATTGTTTCCAGTTTTTGAAGGTATCTCGAGAACTGTTTGAGATACAAAACTGAGTTTTGGTACATGTCATAACCATTGATATTAATTATCTTTTTAATAGCAATTCGATTTTTTTTAATTCATGTAGGCGGAGGTTTTAGGATTGAGGTAAGTTTTTGCCCTTTATTTTCCTACACATTTTGATACATCTAAAGCAAGAATTTTACATTGTAAGTGGCAGTTTTTATCGAAAACGCGGTTAAGTTTAGAGCTATATTAACTAGGAGTACCTTTGTACCTATAAAAGATATGTATAGAAAACATGAGCTGATCTAAAGCGCTTTTTTCTCATACGGTACTCAATATATTGGCAAAAAACCATATAAATAATCGTTTTGACACCCAGTATTTCAAAAATGTGGAATCACTTCTTTTTTTAGGTAAATGCAATTTTCGGGCATCCTGTGAACACTTATAGAGGGTGCGGCGTGAGAGCTGTATAGAGTATATTCATAACTGGTAAAATGATTAGACTGTCCCCCACTCCTATGGAGTTGGAGTAGATTGGTCGAGTGTGGTATCATTAGATGTCACCCGTCCAGAAAAAAAATTGTTACCGACTTTTTTTGACCTTAGTTTTTGTTATATTTGAATGTCTTCAGATAAAATGAGCACCTGTATATCTGAACAGTTGTATCCCTTTTAAGTTATCTAGAACGTATATTTACACCAACTTAGTAGTAGTT
This sequence comes from Malachius bipustulatus, assembly GCA_910589415.1. Classification (NCBI taxonomy): domain Eukaryota; kingdom Metazoa; phylum Arthropoda; class Insecta; order Coleoptera; family Melyridae; genus Malachius; species Malachius bipustulatus. The sequence continues at coordinate 34,842,064 of OU342635.1, read as the reverse complement.
ATTGTAACTTGTCAGAATGTCCAACTCTTTGTGTTTATATGTATAAATAGGGTTAGATATAGTACCCTATACATAGCTCATACCTATTATTCATTACTACAGATACATTAGTATTAGTATTACATAAAACAAACTCTTCGATAATAATAAATTGAACTTATTTAACTTTACGAGGTAAGTTGGAGTTGTTGACCCTTTTTACCGCTCCTAACTATTGTGTCAATATGGCATTGCCATGTTCGAAGTATTTATTCCGTTGTTCGTTTAATAAGAGCTCATGAGACATTTCTCTCTAGAGACATAATTATGCTTACAGGTTGATAAAATACGCAGCACTAATAATTTGGAATGATACATTTTCAAACGTTCTTTTCTTCGTTGTTGTCTCCCCTTCTTCCTAAAATCCATCCAATTATTTACGAGCACTTGCCTTATTCAAAATAATTTTCATGATCAATTTTAACTCGAGAGTATAATTCCCAAAAGCCGCCATCTTAATATGAAGTTGTTTTTAGATCTACTCCATCTCATACTGTTTACGTGAACTTTACACGGAGAATTTATTGTTATAGCTGACAGAAGCTTCCCTTTAATGGTTATTAACGGCAATTCCGTAAAACTTGAGAGGCTCCATATTAAGACCTACTTTATGCCACGAATCTGTTCCCTGAATGTTACGGAATTTCATTAACTCCTTGTACAGCACACCTCAGCTCCCTCGCTAATACATTAACTGTATTATGTATTATGTGTCTCTTGTGGTGAACCCCCTTTCTTCCATTTTAATACCGGTAATAACATTAAAATGTTGTAAATCTCCGCTTAACCGCAGCCATTGTTATCCTACAATGCCAAGTTCATGCTCCCTACAATTTGTGATCGAAGTGGTACACTCTAAAACTCCTATTTCAACTACTTTTTATAGTTTTTCTTATACTTTCAGCTGAGTTTTCTATTTTTGAAATCGATGTTGTCAAAGGACCAATAATTCTGAAAACGTAACTAATTAATGAAATCCACACATCTTAACTATAATAATTAACAAATTGGCCAAACTTTATTATTCAATTACCAACGTATGAGAATCTGCAAGCATAAGGAACAATTCATGTTTTATGCCTCTAAAAGGGTTTTGGTACCAGATCAAAAAATGACTCGATAAAAAAAGGGGAGCTATGAGTGCATGATATTTTTCTGTTTAGGAGGGGAGAGGTGTTGATCTGGATTACGGCGAAAATTCTTGACATGGCTTATTAAAGTTTCTAACTTTGAATTACTTATTAGCCACAAAATTTTATCGATTTTATAAATATTTGCTTGCATTCATTTTGTTTCAAAAAGATTGTGATTTCATGTCCTCTTAAAAACTCTAATCATTTATTAAATAACAAAAGAAAATCCTCCTTTTTCCTTATTAAGGTACAGTTGTTATCAAATTTCCGCTACATCTCATTACTCTCAACCTCCTCGAACTCTAAATCTGGTCGTATAAAGATATTTCCAAGTAAAACATTTATTAAACTCACAAAAACATAATGTTGAATTTAATAGGAACGCTAATAGGAACGCTGAAGATTTATATACGTTAAAATATTGATACCACCTGAGCTTTTAGTTCATATAATATTCTCTATTATACTAACATTAGCAGGTAAGTATTTTGAGAAAGCTTGATAATCTTCCAATCCTTCCTGGTGCTTGTTACCGAAGGATTCTAAACAGAATAATTGCACAGGAGCACAGGTAGGTAGGTAACTTGTTAGTGCAATGTTCAAGAACTCTAAAAGTAAATATTACTAAGTAAAAGGAAGGAGTCTAGCTATTAGAAGACATCAACGTTTGCAGACTGGAGTGGTTAAGTTTCTTCTAGGTGTATGTGTAGAGATACCAAAATAATAAAAATCATCTACTTTTTGTTTATGCACTTTATAGGGGACAAAAATTAGGTTATTTGAAGCAAGCTCTCAGGAATTAATCAAGTTTTCCATATTTGTCTAATGCTTTTCCAACGTTTATAATACTGTCACTACACGTAAACAGGAAAAACAATTGACATAAAGTGAAATTAATTTGACATAAAAGGAAATTGATTGAAAAATCAATGACAAGTTACTTGAAAAATAAGAAAATAATTTGACATACTAGGAAAAGCAATTGACAAAACAGGAAAACCAAGAGAAAAATTAGGTATACAGGGTGTCCCAGCTTATTCGAAGCGGTCTCTGTAGGCCAAACGAAGGATTTTTTCCAAAAAATTTTTGCAAATTCAAGTACAGAATCACAATGGCCATAATTTAAAATTGTTTTGGAGTATACAGGCTGTCCCATATGACAGTGGCATATCAAAGTTATGTTTTTTTAAATGGAATGCTCCTATGTTATTGCATTTTTAGATTGTCTGAGAAGAGTAAATAAGATTGGCTTTTACAGTTGGTGTTTAAATTTAGAAGTTTTTGAGTTATAAACAAGTGAAAATCGTCATTTTTCAAGTTCAAGGCCCTGTACAACGAAAACGGCTGAAGATAGAGAAAAACGGCTTACATGTCCCTATTTTAACTTTTCATGTACTATCCTATGATGTAGATGAAATGTTTATACAGGGTGATAAAAAATTTGAAAAATTTTGAGATTTCTCCACGCGTCACCAAATAAAAAAATCAAAGAAAGTACAAATGTTTCTATACCATAGGATAGTACATAAAAAGTTAAAATAGGGACATGTAAGCCGTTTTCCTCTATCTTCAGCCGTTTTCGTTATACAGGGCCTTGAACTTGAAAAATAGCGATTTTCACTTGTTTATAACTCAAAAACTTCTAAATTTAAACACCAACTGTGAAAGCCAATCTTATTTTCTTTTCTCAGACATTCCAAAATTGCAATAACATAGGAGAATTCCATTTAAAAAAACATAACTTTGATATGCCACTGTCATATGGGACACTCTGTATACTCCAAAATAATTTTACATTATGGCCATTGTGATTCTGTACTTGAATTTTCAAAAAGTTTTTTGAAAAAGTCCATCGTTTGGCCTACAGAGACCGCTTCGAATAAGCTGGGACACCCTGTATATCGATTCTTTATAAAATAAATTGTTATAAAATATTTTGAATTAAGCAGTTTATATCCAACCGGACAAAATCAAACCGATATAAAATTACTCTATAACTTTAATAACCGGATTTCCACTTTCCAGTGGATTCACTACCCGTCACAAAGTTGGCACCATGTAGGGCACATTAATTTTTATTTTCGATTAGACAAAAATAATTTGAGAAAAAATATTAGATTGTTTTAATACTTTTTTTCTCTTATCAAATTTAAAGACCAGCAGTTTAAAGCAGTAGTTACAAGGATTACAAATTCATATTCACCGACGCCTCAAAATCAAAAGACGGTGTCGGATCAGCATACCTAACACAAAATTCTCTACGACGTTTCCATCTACCTGAATTAAGTAGCATTTTCACTGGAGAACTGTACGCCATCATGAAAGCAATCGATTATATTGCAGAGCATCAAGAAGAACAATTTGCTATATTAACAGACTCCCTGAGCTCCATTCAAACTCTCAAGAACAGATACCCGACAAACCAACTGGCAGCCACCATAAGACAACGACTAACTACACTTATAAAACAACCACTATTCATATACCTACCCTCTCACGTTGGAATTAAAGGCAATGAACAAGTGGACAAAGAGGCCAAGAACGCTGCTTGCAACCAAGAAAATAATGATCAAGAAACCATGACAACCACACAGGACATGAAAAATCATCTTCGTGGGAAAATTTGGAATATATGGGAGAATCAATGGAGAAACCATCCCTGCAAACTCTGGGAAATCACAACTTCACCCTCTAAAACTCTACCGATGCCCTTGACAAGGAAATCTCAGATTATAATCTCAAGACTGCGAATTGGACACACCAAAATCACGCACTCACACCTAATGGCAAAGCAAGAACCCCCCATATGCAACGGATGCAACGTGCAGCTCACAGTCAGGCATAATATATTGATAGATTGCCCAATGTACGCCGCTTTCCGTAAATTTGACCAGAACTCTGACCTTAAAAATCTTCTGGGGCCAAGAAGCACTTCTATTGACGAAGTTCTCACCTTTGTCAAGGACGCGAAGTTAACAAACTCCATCTAACTTTACCACCTGACATCGTAGCCTAACTTAACCTAAGACACCAGAATTGTACACTTACACTATTTAAGATATATGTCAAAAATTAGTCACTGTTATATAAATTATAAAATGTACTCTTACTATAATATTTATTGTAAATAATATTGTTACTATAAGTGGCATAAGCTACAATGATATAAGACAAACTGTTCCACCCGCCGCTAATAACCTAAATGGTTGATGCGGGTTTTTTTCTTTAAAAAAAAAGACCGGTAACATAGTACAAAATTGATTCTGCAAGAAGTTTCTTGACAGTTTCTGTGGTTAAGTTTTCGTTAAAACACGTCATAAACTGGATGATAATCGTTACTTATTTTGAATTTTGTAGTAAGACGCCCCTCTCGCTCTTTTGTATGATTATTTCGATAGAGACTTATAGAGAGTTGGGAAACTTGCTGCACTGCCACTTAAAAGCTCTTTTATTTTAACGTAAGTTAAGTTTAGGGTGGCACAGATATATTAGCTTATCGATTCAGAGGTACAGAACAAGAAGTTTCTTTCTAGAATCGCGCTACTGTAGAAATTTTTTCTTATATTTTCTTCAACTTGCTTTCTCCAGCTTTTTGTGACTGGAATTAATACATTTTTAATAACGCATCTCCACTTCCACAGAATTTTTAGATCGCTCAACATTATATTATACTGGTCTTTGAAAAAATAGGTAGAGTCATGACAATAAATAAAAATTAAGTAATAAATTTGAGTTTATTATTTATAATTGCTCCTTGGCTACCAGGATTAAAATGGATAAGAAAGTCTTCTAGTTAAAATTTATAGTCAGCGGTATAATTATTATTAAGAAGAGAACCATCAAAGCAAAATTTTATTTAATTGGAACTGCATAATTATTTCAATAAGGATCTCAACAAGGTCTGGATTATAAGAAATAAACGTAAAAACCTGAAAAGAGTATTTACCCTAAGCAGGTACCTAGCAAGTAGAAATTGGACTGACCAAAAAAATGGAAAAATAAAAACAGTTACTAAAGCTCAGGTACAATAATGTATATAATGTAAAAGTAGTAATTAAATTTCTTCGTCTTATTCAACATTCCCAATTAGATTTCCCTGGCTGTCCCTGAGATTCAGTTCAAAATAAGACTAAACCTGAAATCTGCAATGTAGGTCACATCGATCTGTTTGTAAAAAAAGCTTTCTTGAAATCGCTAAAAATACCTATGGGTACACTAATTATTATTACAAAAATGTTGCCAGATTGATGCCCGTATTCACAAAGCGTTTCTGCCTTGTAATATCTCGAAAATAGTTAAATAAATGGGATGGAGATATGCAGTTTAGATGCATTAGAATGAGATGGAGGTACCTATATAATTACGTAATTATTTATGAAATAATCGTTTGTGAATACGGCCTTATATGTTTAAATATTTTAGGATTACAGGCTGATTGCAGACTAGTGGAAAAAATCAAATCCAACACTTATAGATAAATACTCGTTGAAATATTTCGTCGCATTATTACCTAAATTACACCTGACCCTGAAGTATACCTACTGTTTATTTTCCTAATGGTGCCTTTTGAATTTTTAAAGCCCGACCTCTTATCAATAGTTCGATTAATAACACGGCATTAAACTTATAAACAGTTCTTTCAAGCTCTTCATAGTAATTTTCTCCAAAGTAACCCGCTTGCAATTGTGTCACACTGCTTCCAGGAAATTTTTAATAAATGATTGGGATTATCCAGGATCAATATGTCTGTCGCCGTAAGTGATTACCGGTGTCCTCGGTATGCTCGTAACATCATGTTTTATTACTGCAACAAGCAAGATGTATTTCTGGTACAAGCGTTGTGTAATTTGCTTAGTACCATGGAAATGTGACAGAGAGACATTTTGTGTGAAAAATGTATGGATTGTCTAGACAAGATTACTTTATAATCATACTGTGTGGAACGCATTCATGGAATAAAATTCACTGTTCAGAGAAAAAACTTTTTTGGAAAAAAAGCTCACACACCTTAACTTCAAATTTTTATTTGGCATTTTTAAAGCCTCAATTTGAATTATTACCCCCACCGCTCTCACTCCCACCATTTTGGTCATATTCTTTTCAAATAGGACACCCCGTACATTTTTGTATTTTCATACTTCCTGAGAAAGTCCAGTCAGAATGATTTTTACAGTTGCAGTTTAAATTGAGTAGTTTATGAGTTATAAAAACCTTCTTGCGCATCAATCGCAGAAATAGTGTATTTTTATGCGATTCAATTCTGAATATTTTCACCGCTTTTTAAATTTGCTTTCTGAAATTTTCCATAGTCAGGTCATATTAGCGTAGTGGTTTACTGAGAAAATTTAATTTCATTTATTTTGAAAACGTGCCTTAGAATGGATTTTTAAATTTAACATAAAAAAAAAATTGGCAAATTTTAAAAAAAATTTCCTTTTCCTGTGTCCGCCACTGACTAACTTTACTTAAACAAATACTATTCTTTACACTACCTTTAATAAATTCGCAAAAAGTGAAAGGGGAATTTTGAAAACCGAAAATTTGAAATTTTAGAGGAATAAACATCATGTAAAAATATTCGAATATCTCCGCCATTTTTCTTATTTGCTTCTTGAAATTTTTGAGAGTTAGGGGTTATTCGTATAGTTGTCTACTGGAAAAACTTCAGCTCAATTCCTTCAAAAAAGGCTCATAAACGGTTATAGAAATTTAGCGATTTTTACCCTTTTCCTACCCACGCCACTGGCTTAATAATGAAAAATATGCAAATTTTACTGCATTAACTCAAATTTAAAATAATTTTCTTCCAATCGTGTTAATTGGGTTTAAATTTGTTTTTCTAACTTGCTTATAGGTAGGTAGGTATAATAGGGAGTTCCAAATCATTGCAATTTTCTCTAAAATTGAAAAGGCCGCCATTTTGAAACGGTTCGATTTTACTCAAATACAGTACCAGACGACTTCTTGCGGCTATCTTACTCATAAAAAAACTTCAGCCCCCTAGATTGAAAACTGCGACCAGAAACCGTGCCTCATGCATAGACGGTTTTTATTTTAGTGTATTTTTTAACAAAAAAATACACTATTGAGGACGACATCACTTTCCAAAAATCACCCAAACTCATCAAATGTCCACCGATCATGACCCCCAGATTACGAAAAAGTGGTTTTCCAAAATTCACCTGCCCACGATATATATATATATATTTATATATATATATAGATCTTTCTATCCTTCCTGAGCCAGTCGAAATTTCATACCATCCTGAACCATGGCTTAAATAAGCAGTTGGAGCCCGTCTCTCGGCGTATATTTATTTGTCATTATTCGAATATCATATTTTTGAACATATACATCACGAAAAAAGAGATTTATTTTTTATCATTTTATACAAAAGAAACCGTACCATCCTGAACCATCATACTTGTGCTGACCTGAACCACTGTATATATTTTAGATGGTTCATACAATTCTGAACCACGTCTTTTCTCACAACTGCCTATTCACTTTTTTTGTAAAACGCAGGTTCATGTCGCTCGAAAAACTACTTATCCAATTTTAAAAATTAAAAAAAATAAATATTTGCATCCACGTATCCTAAGCTTCATCAATTTTTTTGGGATCGAGGAGCGAAATAGGGGTGCTGGGTGGGTAAGAAGCTAAAAACCACTATTGCAAACTAATATATTAAGGTCACAACTAAGGCCTCTTTGACTATATTTCTATTTTTTTTCTTCATTTTCAGGGCAAGGAATATCTTCGAGATTAACAGTAGCATGATTATTATTTTGAATTTTGCATTTATTTTTCATTTGAATTCCAAAAAGCGTGACATTAATCCCTGTATTCTGGATACGATATGAGAAAGCGGATATAATGCAGATCCTGCTCCGTACGCTTCGAAGCGGTTTGCATTGTCGTCAAGTTGTTACTTCCGAAACTCGGCGTAGTTATTCGCAATTCTCGCCATGACCGTACTCTGAAAACCTATTTTTAGTGCTGTTTTTTTTTTTTTGGCTAACCATGCATTTGCAAAGCAAATGAATACCTTCCTGGTGTTACTATAGATATATTCTCCGCCCCTAAAATAGATATAAATAAAGGAGCACAAACCATCGAGTTTGGCACTTAATTAGCACATAATTAGCAGATAATTCTGGTGCAGTTCATTTTTAATATTCCCGGAGTGGGGAGGCGGGAGTGCAGCTCAACGCAGCTAACAAACTGAACTATCTGAACTCAAAAAGTGTTTCCCAACACGGCTCATTTGAAATTGTTTTTTCAAAGAAAGTGTTCTAACCTGACCAGAACCTGACCGGTCAGATCATTGACGGGTTAAATATCTTTCCTTTGAAAAAATATTATCTAAGTAGACCATATATGCAGTTACCTACTCGTATAAAATAATACGCCAAAATTAATGCGGCGGTTTTTTGATTTAAATAATTTTATTGCTCTGAGCGTTTGTAACTGACATTAGAAGTAAGAGGAAATTTAAGATATTCTGGTCACTGGGTTTTTAAATGGCTTCTAATAAAATTTGGTCACCATTGTTCAAGTAAGTAAAATATGTTATGAATACAATGAGAATTCTTATTTTGATGTTTTGTTTAATAAATTTAATGGAAATTTAGGGCGCATTTTTAAAATATAATTCAACAATCTGATAGGGTGACTAAATAGAGCAAAGTAAATAACAGATTCATAGTTTTAAATAATCTTCAGAAATACCAATATGTAATACCTAATAGCATCAAGAGGGTAGGTATGAGGATGCCGCTATTGCCACTAGCCAACTAAAAGGAAAGCAATAAATTAATCCCGGGAGCTGACAGCTATTGATCATAATCATAAAATACCACCCGTTATTCATTCATTCTTTTTTTCATTCATAATATTTATGTTGTATTGTACGTTAATGAGTAAATTAAGAAACAGGACTTGAGAAACTTCATTTGAAAAAATTGTTTTTGCTGGTTGATAGTAATAATAATGAATCGAATTTTTTTTGTTAATTCCTGTAGCTGATTGACTACAAAAATTGGTTTTATTTTTTTTATTTTAAGATTGAATAAATTTTCAACTACTGGAAAATGTTTGAAAACCTTGAACTTTCAACCATTTTCGGATGCGGGGCTACCCCTCCCCCCTCTCCTACGAGGCTATTTTCAAAATTCTGGTGATTTTTTAGTGGGAATACCAGGACGATTTAGTGGTGAACATAAATTTGTGTTGGTAACGCGGATTAGAAGTCAATTTTATATGGCTCACACTTTATTATGTTATACATACCTACATTCATTTAATTAATAAATAAATGTTTAATTAGTATATTATGCAACGAGCTTATAATGAAGGCTATTAATACGCGAGTATGATGGTTAAGATACAAGCCGTAGGCGAGTGTACCCCAATATAGTGTATCCCGTACCCCAATAAGAGGAATAAACAATTTTACTTTCATTATTCGGAAGCTCTTCAAATTCTTTAAGCAAATTTTTTCAAATGGCTTAATTAATAAATTGATTTGCCGATGGAAATTAGTCGGTCAAAGTTAACGACAATGAAAGATAAAACATTTATATAGAATTCTTCAAGGGATATTATTATTAAAAGATATCATTATAGGGTTTTTTGAAATACATAATTCCCTCCTTTGTATATTAAATTTTATTTTGGTTTTGCTAATACCCAACAAAAAATGTGAAAATAAATAAATGTAGGTATTATAAAGTAAGTAAGTACAATCATTTATTTGCAATTGAATGTTTTTTAAGCTATAAGAACTCTAATAGAAATTATGCAAGAACATAACTACAAGAATTAGAGGGCCTCGTCAGGCATTTTTATCCTGATTTTTTAAGTAACTTCATAACTCGACCATTCAATTATTGCCTTATAATTAATTAATAATATTCCTGGTTGTGGTTTAGTATCCTGGCGTAACCATTGCAGATTTCAGACAGTTGTTGATTAGAGTCCCTCGATTCAGAGGGACTTTATATATTGTTTACCTGACACTTCACATTTTCTTCTTTCTTCTTCTTTTTTGTTTCATTTTATTCAAAAAAACAAAAATCTTACAATGCAACAACTGATTCAAATTTACGTGTTACCTATAATAGACATGCAACTTCATCACATCACAAGTCATTAGCGCTGTTGTCATATTGAACGTTATAGGTGCTTGGGTATTTCCCCGTTCATTGCAGATATCTGTTCATTGCAGTATTGCAGGTTTTGGTATTCGACAAGCAAGATATTTCATTTCATTAGAGGGAACAAACGATGATGGGGAAGTATTAAAACTCTTGGTAAATATATACATCCGCGTCTCCTAAGTTATTCCATAATTTTTTTCGGGATCGAGGAGCGAAATTAGGTGTACTGGGTGGGTAAGAAGCTAAAAACAGATATTGCAAACAAATATTAAGGTCACAACTAAGGCCTCTTTGACACTACGGTCGCATTGTTATTTTTTATTCAATATCAGGGCAAGGAATATCTTCGAAATTAACAGTAGCACGATTATTATTTTGATCTTTACATTTATTTTGCATTTACATTCCAAAAAGCGTGACATCAATCCCTATAGTCTGGGTCATATCGTACCCAGGATATAGAAAGCTATATTCGTTCGGATCCGTCTCTGTATCGTCGGCAACGCTACGACGCGATAGGCCACTTCAGCACTTCTTCTAGTGCTTGTTTACCATGTTATACGCGGTACTAACCAGGACCGGACTCCCTATATCGATTTATAGTGCCTTTATTTCTGCTAATCATGTATTTGCAAAGCAAATGAATACCTTCCTGGTGTTACTATAGGTACGTCCTCCATTCCTATATGGTAGATGCCATAGTGAAACTGTAGGATAGCCAAATATAAATACTGACCGAACTCTTAGACAAAACAGAATAGTTATCAATTTTTTTAGGTGAATGTCTAATTAAGCAAATAAGACACAGTGTATTCCGCGGGAGGATATTTTTACTAACTCTATACTGTGTGTACTGCATGTATAGTTTTTTATTATTATTATTGCTTTTTGGAAATGCCATTTTAAATTGATACAAAAAGCCATCATAGGTACTTATTAAATTTCGATAGGACTCAATAAAATTGTCTTCGATAAAAACTCAAATGTAGCGCTCTTAACTTTTTATTTACATTTTTTATCTTTATTATTTTTAGTTAATAGTTAAACATAAATACCATATAAATTGAAGAGCTGCAGGCTGCAGATGAAGCTAAAGTGTTAAGAATTTTTTTTTTCCGAAAATGTTTTTTAACCGAGATAGACGTTGTGTAAGTGTCATTTACAAAACAGGTTTTTCAACATCCTGTATCTCAATTAAGAAACATTTTCGAAAAATAATTCCTTTGCGTTTACTTCAGCTTTTTTAGCATTTTAATATGACATTTCAAAAACGCAATAAAAATAATGGTTCAGAATTTTTTTATGAGAAAAAAATAAGGTGTCATGGGACCCCAGATTCTACGCCACTGGGTTCTTCGATTTCACCCAGAATTTTTTTAGGTTATTTTTTATTTACAGGTTATTAAATAGAAAGACTGTATACAAAAATTCAGAGTTATTGGTCCACTCTGTAGAAAGATATATATAATAAAAACCAGTTTATTAAATCGAAACTTAAACACCCCGTATTTTGTTTAAAAAACGTTTTCGGAAAAGAAAACTATTGGAATTTTCTTAATATTCAAGCTTCATGTACACGCCCTCCAACTTATGGAACTGCATTTAGAAGTACCTAGTATAATAAGAATGCTATATCAATATAAAGAAATATGCGAAATGTTTATGTCAAATATCTATAGGAACCCAGAGATTAAAAAAAGTTGCTTCAATTTAATTCATAAAACTGCATTACTTCCCCATTAAGTAGGGGAAGTAATCATTTAACCGTTCCTCTAACAGAAGTAGTTTACAAGATCACTGTAGTACTAGACATTGAAAACACTTACCCCGTAGGTATATGTTTTTTAATTTTTTGCATGTGAAGTGTGGCTTGACGTCGAGCTACACCCCCCCACCAACCAAATTTCACCGAAATGAGTTTTAGCATAATAATGTGCTCCAAGATTTTTTCAAAATAATTTTGCTCTAACGTAAAAACTAATAAAGATACTAGACTTTCAAATTCATCCAATGCACGGTGCCGCAATATTAGTATTCTCTACTAATATTCTCTATCAGTGGGTCTGCTTTAGAACCACTGTGTTAAGTACCATTATTGTTGTAACATCGACAGTAGGTAAGTTATGTGAGTCGGCCTTTTGAAAATCTTCTTCCATATTCGTGTAATTTTATATTTTGTATTAAACTTTTAAATTTCTTAGCAATAATGTGCGCATATAACATTTAACGTAAACCCCCTCACACGACACCGAAGCGGAATGCCTGGTTTACGGCGTTATGCATGAGAACTGTGGGGCGCGGGTCCACCAGATTCAGACAGAGGTAGTGACGTCAGGCCAATAATAGTAGAGCGTTCCGCCGATTCAAATTATGTACTCCGATACTTACTTTTAAAGGACTGTATCTCGCAAACGGGTAAAGATAAAATTAAAATTCTTGCCCACATATAATGCTATTATTATTCTTAAGTGTTTAAAAGTGGTTATTAAATAACCATTTGTCCACAAAATTTCCACAAACATTGTGGATTTTTTTTGTGGATTTTCGAATTATGACTCTAGCAGGTATGTTTGTATTTTTCGAGGTTTTGTTTTTAATGTAGTCATCATCAAGTATTATCACAGAAAACTTTCGAATAATTTTTCCAATTATTCTAGGGTCATTTGATACAAAACTTTGAAACATAGTTTATCTCATTTAAATTGACGTGTATTAAAATAAACCAGAATCAAATCGCATAAATCTAATAATCACAATTTCCATATTTTAATTAACATTTAGGACTGAATTCCTTAAATTATATAATGTAGATAGAGAATTATTGTATTTTTGTAATTTTGTATTATGTAGAATGAACCGGTTGTCGTTTATGACCAAGACCAATATCTGTCAGCTCCAGGGGGATGTTCCGGATATTTATTTATTGCTCTTCTAGTCAATGAACATAGAAAAAAAAAATTTAGTGAAATACCTATACGCTCATTGTGTCTTCTAATATTATACTCCTATATCACATTATTGTCGCGCTCTAAAATTCCATTCATTTCAGGAATAATATTTACCTAGGCAAATAAACTAGCAAAAAAAAAACTTATAAATAGTACAGACCTACCTAATTTTGATTGAAATAAAAACATATTATTCGGATTCGCTTATGAATAATTTCTTAAAGGAATTCTCATACCTAGATACCTATACAAAGTAATTTTTGCGACAAAAATCGGGAAAAGCCCTAATAACGGAACACATATAGTCCAGTCGGTAAAGTAAAAAATATAGCAAAGTTTATAAAAAATCTTATCTAAGATATTCTTTCAATAATTGTTAATGAACCGGTTATAGAACATAAACAGACAAAAATTATAGTTCTGGGGGTGTAGCGCACCCCCCCCCCCCCCTCGCCCAAAAAAGAACCATCCCTTTGGTGAAAAAAGTATTTTTTTTTTGCTAGTATAACTCGTTAATCGTTGGAAAACTTAAAAAAATACGTATTACCTTAGAGAAAAGAAGCAGAAAAGCTATTATAGAGTGATTTTGCAATTTTTTCGTATATGTCATAGTTTTAGAGTTATTTAGTATTTAAGAAATTGTAAATTTTCTATTTTTGATGCTCACGAATTTTTTGTTACTTTAAATTTTGGCAAAAAATGAAATTACTCGAAAACCAAACAACTTATAAATAAAAATAAAAATGGGTTTTGAAGGGGACATGAATACTTACAACTCTTTTTTGCCTTCCCTCTGATTATGAATATTTTTTGGTAGGTACATATTACAATATGGTAAATTGTCTGTCTATTGTGGGTCTTATAATAGTATATTCTTCAACGAGCGAAGAATGATAGCTATTATTCACGAGAACGAAAATTTCACAGGCGAGTGTTGGAACGTTTGAGTGGATAATAGCTATTCTTCGCGAGATGAAGACGCTATTTTCTTTTCGACCTTTTGAGAAAATTTATTAAAATTAGTTCAAAAAATAAATAAAACTTTTCAATAGATTTATTTTCTTGATATTTGCGTTGTCGTTTTTTACTAAATCCCCAGTTATTTCAATTATCAATAAAAGGATATTCTGGAATGGAGAGCAACTCCGAGGTCATTTTTTATCACACCACCACCCAGCCATTTTATATATTGTTAAGGGGACATATATCTCTATAAATATTTTCATTAATAGATATTACCTAACTTGGTTATTATGACCTGTCTGTCAGGTCAGGTTAGGTTCGCTGGCCAGACTAGCTAGACTGGCTAGACTAATAAAGAAATAAAAAATGTTGAAAACGCTACATTTGAATTTTTATTGAAAACAGTTATTAAAAATTTTGATAGTATTGCTTTTTTATAGCAATTAAATCTGGCATTCTGAAAAACGAAAAAAAAAAATTAAAAACCGGCTCAGAAATTTTCAACGAGAAAAAAGCTGCCCTGTGCTGTGACGTCGGATTCTACTCCACTGGGTGCTTCGGTGATACCACTGATACCTATAGAATTTTTCCCTTTATTGGTCCACTCTGTAAAAAGATAAAATAAAAACCAGTTTCGTAATAACGATACTTATATTAAACACCCTGTATCTCGGTTACTCGGTTAAAAAGCATTTTCGGAAAAAAAAAGAATTTAAACTTTCTAAATATTTTAGCTTTATCTACACGTCCTCCAGTTTATTTTACTCTATTTAGAAACACATTTTTGTAGATTCAAAAATTCGCTTTGGAAAAGGCACAAAAATGGTAAATGTTGAAAAAATAATATTATTTTTGTTTTGTTAATTCAATATAAACAATACAAACATATTCTTCTCATCCTTGAAAACAATAATACACAACCTCAACTTGTTTATTATCCTATAAGTCCTATTTTCCCGCTGTCATAATAATTCTTCCCGCACTTTGTCCTGATTACTAACCGCCAATGTATTATTGCCATACCAGTTTATTATCGGGACTGACAAGAAGTGCCAGAGCAATTAAATAAATACTAGTCGGTAAAATTTAAAAAGAAATAATCCCTGCCAGGGTGAGAAATGGTATCTTATAAAGACACTCCACCAATAACTGTCAATTAAATATCACTGTCATTATTTAAATCTTGGTGTCCTACAGTTTCACTATGGCACTTATTATAAGGGTGAAGGACGTAGTAACACCAGGAAGGTATTCATTTGCTTTGCAAATGCA
The DNA here is from genome assembly GCA_910589415.1 of Malachius bipustulatus. NCBI lineage: Eukaryota > Metazoa > Arthropoda > Insecta > Coleoptera > Melyridae > Malachius > Malachius bipustulatus. Next base: position 34,826,547 of record OU342635.1, on the reverse strand, counting down.
TGGTTAGCAAAAAAAGGCACTAAAAATCGGTCTAGGGAGTCCGGTCCTGGTTAGCACCGGTCCTGGTTTTGGAATGTCAATATTTAAGGAGGTGATTTTTGAGTCCATTTTAACAAGAAAACTTCATAAGAACCTATGTCCTAAAAGTCTTAACTTTTGAGATACAGGGTGGTAATAGTTTTTAAAAATAAATAATTTTTTCATAATATCTGTAACACCGCTCTGGATATTTTAATAAAATTGAATAGACAGGTATTACTCATCAAGAGGAATTTTTTCATGTACCACATTTCGTTTTATCTCCACTAGTGACATCTTGCAGAATTTTACCTATGAATATTTTTATATTTTTTATTGTCATTTAACGACAATCTTGTGATATTGTAGAGAAACAGATTTTTTTTTTTAACGAAAACCGTGCATGGGACTGAAAAAAAATAAGGAATCAAATTTGCTTGGAAATGAATGGGGATCTCAAAAAAGATTTCTATTTGAACAGAAATCAGTGGCGTACCATCAATGTCTGCTAAAATGTGCCGGTAAAATTCTACACGATCGTGCACCATCGTCACTAAGTGGAAATAAAATCAAACGCGGTACATGAAAAAATGCCCCTTGATGCGGAGTACCTGTATACGAAATTTCATTAAAATATCCAGAGCGGTACGTGTATTACAGATATTACGAAAAAATGATTTATTTTAATAAAACTTTACCGCCCTGTATCTCAAAAGTTAAGACTCTTAGGACATACATTATTATGAAGTTTTCTTCTTAAAATTGACCCAAAAATCATCCTCAAAATATTGACATTCAATTACATAACACCCTGTATACTGTAATGAAAAATTGGGTTCAGCTGTAAGAAACCGGTGATTTCAAGTTTGGATCTAATTTGAATATTATGACAATTAAATTTATGACTTGTAACAAATAAAAATTATTAAAGGAAAAACTTTATTGAATAAAGTGGACTGCCCATTTAACTTGGGTTGCATTAATACACAGCATATCGATCAATCAAAAAAAATGACATAAATATTAAAAATTGTAACATAAATAATAATTAAAGAACATTAATTTTAGGAATAAATGTGTTTGTTTATGATTCTGATGGAATCTATTAAAATTTGTTCAGAAATTTCGTTAGTTATTTCTGAGTTCAGGTTAAAGCGATTGAAGAATTCAATTACACTTTTACCGCATTGTACCACGACTACCAAACCAAAGGCCGATGACTTCCCATTTGCGCATGCCAAAACTTGGTGAATATTTGCTCTGGTAAAAATTAAAACATTTTTCATAAATATTCTTTTTTTCTAATTGAATTTTATCATCTTGATGACAGTCATTACTTTCAAAACGAATTGTAGGGTCGATAATAAAGGCAGAGTCTGTTTTTGGATCAAATGCAATAATATCACTGAAGCGATTACTGAACCGCACTGAAACTACACTGAACCGCAAAATAAATAACACAATTTAACACATTACCACATAGACAAATAAGTCAAGGAAATGTGTTGAGTTTGATGGGTGGTCTCCTTGACCATTACCTGCACTGAATTGTAGTTTTTCTTCCCAAATTTTTTGTTGATATTTTTCTTCCTGTTTCGTTTATGTGGATACTTGTTTGTCTATGTGGTAATGTGTTAAATTGTGTTATTTATTTTGCGGTTGAAACTTATTTTTAGCTCGAAACAATCTGATGTAGAAGGGTCCCCAATCTTGGCTAAATCTGTAGATAAAGTAAATTTATTTGAAATAACTACAAAATACGCAAGTTTTAAAAAACCACATTTGATTTTTCTTAAATTATCAACAACACATGAATTGAAATCCCGAATAAAAAACTAAAAAACTTAAATTTCTTCTCGATTCAGTTTAATGATGCCAAGTAGTTTTTTACCACAATTGTAGCATTTTTCACGTAGTTTTAGAGAATGGCACCAAACTTTGAATAAAATGCATACAGGCTGAACTTTTCGACAAAACCGAAAGATATCAAAATAATAAGTACGGCCCTGCAGTTTTCGAATCGGCGAAAAATGCGAGGTATTAAGTGTCATTAGTAGAGCATATCTACCAAATTTCGTTAAATTCGATCAATTCGTTCAAAAGATATCGCTCATCAAAGATTTCGGCAAATTGCACAAATCACCCTGTATAATCGAAACGGAAGGGCCTCAGGAAAATTTCAAAACCAGATCCTGAATCGCCTTGAAAAACTACACCTACCCTTAAGCTATGGCAGTCATGTCGTGGGACACCCTGTATAAACATGCAAGGACGCGGCAGATTCATCATCTGAACGCTCCAGTACCGGCATAAGTTCCCAAGCTCACTCATAACGTATCCAGACTATAATAATAGTAAAAATAAATAAAAATAAAATAGCACGGTGGGTTCGGCTTTCGCCATAGGATGCAACCCCAGGCAGCTAAAACGCATGCCAACAACTGAGTGCAGTGCCTCCCGATGTGCGTAAAGGTAGGATAGGCCTACTTCCAAAGTTTAACAAAAAGATGAATGACATATCGTAAAACGATACGTCATTCATTGATTTCATGCTGTGAGTCAGGGGTGGAAATTGTTTCATTTCGTTTTACGATATGTCGTTCATCTTTTTGTTAAACTTTGGAAGTAGGCCTATCCTACCTTTACGCACATCGGGAGGCACTGCACTCAGTTGTTGGCATGCGTTTTAGCTGCCTGGGGTTGCATCCTATGGCGAAAGCCGAACCCACCGTGCTATTTTATTTTTATTTATTTTTATCATTTTGCTCACTATTAAGTGACTAAGATTGTGCTGTGTGTTAGCAAGATACATTATACTGAAGAGTCCCAATTAGGACGAAACACGTGTCTACAATTTCCACCCCTGACTCACAGCATGAAATCAATGAATGACGTATCGTTTTACGATATGTCGTTCATCTTTTTGTTATAATAATAGTGATCAAATGTCACGCTTTTTGGAATGCAAATGCAAAATAAATGCAAATGAAAAATAATAATCGTGCTACTGCTAATCTCGAAGATTTTCCTTGCCCTGAATGTGAAGAAAAAAATAGCAATTCGACCGTAGTGTCAAAGAGGCCTTAGTTCTGACCTTAATATTGTTTGCAATGGCTATTATTTTAGATTATTACCCACCCAGCACCCCTATTTCGCTCCTCGGTCCCGAAAAAATTGATGGAACCTAGGACACGCGGATGTAAATAATTACCTACCTTGTTTTTTATGTCGTTCGGTATGAAAAAATAATGGAAAACAATAACTAATAAACTTCAAAAAATAAATTTAAAAAATTTTTATTCTTCTAAAAGCAAAGACAACTTTTTAAATTGAATATCATAGAGAAATTAAAAAAAACTATAAGGCAAGCAGTATGACTTCATATTGACCTATTTCAGCGAAAAATTGTCTGTTTTTCTTTGAAAAAGATTAGAGTAAAAATTTCGGAATTTTTTTTCTGAAGTTTATTAATTTTTGGTTTAAATTTCATATCGAACGACGTAAAAAAATAATATGGCTGAATATAAGAAATTAAGATATGTCAAAAACTAGATTTCTAGAGTTTTCAGTTTTTTCAGGATATTTCCGAAAATACTGGGGATAGTATTTCAAAATTTTTTTCGTAAAATACTCATCTAAAAATAGCGCAACTTTTCTGTAATTTAACCGAACTCGTATCTTTAATGGTTTATGATATCCCTGTAGTGGCCCTTTAAATAGTTCTAACCCTGATGTATACCAATATCACTAACTGTAACTGGATTGCATATTTTTAAGCAAAAACATGTAGGGTGATTTATAATAATTAAAATTAGGTAGGTATGTAATAAATTTATACAAGTGTTCAGAATGCCATTTGAGATAAAGAATTTAGTTTTTGGTTTTCTGTATCCAATTAAAATACTACATAAGAAGTAAAAATTTTTTTGTAAATAACTTTGTAAGGAAGCTAATTAAATAAAAAAATGTAGGTATACCAGTTTTTCGTTTCAAGTGTCATACTGAATACTGATACTGAATAGGTACTTGTGTAATTTTTTTCTTGATTATAAATCACCCTGATGTATAGCACCTAGACCTGTCCTGATTGAAATCAAAATCCGAACTAAATAAAATACAAAATTTAAACTGTCATCGATAAACGCAAAACTCAGTAGGTAGGTAAGTATAAAATGAACAAAAAGTAAAAACTACAGTCTTAAAAAAAATTGGTTATTTAGGAAGAATGAGCGGGAAGAAGGACTTAAAAGGTTGAGTTGGAGAACTATTACAATATAATAATGATGCTCTTTCAAATGTGAAACCCTTAAAATATGGAATTATTATGTTGTAAACAGAAGTGCTGGGTTATTCTGAAGTGCTAGACCGGTTCGTCCGCCGTGGCTGCAACACTTCTCTAGTTTGATTATTATTATAATGTTTACAATGTTTGTGTCTTTCAGAAAAAATCCGACCGCCAGTGCGCCAGTATTCGACATCAAATCACACCCTGGATCCCAATAATAATTTACGATACATAAATAGACTGGCGCTCCATACTTTATTACCTTTATTTAGTATATGTATTTAGTATAAAATGCGATATAATGCGATAAAATTTCAAATTAAAAAGAATAATAATAAATACCTACCTAATACCTTTACTAATAAGAGAAAATTATAATTTTAAAAAACATTTTTCCGATTTAAAAATACATTATTTATAATTAAAAATAGGTAAAGAGGTAGATATAGTTACTTCATATCACTTCATAGCCGCCACTGCGGCAGGGATTGTTTTTTTTTATTTAAATTGTTATGGAATATTCATTTGATTTATCAGACACTTCTGTGGCAATGAGCAATAAACGCGGGAAAATAGGAAGAAGAAAAACAAGATTCAATAGTGTATTGGTTTTTCAACCCCAACCTCAGTTCGGTTAGAGCTGATGGATGAGCCGACGAGTTAATTTTCTATTATAGTATTATTAGCCCCAGTCGGTAAAGTAAAAAATGTACCAAAAGTTCATAAAAAATATTATCTAAGATTTTCCCTCAATAACTGTTAGTGAAGAGGTTATAGAACATATACCTAAGTCCACAAAAATCAGTTCTGAGAGTGCAGCCCACCCTCCCCCCCCCCCTTAAAAAAAGCTTTGGTAAAAAAATATTTTTTGCTAATAACTGTTTATCCGTAGAGTCCCTCGAGTTATCCGTAGGTATATCATAAAATATACAGGGTTAGAACTATTTAAAGGGCCACCACAGGGATATCCTAAACCATTGAAGATACGAGGTCGGTTAAATTAGAGAAAAGTTGCGCTATTTTGTGGCCATCTCGAATCCGTCAAAACATGCAAGATATTTGTGACCGTTCCTGAAATATCCTGAAAAAACTGAAAAATCGATAAATCTTATTTTTGCCATAATTATCTTTTTTACAATTGGAAATTAATAAATAATTTTTCGTGAGCTTACATAAGCGGTTATGAGCTATTCATCTGACGTTTCAAAAAATTTCAAAGTCCACTAGATCCCAGAGTTTTCATAGTCAACTTTCGTTTTTCTTATGGCCGCCATATTATTTTTTATGTCGTTCGATAAGAAAAAAATAATAGAAACTAAAAATTAATAAATAAATAAATAAATAAATAATAAATAAATAAATAAATAAATTTAGAATTTAGACACTCAACTTCAAATTGCATTTTAAAATATTACAGATAAGTACAAGTGTACCTACTATGCATAGCAACCGTTGCCGACGCTATGGTTACTTACAAATACGTGCATACAAATAAAAGAAATGTCATAATAATTATTATTGATTGCAATTTCTGAACAATTATTATTGTCTTGAATTCTTGATTGGGTACTTATTTTTTATTAATATGTTTGCCAGTAATAAAAAGAATATGAAAAAATCTTACTACCAATAATTTTGTCTGATTTCATCGTGAGGAAATGTAGTTCAATGAGAGAATGTAAGTACAGAGAAAGTAGATAGAATTACTTTTGACACTAGTGTCAAAAATATTTTTGACACTAGTGTCAAAAGTACTTTTGACACGTTTCCATGTAAACAATCACTTTTAACACTGTCACCTGTCGTCGAAAGTGCGACTTTTAATGGCAGTTGCACAAAATTTTTTTTTTGTACAACTGCCATTATAAGTCACACTTTTAACGACAGCTGACAGTGTTAAAAGTGATTGTTTACATGGAAGCGTGTTAAAAATATTTTTAACACGATTGTTAAAAATATATTACAACACTCGTGTTGTCGTGTTAAAAATATTTCTATCTACTTTTTCTGTACATTCTCTTTTTAAACTACATTTTCTCATGATGAAATTAGACAAAATTATAGGTAATAAGATTGTTTCATATTCTTTTTATTACTGGAAAACATATTAATAAAAACCTAGTCAAGAATTCAAGACAAAAATAATTGTTCAGAAATTGCAATCAATAATAATTATTATGACATCTCTTTTATTTGTATGCACGCATTTGTTAGTAACCATAGCGTCGGCAACGGTTGCTATGCATAGTACACTTGTACTTATCTGTAATATTTTAAAATGCTGTTTGAAGTTGAGTGTCATTCTAAATTCATCAATTTTATTATCATAATAGAGCAGTTTTACAAAAACCATTGTATGATATTCGTCTTAAAAGTGATTTTATTTTGTTCGTGAATTTGTTGAATTCGCTCCGCTACGCTTCGCTCATTTCACAAACCTTTTCACTCACAAAATAAAACTTCACTTTTAACAATAATATCATAAATAGCTATTAGCAAAGTTCTATCTCGTCCGGCTCGGAAGTTAAAGGGTAGGGGGGAACTATAAACGTCCTCACTGGAACGTCCTCACACATATAAGAATGTGTGTAATAATCAAAATACCTTCAATGATATTATTTAATAATCTAACGGATAACAGCATTAAACCTCAATAATTAAGAAATCAGATTTATTTTTAAAGCAAACGAGTTTTGGACAAATATGTACCTATAAGGTATTTTCAAAACAGTTCAAGGATTTGGAGGATCTTAAAAAAAGGACCTTATTAAGACTATGGCTGTCGAGTCAAGGGACACCCTGCATATTTAACTTTTTTGATGTAATAAAACTTCCGGTAAGTCAAAAATATTGTCTCTAAATTATGAACCATAAAGGAGATAATATCGTAATTTTTGTAGCCAAGTAAAAAGTTAAAAAAAGTAAAAAAAAAAAGTAAAATAGATGAAAAGAAAGGCTCTTACAAAAGGACTCCGCAGATTCCTTATGTGAACTGGCTCCCGGTTAAATTTGTTGCAACTTTGGTGATCGGTAGTATTCAATCAGTTGATCAGAAGTCTCCATGGGCTTAGCCCCCAAAAAGTTCTGTTTTCGAGATATTCACCCCTGAAGATGGATTTTTTCCTATCATGACAGTCACGCATATATTTTAAAGTGTTGGCCGTCCTACTTGTTTTAGAGAGAAAATTAGAGAGATCATTTGTTACGATTAAAAAGCTGTCTATGTTTCAGTAGTTACATTTTCGGTATGTTGAGTCATTTTCGAGAAAAACAGGAAAGTTTTCATTTTGTCTTATCATTTTCGTAATTTTAACAATAAAAACTACAACAAACAAAAGCGCAAAAAATCCAGTTTGAAAGTCACAGCCAAGGCTATTGGTAAGGCTATGATAACATAAAATTAAAACTCTTTCCCGTTGTTCTCGAAAATTACTCATCAGACCTCAAATGTAACCACTGATACAGAAGCAGCTTTTCAATCTTAACAAATGAACTAGGTATCTAAGATTTCTCGCGTCTAAACGTTTAAAATACCGCCGTTTACAAGTTTATTTCATTAAACGCAATTTTTTATCCCTAGTCATAGAAAAAATTTATCTTTAGACTTTTATCTCGAGAACAAGACTTTTTGGGAAGCTACGCTCATGGAGACATCTGAGCTACTCATTGAATACCTACTATCGATCATCATAGTTACATCAAATTTAACCGGGAGCCAATTCCCATAAGGATTATGAGGGGTCCTTTGGGCTGTATGTAGCAAAAATCTCAAAAAACGCAAATAATATTTAAAATATTAAAATAACCATTTAAAAATAAGCGCAAGTTGATGTCTGCAAAAGATCAACGAAACGAAACACAATAAAAAGACTCAGCCTTACAACAACACTACTTTACAAAAGTTGTTTTGTATCCTTTTAAATCATCGCTTTAAAAAAGTTGTATTCAAAGTCCTAAACAATTTGTGACTTTTTTTTTGCGAAATTTGGAAATGACTAATATCATAAATCTTTCTAAGTCTTCATTTTTCGTGTTTTATTTTTATTATTCGTATAACGGAAAGTTTCCTGTTTCTCAAAATGTTTAAAATTATAAAAAGAATTATTAGACTGATTCATTGGTGGGGATGTTCTACTGTATTGTAATCAAAAACATTAACGCTTTACCAAGAAATTTCATGTCGGCAATGTTTCAATTTGATAAAAAAAATATATAGCACACGTCATATTTTACTTTTATCTTATCATTATATTATGCTAAAATTTTGCAATTTTTTTTTAAGTGGTTAAAAAGTGAGAAAAAGTGAAATATTCCGAAAAATACCTCAAATCGTCTTGCTAATACCTAAGGAGATAACAATAGGTAGGTAGGTATAAGTACATTATTTTGATTAAAAATTGAACAACAATCTTAGATGAACAGGACAACAAATGTAACCATAATCTTGAGTATCATGGCCTCTCGCTGAAATCTGACACAATTCCATTCAATTCGTGAACAAAAGAGTTTTATTATACAGGGAACGCTTAGACTATTAAATAAATATTAATAGTCTAAGAGGGAACGGGTTTGGCCATCCTGAGCCATGCGGCGAAGACTCGAGCCGAGCTGTCGCATGGTTCAGGATTGTCCCCCATACGCAAACATATACATGTATATAATGAGCGACGCGATTGCAGCGCCATCATCACAAAATGCGGAAATAGGCTGAACTAAAGTTTGGAGTTTCATACCGTCCTGAACCATTTTCATATTCATACCACGCTATCTAGAGGTCACTCTAAGTCGTTTAACAAGGGTCTGCAATCCTGAACCACATATATGGTTCAGGTTTGTTCGACTGGTTCAGGATTAACCGTACGGAAACATACATTTGGTTCAGGATGGTACTATAGCGCTATATATATATTTATATATTTATATAAATTTATATTTATATATTTCTCCAAAATCGCGAAATTTCGATTTTAAAAACGCTCCTGTGGCTTTATCTTTTAAGATTAGTGAACGAAATTTTGGGTCCTTGTAAAATTTGGGAATGACGTTGGATTTTCGTTGAAAAACTTTCCAAAAGTCCCATCACTTCTACAGGGTGTCCCTTCAAAATTCCAGGTATCCGGTTTTTGTCATCTCATTTCAGGTCGCAGTTTTGAATCTAGGAGGCTGAAATTTTTGTGGGAGTAAGATATCTATAAAAACTGGTCTGGTATTGTACTTGAGCAAAATCGGCCCAGCCGTTTCAAAATGGCGGCCATTTGAATTTTTTGAAAATTGACTATTTTTTGAACCCCTATATGAGCAAGATGGCAAAAAAACTTTGAAATAAAATTAACAGGATTTGAAGAAAATTATTGGAAATTTGAGTTAATGCAATAAAATTAGCATATTTTCCATTAATAAGCCAGTGTCGTGGGTAGGAAAAGGGTAAAAATGTGTCAATTTCTATAACCGTTTATGAGTCCATTTTTGAAGAAGTTGAACCGAAATTTTCCATTATTTTTTCTTTAACATATAATTTGAAGTCTTAGCTTCAATTCGCCTCGATTGATGTAGCACTTTAAACGAAAAATAAAAAAGTTTTTCGCTGCTGGAAAATTAGCTTACACTTATTTAAAAATATTGAATCGATGAAATGGTTCGCAATTTCTATTTAATTATTTTTCACATTTAATTATGAACGATTCTGAAAATTAGAAGAGCAATCGCAACGACAAATAAATCACCTACATGCGGGTGAAAAAAGTTTTCAAATTGGTCTTTTAATAACAAAGATATGACCAGTTTAAAAAATAAAATGTGTAGGTGCTGTGTAACTGACGTACCTGAGTGACGAGCAACTGGGCGCTGTGCAGAGGTCAATCCTGACCGCTGTAGAGGAAATCCCAGACGGCGGGCCAGAGGTCAGATTCGAGCATTGCTCGAAACGGCCTGGATGGCTACTCATTACCTATGCGCCGGGGAGAGGGCCGCCAACTGGTTGGAGGCTTCAGTTAATGACCTTAAACCGTGGGAGGGCGCTCTCCTAAAAGCGGTGAGAGGTGATGAGATCCCCAAACCTCACATCTGTGTGGCCTTCATCCCGGATGATGACGAAAATCGTCTCACTCCGGATAGGGTGCTCACTAGGCTGAGGAAAATGAACACGGTTCTGAACACGCGGGAGTGGATTGTTCTACACCGCGAACATTCGGGACCAGGTCAAACATGGACCTTCGCCGTCGACGAAGCGTCCATGAAAGGACTTGAAGGGCTAGGGTTCCGACCCTACTTCGGTCTCAATGGGAGGGTGCTTTTCCGCCCTAAGATCCGAGGTGGGGGAATAGCCCAAAAAGCCCCTCCAAATGAAGGTCTGATAAGAGACCGGGCCCCCCCGAAGGTGAGCGAAAAACCGCCCCTTCTGGCAGGGGAGCGCCCAAATCAAGCTGCCTTGGCAGGGCCGTCCGAGATGCGGGTTGCCCCAGATCAGAGCGGCCGCAAACCGCCTGGTAGGGGGACAGCCCCTCCTCGGCCTGGGCCGCCAGGGCACAAATACAAGGGGGGGAAGGGAAAAATGAACCGCCCCCCCAGACAGAAAGAAAGCTCTGGTGCTACCGGGAAGGACAAATCCGCCCGGCCTGCACCAGAAAAGAAATAACCCCCCCCCCCTCACCCCATACCCTTCATGTGCCTAACATCCCAATCTACCACCCAATTTCCCCTCCACAATTCCCACATAAAATGTATACAACTCAACCTCCAACATGCCACAGCAGCAAGTTATGTTCTTGGCAGGAGGTTCATAAGAGAGCAATTTGACATTGCGCTACTCCAGGAACCATGGCTGGACAAGTCTGGCAAAATAAGAGGCCTGGGAAACTTATCTGCCAAGGTGATAGCAGTCGGCTCAGAGCATTCGCCGAGAGCCTGCATCTTGGTCAAGAACAACCTAAACTTCTATGTCCTTTCAGACTACTGCGCCCGAGACATTACGACAGTCAAAGTTACTCTCCCGGTGGGGAACAGCAGAACGGAATTAATCGTCTGCTCAGCATACTTCCCGGGAGATAGATCTGCCGAACAACCTCCTCCTACAATAGTGCGAAATCTGGTCGCCTATTGTCGTGGGAACAACCTACAACTTATCGTTGGATGTGACGCAAACTCGCACCACCTAGCTTGGGGGAGCACGGACATCAACGAAAGAGGTGAGTCGCTCTATAACTTTATAATAGGTGAAAAACTTATTGTGAATAACATCGGCTCCAAACCAACCTTCGTCACAAAAAATAGACAGGAGGTACTAGATATAACATTCAGCTCAAACTTTATAAGCAATAGGATAACCAACTGGCAGGTATCCTCTGAACCTTCCTGCTCAGACCATAGACAAATAGTGTTCGACATCGAAATAGGTCATAGACCTATTGTGGAATATCGTGATCCAAAAAGAACAGACTGGAGCGGATATGAAAAATCCCTCCAGACTGGACTTGAGACCGTTATCCCCACAATAAAAAATCGTGATGATATTGAAATTGCGGCGGAACAAGTCCGGAACGCAATAATATCAGCCTATCACGAAAACTGTCCACCAAAAACGAAGAGAAACGACAGGAAAGTCGACTGGTGGAACAAAGACCTAGAGAAAAGAAGACAAGAAGTTCGACGACTCTTCAATCGAGCTAAAGAGATGGGTAACTGGGATGAATACAGAACTAAGCTAACGGAGTACTACAAAGAGATCAGACGATCTAAAAGAGAGTCCTGGAGAAGGTTCTGCGAGAGCATCCATGATCTGCCCCGCAGCGCCAGAATTCACAAGATTCTCTCAAGAGATCCGACACAGCCATTTGGCTCGATAAAACGTCCAGACGGTTCATTTACGGACTCAGAAAAGGAAACGTTAGAACTCCTAAAGGAAAATCACTTCCCAGGTAGCTCGCCTCTGTACAATCAGTGGCAGCTGAATTCCGGAGGACGTATAAATCGACCTCAAAAATCGGAATGGAAAGTCTGCCGCTCGATCATTACAGCCAAGGCAATTGAAAACGCTGTAAAAACTTTTCAGCCTTTCAAGACACCTGGAGAGGACGGCATCTTTCCTGCCCTATTACAAAGGGGCATAAAGATACTGACGCCCTCTCTTATAAAATTATTCAGGGCTAGTCTGGCATGGAACTACATTCCATCCAGCTGGGCGGCAACAAGGGTGGTGTACGTTCCCAAAGTGGGCCGTACAGAGCCACACCCTAAGTCATTCAGACCCATTAGCCTTACATCCTTTATACTGAAAAGTCTAGAGAGAATACTGGATGTACACATCAGGAGGAGTGTCTTAGTTTCACACCCTCTGAATGTGCACCAGTATGCCTATCAAGCTGGCAAATCAACCGATTTGGCACTTAATAACCTCGTGGGGAAGATCACCAAGTCTCTTGACAACAAAGAGATCATGGTGGGAGTCTTCCTCGACATAGAAGGAGCATTTAACAATGCATTACCAAACTCACTGTATGAAGCAGCAGTTTCCAGAGGAATAGAACCGGTCATAAACGGCTGGATCCGTAATATGCTAGATAGTAGGATGATAACGACCTCGATGGGAGGAGTTGAAGTCAGTTTCAGGCCGGGGAGAGGGTGTCCACAGGGAGGAGTACTCTCCCCCCTACTATGGACCCTTCTTGTAGACGACCTGCTGGCGATCCTCTCCCTATGGAGAGTTGAGGTTCAAGCATATGCGGATGACCTTGTAATAATGATCAAAGGAAACTCCGAGAGGACAATATCCAATGTCCTTCAGGAAGTTCTTCAAGTCACGTATCAGTGGTGCGAGAGGGAGCAGATGTCTGTAAATCCTCGCAAAACTGTTATAGTACCATTCACTAGACGAAAAAGGCTGGAAGACCTTATACCACCTACTCTTCAAGGAGTAGTTATACCATTTGCGGAGGAGGCTAAATATCTAGGTATCACACTTGATAGGAAGCTACTATGGAACTCCCATCTGGAAAAGATTATCCACAGAGCAAAGCTCTCCCTATGGAGTTGCAAAAAGATCTGTGGAAGAACTTGGGGCACTGGTCCCAAGCAAATACACTGGATATATGTAACGATCATTAGGCCAATGATCGCATATGGCTGTGTAGCTTGGTGGTCCAAAGGCTTACAAGCCTTGGCCAAAATGAAGCTGTCAAGTCTGCAAAGACAAGCATGCCTGGCAATCAGTGGAGCAATGAGCACCACACCGTCGGCGGCTATGGAAATACTTCTGGACCTTCCTCCACTCCATATATACTTGGAAAGAGAGGCCAGATGGACAACGTACAGACTACTACAGGTAGCACGAAGCACACAAATGGCTTGTGTCATGGAACGGACCAGTCTACTGGACGACACTCAAAGTCACAGTCTTCTGGGTATGCCCTCAGACATGATGCCATACACAACAAACCACTGCACTGCATACAACGTCCTCTTTCCAAGCAGAGACGAATGGGAGCGTAACTCAAACGACCTCCTCAAAGCAGACCTCACGTGGTTTACCGACGGTTCAAAGACTCCAACGGGAGTTGGATCCGGAGCGTACGACGCTGGGTCAAGACGAGAATTCTTTGCAAACCTGGGTCAGTACGCAACAATATTTCAGGCAGAAATTTATGCCATTGTACTCAGCGCGCAGATGCTGGATGAAACGTACTGCACGCGGAAAACAATTAAAATCTTCTCAGATAGCCAAGCGGCCCTAAAAGCCCTTTGCTCCGTTCGTTGCAATTCCAAACTAGTATGGAACTGTCAAGCAGCACTCAATGAGGTAGCTAAAAACAATAACTTGACTCTGGTCTGGATTCCAGGTCACTCCGGCCTTGGAGAGAACGAAATAGCCGACTCTCTGGCTAGAAGAGCAACTGAATCCAAATTTACAGGACCGGAACCTGCTCTTGGCATATCCTCAAATACTGCCAAAACAACAATAGACACCTGGGCGGAAAACAAGGTACTTCGGTACTGGCAAACTCTACCAGGATTAACTCACTCTAAGACCTTCATTGAGGGACCCTCGAGAAACAGAGCTAAAAAGCTACTGGAACTCAAAAGGACTGACCTAAGGGCCCTAATAGGCCTATACACAGGACACTGCAAAGTGAACCACCACTTACACAGGATGAATCTAGCCGATAACGCAGAATGTCGCCTGTGTTTGGAGGATGTAGAAACAGCAGAGCATGTTCTATGCAACTGCCCCGCCTTGGGAAGAACCAGGCACTCAACGTTCGGAAAAGTACTTCTCTCTCCGAGAGACCTGGATACATTCACACCATCTAAGGTCATTAGCTTTTTAAAAAGCAGTGGCCTGCTAGAGTGGATGTAAAGTACTTAGGTATGAGCCACAATAGACCGCTTGGTCGCAGTGGAGGTGTCACTAATCGACCCACTCATTATATAACTAAACTAAACTAAACTAAACTGACGTACTACATATACCCGCTCAGCACTATACAAAATTAAAACTCTACATAGCGGTTTCCGTTACACACTTGACTCGCAGCCTGATGACCGGTGTTCGAATCCCATGAAAGGGTAACTTTTTTTTTAGGTAGGTAGGTGGAGTTTTCTAAAAAAATCGGATTATTTTTTGTGAAGTATATTTGCGGGAAGTCATAGTATCTATGCGAAACTAACTTTTACACGCAAAATATAAAAAAAACTTTTTACCCACATTATAGATTGGAAGAAATTTATTTGAAATTTGAGGTAATGCAATAAAATTTGTATTATTTCTATTAAAAAGCCAGTGGCGGGGGTAGGAAAATGACTAAATTTCCGTAACCGTAACATACGAGTAGTTTTCCAAAGAATTGAATTGAAATTTTCACAGTTTAAACAACTACGCTAATATCATGATATAAGAATGAAAAATTTCAGAAAGCCAATTTAAAAATCGGGGAAAATGTTCATAATTGAATCGCATAAAAATACACTATTTCTGCGATTGATGCGCAAGAAGGTTTTTAATTTGGAGGGACACCCTGTAGAAATAACGCAGCTATAGGAAATTTTTTTTACGAAAATCAAATGTCATTTCGAAGTTTCACAAGGGTAAAAAATTTCGTTCACTAATCCTTAAATGAAACTACAGCAGCGGTTTTAAAATTTTAGAGAAATAAAACATCATATGAAAAAAATATTAATATCTCCGCCATTTTTCTTATTTACTTCTTGAAACTTTTAAGGGTTAAAGGATATTAGTGTACTTGCCTATTGTGAAAATTTCAGTTCAATTTCTTTAAAAATGAACTCATAAACGGTTATAGAAATTTAGACATTTTTACCCTTTTCCTACCCACGCCACTGGCTTATTAATATAAATAATGCCAATTTTATTGCTTTAATTCAAATTTCAAATAGTTTTCTTCCAATCTTGTTAATTTTATTTTAAAGTTTTACTGCCATCTTGCTCATACAAGGACTCAAAAAATAGCAAATTTTCAAAAAATTCAAATGGCTGCCATTTTGAAACGGCTGGGCCGATTTTGCTCAAGTGCAATACCAGACCACTCCTTGTGGATATCTTACTCCCACAAAAATTTCAGCTTCCTAGATTGAAAACTGCGACCTGAAATTATACCACAAGAACCGGATTTCTGGAATTTTGAAGGGACACACTGTAGAAGTGACTCGACTTTTGGAAATTTTGTCAACGAAAATCTAACATCATTCCAAAGTTTTATAAGGATCCAAAATTTCGTTCACTAATCTTCAAAGATAAAGCTACAGGAGCGTTTTGAAAATCGAAATTTCGCGTTTTTGGAGAAATATATAAATATATACAGGGTGTCCCTGAATTGGTGTTACAAACTTAAAGGGGGGATATTACATCCGAAAAAATTCAAATATTTCATTTCAAACATACCCTTTAAAATGCACCGTTTATGAGATACAGGGTGTTTAAGTTGAAAAAATTAATTCGTTTTTTGCGGATAACTTGGGAACCGCTTGCCGCACGGATACCAGATTTTGTACAAATAGGAACCTTAAAAAAGTAATAATTTCTGTGGCGGAGATTTTGGGGTTGACAAGGTTTTTTCGCCCCTATTTTCTACGCCACTGGGAAGACAGCTGCGTTGGAAACATTTTATAAAATTTTGGAGTTTTTTACGCAAAAAATTATTCTTTGTAATTTTTTGTGAAACTAACCATTTTTGAAAAAAAGGGCATTTTATGATCAAAAAATTAAACTCAAAGACACAAAATTTTAATGAATTGGAAAACCATTGACATCATAGCGAAAGATAAATTTAATTTTAATGATTATTAACAAGATTCAATTTAACAAAACTCTAAGTATTAACAATTTCAAAATTTATAACATTGCTTAGTGGTTAATTTGTTTTCAAAAGATGTTCGAAATGTCCGCCTTGCATAAAATGACATAAACGCTTATAAAATGATATTTTTCTTGACAGTAAAAATAATGTTTAAATTTTGTAGTTGCATGCAGTGCAGTTTAACGTAGTCTAAATTATTGAATGATTTTTAATAATGAATAATCACAACGTTGTAAATTTTACCAATCAAGAATACACAGATATTCACTTTACATATGGCTATACTGTCGAGGCAATGCAAATGCAGCTCGAAGAAGGTACATGCAGTTATACCCGGAAAGGCGAATTCCTTCTGTTAGAACGTTCATAAAGATTCATGGAAGAATTGCTGAAACCGGTACTGCTATTCCAAATAACCGAACTCGTGACAGACACTTAGAAAGAACTCCTAATTTGGAAGCCCAAGTTTTGCAACAAATCGAAAATAATCCCCAGACTAGCGTGCGTAAAGTTGCTAGTCGAGTACGATTACCAAAAACAACAGTTAACCGAATTGTTAAAGAAAACGGCCTTCGTCCATTTCACTACCAAAAAGTACAGGCGTTAAAGCCAGAAGACCATCAGCCTCGATTAGAATTTTGCCGGCGATTGATAGATCTTCATGTGAGGAATGTAAATTTTATTAAAACGATTTTGTTTACTGACGAAGCAACGTTTACAAAAGATGGGATACTAAATTTGCACAATTTACATGTATACGCTGACAATGATGAAAATCCCCATGCCATTATTCAAACCAAATTCCAAGAAAAATTTTCGGTAAACGTCTGGGCAGGGATTGTGGGGAATTATTTGCTTGGGCCATTTTTTTTACCTCGAAGATTAGGAGGTGATGAATATTTGAACTTTCTTCAAAATGATCTGCCCGAACTTTTGGAGGTTGTTAATTTGTAACTTCGGCGACAAATGTGTGGTACCAGCATGACGGTGCACCAACCAACTTCAGTCTTGCGGTCAGGCACTTTCTACATCAGCAATTTCCTGGTAGATGGATTGGCAGAGGAGCCGATGCTCCAATATTTTGGGCGCCGCGGTCACCCGATTTAAATGCAGCCGATTTTTTTGGGGGGGACATATTATGGTTTATGCTAATTTCATGAACTCTGAAGAACAACTTCGGCAGCGCATAACGGAAGCATTTGGGACAATTCGAAACTCTCCCCAAGTTTTTCAAAAAACTAGAGCAAATTTTATAAAAAGACTGCGCGCTTGCATCAGTGCACAAGGTGGACACTTCGAACATCTTTTGAAAACAAATTAACCACTAAACAATATTAAAAATTTTGAAATTGTTAATACTTGGAGTTTTGTTAAATTGAATCTTGTTAATAACAATCATTAAAATTCAATTTATCTGTCGCTATGGTGTCAATGGTTTTCCGATTCATTAAAATTTTGTGTCTTTGAGTTTAATTTTTTGATCATAAAATGCCCTTTTTTTCAAAAATGGTTAGTTTCACAAAAAATTACAAAGAATAATTTTTTGCGTAAAAAACTCCAAAATTTTATAAAATGTTTCCAACGCAGCTGTCTTCCCAGTGGCGTAGAAAATAGGGGCGAAAAAACCTTGTCAACCCCAAAATCTCCGCCACTGCTTTATGCAAAGCCAATCATTTGTCATTAGAAATTATTACTTTTTTAAGGTTCCTATTTGTACAAAATCTGGTATCCGTGCGGCAAGCGGTTCCCAAGTTATCCGCAAAAAACGAATTAATTTTTTCAACTTAAACAGCCTGTATCTAATAAACGGTGCATTTTAAAGGGTATGTTTAAAATAAAATTTTTGAATTTTTTTGGACGTACTATCCCCCCTTTAAGTTTGTAACACCAATTCAGGGACACCCTGTATAATTAATTGGGACTAGACTGTGGGACTCATGTCATCTGTATGACATGAGTACCCTTGATTTTCCTTACCTAAATCTTAGCCGTTCATTTATTTGATTTATTTTTTTATTTATCTATTGTTTACTTTTTGCGGACCTCTTACTAATCAAAAATTCAAGATAATCTAAAACTGCTTTACTTTATCTTATAATGTTAATTCACTGGAGGTTATTATTTTTAATACAAATAAATTTAATAAAACCGAAAATTATTATTAACTATTGTAAGCAATTTGTTATAAATAAAATTATTTACGTAACATTAATTTGAATGAAATATTCCAATTCAGTGTTAGGTATTCTAATAAATTAGAAAAAAATCAGACTTACGCTTATTAACCTGACTCAATAACTAAGCTGTTGCCATGGCAAGGCGAGATAACGTCTCAACTCAAATCCCGGAAGACACAATTATTATATTGTCACGCGCGGAGCGTTGAAGTTGCATGAAATAGTTGTTCCGGACATACGAACATAAACAGGACAAGAAATAGAACATGCTTGGGTCTTGATAGGGTTAAATCGACACTATGTGAATAGCTGAATTATTGGTGAGGAAGAGGTTCAGAACATTAGCAAAATCTACACATCAGGAATTATGTTAGAACTTTGACTGGTTCATTAAACTCATGACAAAGTGTTCGTGAATCAATCAATGATATAAGGTACTACTAATTCCTATAATAGTAATAGTTTTATGTTAGTGTAAAATAATCATACCTAAAGTCCCATCTTTGGAAACTTTATAAATACCTTTTTATATATTAAAAAAATATATTAACAGAAGTAATTGCCAAAAATTATAATTAATTGAAAATTGGTAAGGGCTATAGGCAAACAAATTTCTTCTTAAAGTATGGTCTTTATAATAAAATCAACGTTTCGACCAAACAATAATTGCATTAAGAATGTCATCAAGTTCCGACGGTTACATAATTTAGAAAATCGCTTTATTCATTAATGGAAAACTAATAGACAGCTATATTATTTTTCTTCTCTCCATAAAAAAATTAAATGACCCAAAAAGTTGAAGATCTAGAAATTTTTCGTATTCAACTTCTAGTTTCTACTTAAGATAACATTATAGAAATATTTTCAAGACTTTTATAAATCGTTAGTTCATAATATTTAGGTTGAATATCATACCTTTGAACCTATTACTGCAAAAATTAAATGAAATACTGAAAGATGAACGCTAAATAAATTCCCTCGATATTGGGTGAGGAAGTAAATTTGCTGGTAAAGTTTTCTCTAGCATTAATAATAAGGAGTCTTCTTATGGATATATTAATGGATACTCCGTCGAATCAATGACTGATGCAGGGAAATATTACTCTAAGGTGGATGATTGATGTGAATCGAATGAAGAAAAAGGAATTTGTCATATCGTCGGGATACTCAAAGCGTCAATAAGATGGAAGAGAAAAGAATTTTATAAGGATATTGGCTAATACGTCATCTGTTACACCTCGTCTGTCACTACTCCTTTCTAGAAGTATTTTAGGTTTTGACAATTTAAAGTGATTTAGGCACATCTCTTGATTTGAAGCTTCGAAACTTTCAAATTTTAATATTGCCAGGAAACATTAGTGTGATGTATTTTTGTTGCATTATAACAAAAAAAGTTATATCAAGGTTTAGACAATATTAATGATCTGATAAAAAAAAGTCGGGGAATTTTTTTCTGGAGCAGATACGAAGAAAACTTTCACTGGAGTAATCATTCAATATTTTTTCAAGTATTATACTTCGATTTCCAACTTAGGGCAATTTATTTCTGGAGTTAATTCCTTGTTGTAGAATAATACGATAGATATATTCTGTAAAAAGTTTGGAATATACCTGCCATTCCAAACACGTTGCAGACATTATTCTCTCTACGATTGCGATAATTCTACACCAAATGCATGTTTAAATCAATATATTTTCTGAGTTAAATAGCCCCAAAATGTGTTTGAATATTCCATTTATATTGTTCTCTGGATTTCTGCACTGACTGGACTTCATTATAATTGTTTCATTCAGTATGAAAATAAATAAAATAAACATCACTGCAAAATTATTCTTCTTACGTTTAAAATAAGCATATTGTTTTCCTGAAGTTTCAAAACCTTATATGCAATTATTTTATTTAGCCTGGAGCCAAGTTTAAGTCTATCCATTACTTGCAGCTGACAAAAATGGATAACAAAATTACTCTACGTTCATTCCGAGATTTATTTCATTTCCCAAGAGCTGGATTACTCAGAGTCCAGAGTGGATATCAAATTAATTAGCAGGAAATTCTATGTATCGCTTCTGACTTTGTTGTTCACAACGGTGGAAAAACTTTCATAAGCATAACAGATGAAAAAGATTATCCAAACCTGAAATAAATAATGTTGTGCCTACCTAAGCTCAGAGGATTATGGGGTAAACATTATTTTCAATTAATTAGACAATAATTATTTTGTTTCCATTGAACATATCAAAGATAAAAGCAGAAATTACTACTTTTGATATGGGCTATACAATGTAGCTAGTCTTAGTGTTTCAGTTTGTTTATTATACACTTCGTTCAGGCGTCATGTTAACATTTTCAAAACCTCGTAACTTTGAACAAAGGTATTTTTTTGGTTCTCATCATATAATGTTGTTGTATATCGTGATTATACGTATAACCTAAATATCAAAACATGTAAGTATTATTTATATCATTTCGCCTCGTTCCTCATAAAAAGCCTCCCCTTCCTCAACCCTGAAAAATACAAAAATACTCTCCTCAAATACGCCGGAAATTGATTCACGGGGTCAAAAATCTTTCTTTACCTGAAATAGCGACATTTACTATAGCACAACGCAAAAAAACCTTTATATACGAAGTTAATCCATCATGAAAATGAGGGGCGGGCGTTTGATCAAAATTGTGCTTGAGTATTAAGCAAGTTAAAACTGACACCCCATGTTAACTTATACAAAAAGTTGTGGCAAATTAGAAGTCGTTTTTAATTTTCAATAATAATAGTACATGTCATGTACTTCGCAATGTCAGAAAAACCGGCCAATGTTAAACTTAATTATACAGGGTTCATTACCCATTTTGATTTTTCAAGATACATAGTTTGTTTGGATTTCGATAAATTTAATTTTTTTTTTCTGGAGGCTGCGCGCCAAAAATTTTAAATTCACGAAAATTTGCGCGCATCAAAAATAGAAATTGTGCATTTTCTTTAATATTGAATAACTCGACAACTATATGACATATACGAAAAAATTACAAGATACTTTTCTTTTTTAAAATCACTCAAGCTTCCTTCCTTCTAATAATTTTTTTTATATACAATGCGTCCCAGATTCGCGTCTCTATACAGAGATCTCGGCTCCTATTCCACTTACAGCAAAGGTTAAATGGGGAAAGTTTTAGGGGAAACTTTGTGCATTCGATAACCGGTTTCAGATTTACGATCGGTCAATTGGTTTTGGAAATATCGGCCAAAAACAGTAGTGTATGACAGGTGTCAATCGTCTTTTGTTATTCCGCAACCCGCCTCAACTTTCGTTAGTTCTTATCTTTTCTTCGTATGACCGCCATGTTGGATTTTTCCCTTTTTGAACTCAATTTATTTTTCTGATTACTACACTACGAGTTATAATTTTTTTAAAATCCAATATGGCGTCCATAAGATGAAAAGGTAAGAACTAACGATTTTTCGCCGTCTTAAAATACTAGAGACTCGAGAATTGTTTTTGTATGCCTTGTTGAAAAGTGCCCTAACAATTAAGATGGCGAAAAATCGATAGCTATTGTTTCTTCTTATGGACGCCATATTGGATTTAAAAAAATATTATAACTCGTAGTGTTATACATCTTAGTAACCAGAAAAATAAATTGCGTTCAAAAAAGGAAAAATCCAACATGGCGGTCGTAAGAAAAACGAAAGTTGAGGTTGGTTGCGAAATAACAAAAGACGATTGACACCTGTCATACACGCTATCTTATGCGTCTTAAAAAAGTGTCCGGATAATGTCACATTTTGACAGCTGTCAAATTAACCGTTTCGGACTTACTTGCGAAAAACAAAATCCGCCATTTTCGGTTTTTGGCCGATATTTCCAAAACCAATTGACCGATCGTAAATCTGAAACCGGTTATCGAATGCACAAAGTTTCCCCTAAGACTTTCCCCATTTAACCTTTGCTGTAAGTGTAATAGGAGCCGAGATCTCTGTATAGAGACGCGAATCTGGGACACATTGTATACACAACGATTAACGAGTTATTCTCGAAAAAACTTTTTTCACAAAAGGAGTGTTTTTTTGGGGCTACGCGCTGCACCCCCAGAACTGATTCAACCAACGCGGTAAATAATGGAATATGAGAGTTATTATCACAGAACACTTTCATGGTGTGAGTTCTCGTCCAAAGTAAAGGAATACTCTTTTACTTCT
Source organism: Malachius bipustulatus (assembly GCA_910589415.1). Classification (NCBI taxonomy): domain Eukaryota; kingdom Metazoa; phylum Arthropoda; class Insecta; order Coleoptera; family Melyridae; genus Malachius; species Malachius bipustulatus. The sequence goes on along the minus strand of OU342635.1, from coordinate 34,803,566 downwards.
TCGATCATGTCAAACGTGATCGTGCTATAATGTGATCGTTCTATTGCGACAACGTAAGAGGGACTACCTACTAGTTTACACTTACTAGGCAAGTTGTTTGAGACTTGAAAGTTTGAGAGTTACTGTTCTGAGAGCAATTCTCAAGCTGAACTATCATCTTGAAAACGACATGAAGTTTTCTTACATATCTGTTTAAAATGGGAACATAGTTCCTTTTGTTCTAACTAGTCAAGTTCATGGATTTAGTTTTAGCGTTTGATTCAGTTTCGAGCTGTTTTTTACAAGAGACTTTTTACAGAACTGCTGTAAAAATAACATAATGGAATTGTTTTAAATTTCTGCTTAACGTTTACTTGAACCTTTATATTATCCAGGATGTCCCTTTTTCAGAACTCACTATGACACAGAGTTGCTTAAATTACTGAAAAGGTGCCATTTTGTTGTGTATACTTGAAACACTAAATTTGTTGTGAAAAACCGAAACACTAATTTTGTTATTTTCTCAATTTGAAGTTTCAATTTGACATTGATTGGTTGATACTCAGCATTTTTGATGTAATTTCATTGTTTTTACGCGTACTAATTTCGAACATAATTTATAATAGTAAACTTTCGTTTCCCTTATAGACGCCATTTTGGATGTTTCTTTCTTTCTTTCTGAAAAAGTATAGATGATTATTCTGCGAACAACGGCACAGCTGATGATTTTTTTTGTAATAGCTTGTTAGATGTTTTTAAACAGTTTCAGCAACGAAAACGTCAGATACAAGTGACAGTTTTAATTTCAAAAACATGCAATATCAATAAAAGAAAGGCACGAAATTTAGGATTAATTTAAAATTATGGTGACGTCACATCCGTTACTTATTTTTTGATACGTTTAGCATCCAACTTATTTTTGAAAAAAAAAAAATAATAATTAGATGTCCCATTGTCTGCAGAATCAGTTTATCTGCTTTCTGCTTTTTTAAAGAAGACGTCCATTAGGGAAACAAAAATTGACTCTCATATCTTCGAAACTAGTGGGCATAAAAAACAATCAAATGCGACATCAATAAATACATAAATGCAGAATGTCAAACAATATCTGTAGATAATATACCGTAAAGTGAGCTGGAATATTTCCCTCAAATACCTATCGATGCTGCAAGTTTTACTACACCCGATGCGGGAGGTCCAACGACGTTGCTTGCAGAAGATTTTCACCCGGACCCCGGACCAGTACCTACCTACCGTTCATGAGTAGTAGAGTAGCCGAGCGTCGAGCAGGATCAGTTCCCTAACGCTAACGAAATTCACCGGGACTGTGAAATGTGATAATCGACGAGCGAAGGACAAATCATACATAACGAATTATGTTCTGTTCTTATTATTATTAACGTGTATCATTACAATAAATTACTATTCAAACTAACGATTAACGGTTATAAATCTAACGACATTTATTAACGACAATTATTTATAATATCAAACTTTCAAATTGAAACTTCAAATAATAAAGGAGCTCTTGCGAAAATAAAAGTTTGTAAATTTCCAGTTTTTTTCAGGCTATTTCATGAACGGTGACAGACATCTTGTAAGTCTTCACGGATTCATTTCATTTTCAGTTTTCATTCCAATTACATACAATAGGTATGGAAGCAAGGAATGGAATTTTGAATGTAAATAATTCTGATGACGTCAGCATTTTTGTCACGTTTACCACCTAAAAAATTCACGTACATTCAATTAACTATTATAAAAGCTCTAAAACTCTATTTTGAATTGTAACTGATTCAAAATAAAGAATAAATATTTTTGTAAGACTTTTTAATTTGAAAGAAAAGCTCAAGCGAGCTCTAAGAAAATGGACAACCTTTATAGTAAATCTAGGTAGAAACACGTCTGTTTATAAGCAATATAGGAGTTATGCATTGTTAGAAATAGCAAAAGGGCGTGAAAATATAGGAAAAATGTATAATATGAAGTGTAATAAGAAGTTAACACTAATTTAAAATTGAGTGAGTATTTTTAATTGAAACCCAAATCTTTCATAATCAGTATATTTTATTAAACTACCTACCAATGTTTTCAGGGAGTTTCGTGCTAAATAAAAATCATGATTTATTAATTAAGTTAAGTTTATAGTCTATCAATATTAAAGTATGTACTGGTAACGTAGTGTAGACATGCTTGAATTTTTACTGCATGTATAAACACAATTATATTCACATTTAAGAAATAAGAATCATACTTCGTGCGACAGAACATCAACTTTGTAACTTCTAGGAGTTGTAGGTTTGGTTTGTGCCATGCACAAACTTGATAAAAGATACATTTTCGTTTGGAAAATAGATAGACGCAAGTGTAAAAGCTTTATAAAATATGCAGCTACACATACATGACGTGGTTATGTACACAAATTCCTTATTGATTCTCTTTGATATCCTGCAAAAATCAGTGAAATCATATTCGCCTTGCATGACGGCTGACTTCCATATAACCAACCAGTAGCTACTACCATTTTAGAAATGCTATTGATTTACATAATGCCGAGTTTATATCTATAGATAGGGCTCTCTTTGAGAATCCCCATTTGTTTTTCCGCTGAATCCGAAGAGGATTATTTTTTCTATCTGGGAATATAAAAACCTTGTTTTATTGTATAATAAGCCGACCCTCTTTGTTGAGCATTATGGAGATGGTTGTTATGCGGAGATGGAAATTTCAGTGGACTGTATAATATGTTTTTTTATAATAATTAAACAGATTGTACCTATACTTAAGTATTTTCATCCTAATGGATTGGTTATTAGAATATTAAATTTTATATTAACATACTTTCAAAAAATGATCTAAAAACGTTAAAAGAATGTAATAGCCTATAATATGAATTTATTTACATTGAGACTATAATTCCTAGAAGTAGTTTGCTAAAACTACCTATCTAATTAAACTCTATAAAGAAATATTTTTGCAACTTTAACCGTTCATGCTGTAATCACGATACTTAAGATAATCACGGAACTTAGAGTAATCACGGCAAAAAGTTTTAGTTTCACCGGCGGCCGCAGCGAAGGCGCTACTGTTTCATCTAGGCTGACTGCCCGCAGGCCAGGCCGCGGTGAAAATGGTAGAATGATGACTTGATCAGCTGAATGGCTGTTTTGTGATATATATTTTAAAGAATACATTAATATAAATTATAATTAGGTTATAATTTGTAGTGATTATAAAATTTACAGCCACTTCTGTTTATTATTAGGTTGCTCATGTTATTTGTAATATTCCTAAGTATTATTTGTAAAAATAATAATTAATCGGTCACAACAGCCAAGGGGGTCCCAGCTGCTTCACAACAGTCGTTAGGTTACGACAGAGGCCCTTTATTTATTTATTTATTTGTAAAAATAGGATTTCCGGTAAATTGTTTAAATAAATAATACAAAAAGTTTAAAATCAATATAATTTATAAATATTTTATTTCATCTTTTTCATGAAGCTGTAGGTACTTGCTTCACCACAAGAACACAAGAACACTTATCTCCTTGTCTTTTTTTCTGATTTTTTTTGTCATCTCTGTCACTGCAAGCACAGCATTTCCTGCCCATGTTTGTGGTTAAACTTGGAATCGGTGACAAAGAACACACTATTCAGATTTTAGTACCTACCACAAATTTATTTGGGAGAAACTACACTTCATCTGCAATTCATCATTGATTATACATAGTTTCAATAATCGCAGGCTTATTATTGATGTTGACAAGAATTCACGTGAAATCACCGAGACTAATCGACCATGTCGTGTCGATTGTCACTTGAATTAACAGCGCGGGATTACCGTTTTTATGTTTCTCTCCGAGCCAAAAGTCATAAGTTCGATTCTAAAACAAATATGTTTGAAAACCAATAATATTTTAATTCAAGCCTAGAAGTAACAATAGTGCCACGCGGCGACCGTCAGAGAAACTAAAACCACCGCTTGGCGAGTGTGTCACTGGAGAGCGGCAAGTGTGTACACCGTAACCTATCTACATCGTGAATTTAGTTTTTGTACCAAAGTTCTCTCTCATTCAGCTAAGAATTTAAAGAGAAAGAAGGTGACTATGAACGTCCTCACTGTATACGGTCTGTCGAAGCTCAACGGAATTTTTATAATCTTCACGACTCTCATCCTCATCTACAGAGCGCGTGCAAAATAAATAAATTCAAGCAATGTAGAATTATTACAACAAATCTTCTCAAACAAAATGTTGGCTTCATGCATCATCATGAAAAAATTTTTCAAAGTTATGTTGAAAGAATCAAAGAATGTGGAAAACATTTCTAGAAAGCTAAATACAAATTTCTATAGTCATTTAATTAGACCAAATTAAATCTTGAAACAACACTTCGCGTGACAGTTGCTTAGAGCATCTGTAGCAAAAAAGGGTTCAACAAAAGCTCCTATTATGCAGTTCCATTCAAAACAATCACTATAAGATTGCATTCTAAGAATCTGCAGAGCTAAGAACGAATTCCTTTGAGCTCACATTAAGACAAAACTCCTTGAAAGGCACAGCAAGGGTGCAACGAGTTGAATATTCAACTCCTAATCACACGTACCAGGAGTAAACGGGTTATCCTGGGCAATCATTATCCGAGACAAACATGTCACATGACATCCCAGTGCGCTCCTGCTTATATCAGAGAGTTACCAGAAACGCTGTCGCTCGACGAGTTCTCGGTAGTCCAATTTAACCACAGAGCAAACATAACTTCGAAGGGACAGTATGAACAAATGTAAACTCTGCTCTAATCAGGGGGTATTTCAAAAGAAGAATCACATATGGGTTCCCGCAGCAACGTAAAGGAGATCATAACTTCCAAAACAAGCATCAATAAGTCAAAGCAGGTTTGGGTAATATTTGCAGAGCTATAGCCAAATTCTCTCGAGTTATACTTATACACACAATAATTCAGCAGACATACAGATTTGAAATCCTACTAGTCTCGGATTGATTTTCTCGTGATAAAAGGTCGTTTAACAATTATATATAAGTACATCCGATATCACTTCAATTTCAATTCAGTTTAAACCTTTTGTTTAACTCCAACCGGAACTCGAGTTAGAACTAGATTTAGAGATCTATATCGTCAAATCTGTTGAAGCAGATTCTATCTAGTAACTTTATCAACTCTATTTTATATTTGTTCTTAAGTTGTCACATTTAGCGAGTTGAAAAGGACGTCAGTGGGCTCAAAGTAGCGCTCGCCCCCAGATACTCACCCTGTTGAAGGGAAGTGCATATCGGGGGTGACTTCACCTCAGTTGTAATTAAGATAAAAGGATACAACTACGTGACTCGCCAACAGCCGATTGCATCGCGAGGGTTGATACGTGATGTCTAAATCTCTGAATCCAGGATGGTTTATTACATGATAAAGTAGAGGGTTTATTGCAGTGTTGCATGTTTGGTTTGCAGAATTTTAGCTCCCGTTATTTGTTTTTTTTATATTGTAATTTCCTATAGGAAAATTTGCAAATAACTGATTCAAATACGTGTGGATCTAGAATATATCCTATACAAGCGCATTTATTTTCTTCGTCGCTCCTAGTCCCGTATATGGTAGGTTTCACGTGGCTCTCATTTCTCTGTTCTTTTCAGGATATTCACATTAGCTATTATCCTGCTAAAGCTACCCTAATGTGTAATAAATTGCCTATTTCATGAAGATGAATTATCTGGTCAATTTATATGATATAATCATTAATGGAATGGTAATTTATAGCAATATTTTTCATTTTATTGGATTATATTGTGAAATGTATGATCTTACATAACCTTTACTTTATGGAAATCTCAGCAGATTAATGTTTTATTAATAATTGACTATATTATTGAATTTTTCAAACAACCCACGTCTTAGTCCGGCACTTCAACGGGGTGTATCCTTGTCACCTTTCCGATTTTTTCCCAATATTTGCGATAATAATTTTACAGCCCTAATAAGAGTATTCCAAAAATCTTATTTGACAAGAGAGTAAATTAATTTTAAATAGTGAAATATAAAATTAATTCCACAACATATGAAACACAATTGAGAAAAGAGGAAAAGCGAAAGAGAAACACTGCATGTAAATAATTCATAAGTATACTTATACTTACACCATATTCTGTTATAATTTTATTAAAAACTTATAAAACACAAGTATCTTTGTTATGTAGGTAGGTACATTGTTTTCTCGTAATAAATTCGTAAGTTTCAAGTTTTTATCTAGAACTCTCCTAAACTTCCGAAACTTCTCAAACTTGCAGTCTCCGCTCTCATAACTGTTGCATTCTTTTTAAATGCATGGATGCCATGGAAAAGCATGCATAAATAGCGTTCCCAGGGTTGAAATTTTCCGGAGTTAGAACGCCCCGAATTCGGATCTCCGGGCGGGGGCTAATCCAGGGACACATTCTAGCATGGTCAAGAATAGTATCTCCCGAATGGGAAAATTTTTAGTTGACTTTTGTAATATTAGAGGTTTAAGCACGAATATCAATAATTCAACTCTCATTCTAGCACTGTGTGAAACAAACGTTCAAGCGTCGTCAAACAGAGTTAATTATCTTTACCCAGAATATGAGTTTCATTCCCGAGTCAGACTTAACTTCGGCATTGGAGTTTTTGTAGGAAGAGGGGAAGAATTGCAGCCTCAGAATTTGATGTCCTGTGGCCTAGGATAGCAAACCACCAAATGACTAGATTTATTTGTTGCTTATACCGACCTCCAAGCGATAAGCAGTATTATAGGTCACATTTTGTCCCTCACAAATTCTGTTAATTATCTACAGATAAATTATCCTAAAGTCGAGATAACAATCTCGGGAGACTTCAATCTACACAACACAAACTAGCTTAAACACTCTAACTTTAATGATGAAGAAGGACGTGAACTTCACTAGAGACTTCACTAGTTATCTGGATCTGTTTTGACTACGAATCCTCAAATTTATAAAATCGCAGTGAAGGCTCTATTGGGTTCCTCAGACCACAAACCCCTCTCAACATCATGTGTCTATTAGTGTCAAAGAAGCGAGTAAACCACGTGTAGATCGGTCAAATGGGAAGAACTCGGGGAACACTATCGAGCTTTTCCATGTAGGATCCTTTTTCAAAAAAACGGCCCTCAAACAGCAAACCTAACTTCAATAAAAGATGGAAGGAAACTGTCCCGTCCAACTTGCTTTTCAGCAGAGGCGAAAGAGCCCCGACGGCACAAATCACCTCAATTTCATCCGTGCTCGAAACAGATGCAAAGAAATAATAGACCAAACCAAGGATGCTCATAACCAGAGAATCAGGAATGAACTTCTCTCCTGTCCCAACGGCTCGAAATCTTTTGATCGGTCACTAAGGCATTTAGCCAGAATTTTCACCAAATTGACAATTCCACAACTTCATTGGCTTCTGAGAAGGCCAATTATTGTTGGCCTTCTCAGAAGTTGGCGCAATTGTTTTCTTCATACTCTTCCGTCGTTTCTTCAACCCTTGAACCCAAACAAAGCTTCTGATCCCGATGACGTACCTATACCGGTTATCGTACTTAAAAATTGTGCGACTGAGCTGTGACCTGTTTTCTGTCGACTCTTAAACATGTCTTACAAAAAAGGAATATTTCCTTCATGCTGATGGAAATGCGCGATCCAGCCTATTCCCAAAAAACGCAAAAAGACCTTACCAAATAACTATCGAACAGTAGCACTAAGATCATGGAAAAAGCCATTAACCAATACCGTTTAAAGTACTTAGAAGGAGCTAATGTAATCACTAATCAGCAACCCCCAGTATGGCTTTCGCAAACAGAGATAAACTGGCGACCTCCTCACCTACGTCACCGAGGTGTGGAATAGCGCAGTCGAACACCATGGAGAGTCCCGAGTGGTTGCGCTTGATATCTCTAGGACTTTCGATCGTGTCTGGCATGGGGTATTCTTGGCATAACTGCAGGCTTATGGTATGCCTGAGAAGTTCTGTTTGTATCTGGCGAGCTACCTCGCAGATGGCTCCTTGCGGGTGGCCGTCGATGGAGTTCTTTCAGAGAACTTCTCCATCAATTCAGGCGTGCATCAAGAAACCATTTTATTTCCGACTCTCTTTCTGATTTATATTTACGATCTGCTCGAGAAACAGTATATTTTTGCCGATGACAGTATATCTTCCTGTGCCTTAGATGAGCGAACTTTGGCCATGGACGCACATTTATTTTCGCAAAGAGCAGAAAGCCTCAATACTTAAAAAGATCTACAAGTGATTCTAGACAACGTTGTGGAGTAACATAATTATTATGGTAAATGGATGGGTTAGGAAAAATTACACCAAAAATGTTTCACAATTAAAGTTATGGGGGATAAATTCAGTAGTAATTATTGATTAAAATAAAATCTATAAAATTATCAAAATTTTAAAGACGTAGCTGTCGAAAAGACGATTTCATGGCATTTCTAATGACACATTGTTCGTTTTGATATCCGTACTGGCTATATTTTTAAATCGGTTAAATAAACAAATTACTAAATACCTAGTAAAACTTCCATTCACGATATAAATCTGTAAGTGACATATGAATCAATTTGTAGATACGTGTAAAATAGATAGATTACTATGAATAGTATCAAGCGACGGTATTTGAGCAACATTACATAAAAGATGGCATTTAAAGTAATACACCCCTGTATTCATATTCTCCCCTATGCTGAACTAACCTACCCCATGTAATAAGGGTGGCATTTGGCATACGCGTGCGGGTTTCTTTGAATGAAGCATGCTATCGACAGCTGAAGTCCTCCGCTCCCATTAGAAGAAAAACAGGGGAAAACCCTCGTAATCTGAGCTTAGCTTCGTTGTGGTTAATTCCTATGCACTGCGAAATAACATCACGCAATATTTTTTTACTCCCGTATGAATGTATTAATTTTTACAGTATTTGAAAATTTTATTTCCGTCGTTTTGCCATTACGAATCTACAGTGCATTAGCATTATTATATGTATAGTCTTTACAAAGCTAATAGCAAAAAATTAAAACGCGGCTAATAATCCCTAGTAGATACTTTTCTGAAACATAGGCTGCGGTAAAAAACAATGACAAATTATTTTAAAAAAGGTTTTTGTGACATTATAATTTTATTGCGAAATACTTAAATACGATAGATGAACAATTTCAATTCGTAACCGTTCAATTCGGGACATTAATCGTTTCTAGTCACCCTGAAAAGCTTTTCCCTCGGATAAGTAGGTATGTATTACATTTTTCTTTTTACTGTGGAGATTTCCCGCAAATTTCGAAGGTAACAGGAGAGCCGCAAACACCGAAGGCTAAGCGCCTACCATTAAGCTCCCATTGCAGCAAGGAACAGAGAGCATCTAGAGAGAAATTAAATTTAGCTTTGTTCTGAATCAAGGGAACTATGTACTATGTAGAAAGCAAACTTAACTAGGGAAGATTTGTCGAATAAAAAGTTCCTGAAAAAATATATGCAACGATAACCCTTATTTGTAAATGTAAATGAGAAGGTTCAATTTTACTTCTTCGGTGCACTAGCTTGGAAGGTTTTGTATTACCTAACTATAAACATTGACAAGTTGGAACGGTAATTTAGTTTATTTCCAAACAAAAAGGAAGACGAATCAGAGAGGGATGCGATTGCTATAAATAACAGTCAAAATTTTGTTGATTTATAGATGAAATATTAATACTGTAGGATTGGGACAACACGTCCTTGAGGAACACTCAGTGCTACTATAAGAAGCTCATCAGAAGAAGCTCCAACAACCACTAGCTCTGATTCCCAAACTTCATTTCCGATACGTAAATAGTAATGTTTGATTTGATTCCATTGATTCCATCAGAAAGGTAGGATGTCAAATGCATATGAAAATCTCCGAAACGATCCATCGTTAGTTAAAGTCAATAAAACCCGACTCTGCTATTGGTATTGAAGACTCTAAAATTTTCCAAGTGTGATGTGTTTAATATGTGATGAATGTAAGCTTTCAATCTTTTCACCAAAATTTATACATAATATAAACTCCTTGTGAGCTCAGTGAAGTTGGAACCCCTATTAAGTGCATTTTTTTATAAAATTCAAACCGCATTCACTTGTCCACCGGTTGTCCACGTTTGTCCGACCAAAATTTTCGGTTGTCCGCTCTCCAAAAAAAGTTTAGATTTTTTTGCCGTAACTTTTTTTGTTGAAGGGTGGACAAACGAAAATTTAGGTTAGACAAACGTGCACAAATCATGGACAAACGAGTGCCGTTTGAATTTTATAAAAATTCGCCCTTAGGGGTTCCAACTTCTATGAGCTCTCCTTATGTCATTGGTAGAATAGATATCATTGATTCTATCTACAAGTTCAAGTGAAATTCTTAACGATTTTTTTTAATTGGCGCTAAATGAAGTTTCAACGGAAACGTTACAGAATTTTTTTTCAAGAGAGGATCAATACATTTATTTGTCCTCCTACAAAAAATATTTTCAAACGCATTTCTCATATAAGTGGCGCGAATATATAAATAAGAAACTGAGAGAACGTTTCTTTGGCGTCTTAACGTCTTTCAGTCATCCGCAAATAAGAACACAAAAGGCTGAAAATGAAATTTATTTCCTGATTTATTTCTCAGTTTATACTATAAAGATAAGAAGTGACTTATTCTTCAGTAGTTGATTCGTCACTTATTTGAAATTTAATTTCAGCAGAAGGCATTCGAGGCGGAGTGATGCGCGTTAACAGAACGAAACAAAAGGCCAAACTGAGATTCAAAATACACAACGAACCTCTCTAAGGGATTTGTAAAAGTTTATTCCGGACTGAGAACCTTTTACGAAAATTAACCTTAACTGTGACTTTCAGAAGTTCGAAGGAAAAGTGGCTTATTTCGCTGGCAACCGTGGACTCTCTATGGATTTTGTTAAAGGAATCTCTATAATCATATTACCCCTGGTATACAACTTTATTGCTTGTATTTCAATCTGTCCAAAATGGTAAAACAAAAGTTGTAAAAGTTGATTATGTCACACAAAAATAAATTTTTCAAAAATATCTCTCCTTGGAGATGAATAGGCTTTTAAAGAAGTCACTAATACTTTAGGTTCCACTAATTTTTTAACTTATTTGAATCAATATCTGGTATCCCAATAAATATTTTAATTTAATATTTTCTTTTTACTTACCTATTAAAGTACGTGAATGTTAATTGAGAAATAAATCTTACTAAATTTCAAAGGTTTGTTTGAAGATATTTATAAGAACTTGACAATTTCAGGGCTGATTGTATGAAACTAGTGATAATATGTAATTTTTGAGTTCATGTGAATACCTAAAGACCCTAATCAAAATTGTGTGCAGTAACTTCCATTACTAGAAAATTCATTTCGATGAAGCGAAAAAATTTTCCTCCAAAACATAAGTTTCTGCTCGGCACTTCTCCGAAATGGCTTTTTTAGATCTGAGATCTAGATCTGAAATCTTTTTTAGATTTTGATCTGGAGGTCTAGTTATATTATAAAAATAATTAATTATCAGGTTATTTGTCTCAAACTCGATTTCTAGGACTTTTTCGGATTGCTCATTATTTTTCTGTACTCCACATCTGTCATGAAAATCAACGACAAAATGTATATTTTTTATCCGTTTTAGCTTTGGATGTAATCTTTTGATCACACAATTGATCATAAAAGCGTCTATCTCTAAAATCAGCCAAAAACTTTGTGACTGATTTCTTTTTTATCGAGGAGTGGGTAAACGGCGAAGGGATAGAAAGAGAGAGAGAGAGAGTGAAGTCTGGTTGATGATGCAGCGATGAAGGTATTGATGAGGACGGGCGTGGGGCTTCTTCGGCTGCATTCCGACTTCTCGAGGATCCTTCTTCTTCTACCCTCTGATAAAAAAATTAATAAATGCCCGATACCCCAGTCGGGTTAGCATATGCCGGTGCCCCCTCCCTCCTCTCTAAAGGTTGGAGCAATAAAATTTCTGTCGGTAGTTTTGCACGGTAAAGCCTTTTTTGTGAGTAACCGGACTGGGCTATGAGCCCGTTCTTCAATGACTCGAATGAGCGAGTCGTGAGAATAGATATATCTATTATTAATGGTGTTGATCTTGAGGTGTTCATTTAGGTATTATATAAAAGATTATGGGAACCTTCACATTTTTCTTCTCTTCCCAAACGTCGACATCTGAGATGATCTCAAAAATTATAGAAAATACTATTTCCTGGTAACATGGCTCTTTAAGTTTCTGAATTTCTTCCATCCCGTAATAGTTTTTTATATTATTGCCAGACCTCAAAATTTTATTCTTTCTTATATTAGGTGATAGGTATGCATATGTCAAAGAACCCCTTGTCATAATTAAGATGCGATAAGTTTTTTTAAATCAGAATTCAAATTATGGTCTTATTTTAAGGCAACCGAGTCTTCTTCCTGAGCTTAATCTTGAAAAAAATTCATATGCAGCTAAATCTTCAAGGCGATTCTCTTCGCTTAGGTATATTTACTTTCCCTATTTATTTAACATATTCGTTCGTCTATCTTGTAGAGATTGAGATTCCTTGCTTGCACTAATTATATTTATTCTGCGACTGATTTATAGGTATTTATTATCATAAAATCAATAAATTTACAAATTGTAACCCCAATAAAATATTTTAAACACTTATTTATCTTTCCAGACATAAAAGATGGAGTAAATAAATAGATAATCACAAACATGACAATATTCAGCAATGTTTACTTTATTTGCTAGAAGTTGACACAGCTGAAGTTCAGCAGTTCATAAACTTGAAAGTTAATCTTTAACAATCTTTGATAAGTATCTATTTTAGCTATAATTATCTGTACCTATAAACAAAGTAATCATTTTTTCAAAATTATCGAGAGGTTCAAAGGATACCCTTAATTCGGTTACGTTTATCGCTTGAACTTTATTAAAAGTATAAGAAATAAACTACAACCTACATGCCGAGAACATTAGCAAATAGAAAATAAATTTTATACGATAACTAAATAACCTTTATCCACATAATTTTAACAAATTATAAGTACTTATACTGCTTTGCCTTTGCACACTTTAATCTTTAACAAACACTTTAATCCTTTTGGTTAATTTAAGAACCACTCAAACAAGAACTTCTTGGAAAGTTTTGAAGTTTTAGAATAATGTTTACACTACTCTTGAAGATATTTTGTTTTAGATTAGGTCAAAGTCAGAACTGTGAAATTATAAACAAATAGTCGTTGAAAGTGATTTTACTTAAATACGTTTATAATACATATGTTATAGATAGATATAACATACAAATCGAATTTCAGAATAACTGGAAAAACAAATATTTTAATAAATAAATTACAACAAACAGCTTCTGCAGATAATTTCAAACCTGAGCAGGGGCAATTTCGCATACCTAATTTATAGCTCTACCTATTTTACAAACTGAATATGGATTTTCAACCTGCTGAAACTTATTTCCATGATTGTTTCAATGATAATGGCACTTGACTAACAGATTGCCAGTACGTGGTAACAACAATTAGACCCGAAACGTATAAATTATTCAGTTTCAGTTTCATATTAGTAATTGCTCCAGCTCTGAAATGGGTGCACTTAAAACCTATTGACGTAATTTCAGCGTTCAGAACGTGAGTAGCATGAGGGAGTTAACTGAAACGCTGAAACGATACCGCCCTTGCCGTGGTGTACAGAAGACATGACTGATTCGGCTTACACTCGTTGTAGTTACTTTATACAACGGTTCAACGGTGGCATACATATAATTAAGCTTGGAAATTTTGCTGAATTGAATTAATGCACTATGCTGCTGTTATTGTGTAAACTTCAATGATAAATATAAATGTTCTTCTGTAATAACAGTTTTTTAAGCCGCCGTTATAAACACCACCATTGCAAGTTGAAAAATAAAATTTTACTTTGGAGGATCTGGTTATAAATTTCCTTGATTAAACTTACACTTTTTATCTTGTCCTGGGAAATTTATTATTCTACTTCATCATACTTACATACGACATTAATGCCACCAAGTTAAAAGATATAAATATAAACAAGTAGGGGATTCACTGCAGTTATTATTGACTACGTCTTCGTAATTTGTCGGCCCGTAGACAAATTTATATACTCCTTCCTTTGATTGCAACTGAAGAATTAAAAAAAGTCCTTTCCTTCGAAAATAATTCACTCTTTGAAAACTGGGAAATGGAAGAAAACTCATTGATGTGAATTTCGAACCATTATTCACCAAGCAATAAACCAATTGTTTATGAATAAAAAATAAATTTTCTTAAAAAAGTAATTCGGGAAATTTAAAAGCTTTGTCACCAAACAATGAAACGGAATTTGAGGAAATACAACAACCCAACCAGTATAGAAACAAGTCACCAGATTAAGTAAAAAATTGCAAACAACAACAATGGCGTTGATGTTTACCTTTACGTATGCCCGAGATAACTGGCAGATTTTTATAAAAAAAAAGGTTATTTACGCATAGGTACCTTAACATAAATTCCAGAATTGTTTTCTCGAGCTAAAATTCCTTGCGACCTTTTTCCTTAAAGTATCGCGTCTAGATTTATGGGCCTAGAACGCAGAACTAAGAAAAATCGTCGGAAGAAGAGCTTACTTGTATATCTATACCTTACCTAAATCTATATTTTTATCTTTCCCGGTAAATGTATCCTTCTAAGCAAAAGCACAACAGCTTCCATTAATTTACCTTAACGGAATTCGAATTTGAAACAAAAATCAACGAGTTTTTCGGCCGTTTCGAGAAACTGGGTTTAATAGTAACTACCTACGAGTACAACCACGAGTCTTTCTTCACCGATAATGAAAAATTCTTCAACATCAAGTTTGAGTCAAAACGTATCGCCCGAATAAACAAGAGGTTTCCGGCAAACAATTATCTTTAATTACATGATTAGACTATTCGGCAGTGACCGACCTCAACATGGAACGTTGCGAGGCGTTTTAAATTTCAAAAGACTCGCACAACTCCCGTTCCAGTGTCTCCAATCATCACCTCATCTTCTAATAAGTAATATAGAAACAACCGATTTCTGTTTAATTGCAGGTTCATGCATCTGGTCGACTTAATTTAGGAAGGTAAAAAGAACGAACTCCATCATCATCAACTGTAAGTAAAGTTTCCTGAAACACCTATCCTGAAACAATCCCGAAACACCAATTATTATATCACGCCACCTCGACGTCATCCTCTTAGACTTCCACGTAGACGCTTTTCGTGCGTGTGACGCAGCTTTCGGGGTGATGCTTTCTTTCACGGTCGAAAGGTCCGTGAATTTACATGCGATACTTTTAGGAAACAGGTCGCAAGGAATTTTAGCTAGAGAAAAGAATTCTATGTATATTTGATGTTAAGGTATGCGTAAATAAACTTTA
Source organism: Malachius bipustulatus (assembly GCA_910589415.1). Lineage (NCBI taxonomy): Eukaryota > Metazoa > Arthropoda > Insecta > Coleoptera > Melyridae > Malachius > Malachius bipustulatus. The sequence continues at coordinate 34,788,143 of OU342635.1, read as the reverse complement.
ACTGGGTACGAGTTTGGTTCTTCAATTATATGACGAAAACCCAACTACTGTGTCAAACGTCACCAAACCGTTGCATGATCCAGATACACACCACGAATTCCTACTCTCTTCTATTAGTGATAAACTCGATCTGGTTACCGTTTCTCATTTTTGAACATTTTGAGAAGGAGAAATTTACGTCGTCGGCACCATGGTTTCTGATTTAGAAACAATTTGGAGCAACATAAATCGCAGTTGTAAAAGACAAGCCTTGAAGTCTCCACCTTTTTTGAAATTATGAGCATTCCTCTAAAATATGTTATTGCGGACGTATTCCCATTACGTAGACTAGCTGGAAAAATTGTACTTTAATAAATCAAGGCTTCTTCGTATCCAGGAATCTCCAGTAATTTCAAAAATTGAATCCTGATTTATTTTATTTTCTTTTCTAATCTTCGTTATAAATGACGTTCATAAGGACACGTTCATGTCTTATATTAGTAGTACAGGTAGTTTCTTACAATAAATGGTAAAATCTAAAGCCTGAAGATCTTATAGTCTAAACCTCGGCACAAAACGTCAGTGTATTCGGTTATCTTGATTAACATCATAAGCACTGGTAACTAGCGACAACGTAAACACTGCATTAGTATTCACCACAAGTTAGACTGCATAACTTAAGGGAAAAACACAAAATTTTAATATACAAAATTAGAATAATTCCTACAGGCAGTCTTCAAGGTAAAAACGGGGGTAAAATTTGTTTCAATACTGCAATTATTATATTCCTTGTCAAAAAAGTGATTCAAAAAGCATTTTACTCTTATACAGAAGAAAGTTTATTTGAAGTTTTTCTTTTCTCTTAATTAAGGAATGTGTTTTGTTTGTTTTATTGTTCACAGATTTTATTTCGGGTTAATAAAAGCTTGAAACAGGCGTGTAATGTTTCTGAGCATATAAACCAGTTGTAAATAATTGGTGAAATAACATTTAAAAGTTGTTTAAAAAACAATTAAAATTTTCATTTGGTAGTTTTGTTTGCCCAAACTCTTACATTACGATAACTATTTTATTAAGACAAAGACCTTTTAACTGCTGCATAAAGTTGTCAGCGCTAAAAGTAGATTTAAGCACGTAAAGGTTTTATTACGGGAAATAAAATCGTGGGTTTATTTTTACTTAATGGGCTTTATTGAAAACTAAATCGATTTTATAAGTCACTCAATGACACATTTTAAACTTTACAATCTATCTCCATTAAGATAATTTGCTGGTGTGGTACGATCTATGTTTTGGACCTATGAAATAGGTCGATCAAGGTTTTAGGAAAGCGAAAAGCCATGTCTTCGATAAAATCGTTTTGATCCGCGAGGAGAACTTGTAATTTACTTATTAGTTTAAGGCATTTTGATCTTATAATCGATATAGGTTATTGAGTAGAGGACATCGACCTACTTTTTCAACTTAATGTATTTCATTACCCACGCGTTTACGCTTTTCCTTCATACAATACAACTCAAAATCTAGTAAAGCTTTAAAGCTTAACTCAAGCCTCGGATAATATCATTAATCCAAAATTCTAACAGGTATACCAATCTGAGCAATAAAAATCGCACAGAACATTAATTACTTAAAACGATTGTATTCAATAAAAGGGGAAATGTTGTTCTTCAATTTCTTTATATTCTCAGTGCCACTACCTACTTTTGTAACTTAATCATGTTATATCATGTTACAATAGCGTCAACTGGTGGGCAATATTATTATTATTAATCATGAGCAAAATAATTTTTATTTTAATACCTCTTTTCTCCAGTAAAAATTTCAGGGGCCACCCTCTTGATGCATTAAAGTTATTCAATATCGAATTCAAAATCATCAGTTTATTTTTTTTGCTTGACGTTACAGCAGCCAAAACATAATTAGCTGGAATTTCTCCTAGCCTGCTTATCTCACTCCTCCCCCATTAGCCTAGTCTTGGACAAAAATATAACCTCTGTGGAAAGGTCTCAATGGAACCCTCATCCACAAGACTACTGTATAAGACAGAACACACTGTCATATCCACTGTAGTATCATTATGTATTACTTATTTGGCGTGTAGAGCAGATTGTAAGAAAATGCAATTTAATTATTTGATCTAACTCCTATGCATGACGAAATTTCTCCTGCAATACGAACGTATGCAAACGTTCGTCAGATGAGGGATCGGATTTATACATATAATGGACCTGCCGGGTACAAAAAGGACACTATTATTTCTCTCCACAGTGAAATACAACTAGAGCAAAAAAAAATCTAAATAGGCTGACAAGGTCATATTAAATATCAGCATTGATCGCATTTCTAAAATTTCGTAGGTGAAATGAGGAACCTCTTATATTAACAATTTTCATGTATTTTGGAAATAGAGAATTAAAGTTTCTTTTGATTATCTGGCGTAGGCTAAAAAAAATTTAAAAAACATTTAATTGGAAAGTTGTACACAAATTACAAATATGAATTAAAGCAAAAGTCGCATTCGGTGGATGTGATACCACTTCTGTTCGTTTTTGGCAAGGAACAACAAAACTGTGCAGTACACTTCAGAAAAATCTCAGCTTTTAGTAACAGTAACAGTCTTGCCTAAGCAAGAGAGAAGATATTTTGTTGCTCTGTACGGGGGTGTGCACAGTAATACCTACTTAGTCTGAATAGACTCCGTTATCAGTTTTTCTTGAAGTGGATAAATACAAAAGTAAACGTTTTATTCAGAATATATCAACAGATTCAAAAAAGGATGGGCTATTCCTCGTTAAACAAGTATTTTTGACATACTAGGCAATATTTATTTTCAAATATATTTTTTTTGTACAACTACCATTAAAAGTCACACTTTTAACGACAGCTGACAGTGTTAAAAGTGATTGTTTACATGGAAGCAAATCAATTTTTTTTAATCGAAAATTTTTTAATTTACGCGACAATTTCGGTTTTTTGCACCTTGTTCAAAAGGCGCAAGCGCAAAATTGGAAATGTCTATTAGAAATGGTCCTAACAACATAGCCAAAAATCAAAAATACATCACCTTTTGCAAGGAATGACCTGTTTTCATGTATAGGTACTTAATTAGACTGGGTAAATAATATAAAAATGTATAGGTATTAATTAGAAATATTAAAAAATGGATTAGTGGGGGTAGAGGGTGACAGATAAAAATTCAATTTTGAAATTAGAATGTGATCAAAAACCAAATATATCTAAGTACTTGTTTCAGGAATGTTTTTAATAGCATATTAAATATGATTAGATTTCTTTAGAGTGGGCCATAATGACACCTCCACTGTGACCATAGGTCTATTGCGGCCCACGTCTAGTCGTGGTACATTAACCCCATCAGGTCAGCCCCTCTAAGGAAAAATAAGCTGACCATCTTGACTGTTGACAATGTATCTAGGTCCTCCAGTGTGAGAAAGTATGTGTATGGAGAACCGATCTCCATAGCTTCTTCGGTTACCTGGTGATCGAGTTTTTGGCTCTCCTCGTCAGAGCGTATTTGTCTTACACACTCCACGGATGTTCCAGGGGAGGTTGGAAAGCTTGGTCCACTCCCCCCCCGAGTCCGCATGCAAGGATTAAGACTGAGCTACCCACAGTCATGTTGTAAATATGACAAGACTGTGAAATATTAGGTAGTTGTTATTGTTAGAATTTTTATTGTTTACAGTTAGTTAATTTATATTTATTGCATTTATCTAGTTGTACATTTTTTTCTTGTTGTTAGGGTGATTACAATTTTAATTTTGTTTTTAATAACAGTTTAATTTTTCTGATTAAAAGTTTATGAAATAAAACTTATTTCTTCCACTAAATACAACAGGTTATGGGGCCCAGATCGTGTTGAGTTAAAGAAGTGGCTTTGTGTAGAAATTTGGAAGTAAATTTTCATAATCATAAACTGAAGAAAAATGGATGCAACTAAAGTTCACGTTGAGAAGTTAAATGGCGGGAACTATCAGCTCTGGAAGTACAAGGTAGAATTGTTGTTAAGAAAAGAAGAGCTATGGAACATTATATGTGAAAACAAACCAGATCCTGTTACGAGTGCATGGCAGGTGAAAGATGATAAAGCGAGAGCAACTATAGGCTTACTGTTGGAAGATCACCAAGTTATCCATGTAAGAAATGCTATCACAGCAAAAGAATCTTGGGATAAATTGAAAGCTTATCATGAAAAATCAACACTAACGAATAAAGTTTTCCTATTGAAAAAGCTATGTCGAATGACTTTGGTAGAAGGGGGTGATATGGAGCAACATATCACGACCATGATGAACCTAAACAATCAGTTAATTGTACTTGGTGAAAATTTAGCAAATAATTTATTAGTGGCATTGTTGCTTGGTAGTCTCCCTGAAAGTTATGATACCCTTATTACTGCTTTAGAAGGCAGAGCAGAGAATGATATAACTTTGGAAATGGTTCAAGGAAAATTAATGCAAGAATATGAGAAGCGAAAGCAGAATAATAGGTCAAGCGAGAAAGATGAAAATGAAGGAATAGCATTGAAAGTTGAACATAGATCTAATGTTAATCTGAAGAGATTGACTTGCCATTTCTGTCATAAAATAGGCCACGTAAAGAAGAATTGTTACTTTTATTTAAACCAACAGAAGAAAGGCAATGTGGCAAATAATCTTGCAGCAAAGGATGATACTTTCGAAGCTGATTCTAATGATGATGACACATTTGTGTGTTTTCAAATAAATGATAAAGTCATGAAAAGCAATGAATGGTGTATAGATTCTGGAGCTAGTGTTCATGTAGCAAATAACAGAGAATTCTTTACAAAATTTAAAAATTGCAAGAATGAACTCGAATTGGCAGATGGACGTAAGGTTTATTCATTTGGAATTGGTGATGTAATCATTAAAAATGAGAAGAATCTGCTTATCAAAGTGAAAAACGTCCTTTATGTTCCATCATTGGCATATAATTTATTGTCAGTGAAACGACTAACAGAATTAGGCTTCAACCTGACATTTACTGGTAACAAATGTGAAATTTCAAGAAACAATGAAATAATATGTTGTGGATTGTTGAAAGGGAATTTATACAAACTGAATTGTGTGATGAATGAAATTACTGAAAAAGCACTAACCGCGTGGAATACATCCAGTATTAATGATTGCATACATACATGGCATAGGCGCTTTGGCCACTTTTATCCTGGGACTGTTGACCATATGATCAAGAATAAATTGATAGATGGTGCCAATCTTGAAAATTGCAAAACTAAAATCGTGTGTGACACATGTATTAAAGGTAAAATGTCAAGAAAACCTTTTCCAACAAAAAGTACTGGGAATAGTAAGGGAATTCTGGACTTAATTCATAGTGATTTATGTGGCCCAATGCAGACAATTACTCCTGGTGGTAAACGATACATATTGACATTCATTGATGATTTCAGTAGATATACCACAATTTATTTACTATCAAATAAAAATGAGGTCAAGGATAAGTTGCAGTCATTTGTAGAAATGGTGAAAAATCAATTTGGTAAGAAGATAAAATTCATAAGAACTGACAGAGGTGGTGAATATGTAAATAATGAAATTAAGAATTATCTTACTAAAGAAGGTATTCAACATCAGTTAACGGCACCTTATACTCCACAACAAAATGGCATTGCTGAAAGGAAGAATAGAAGCTTAACAGAAATGGTACGCTGCATGCTGATTGATGCTAAATTACCAAACAAATATTGGGGTGAAGCAATAATGACAGCTAACTACTTGCAGAATAGGCTGTTGACAAGATCTATCAATAAAATTCCTTACGAAGAATGGTATCAAATGAAAGTAAATATAAGTCATATTAAAGTATTTGGTAGTGTAGCTTTTGCTCATATACCTAAAAGTCAAAGAAGAAAACTGGATGAAAAGGCTGTTGAACTAATTTTTACTGGGTATGATGAAAATTCAAAATCATATAGATTGTTAAACGTTAACAATGATAAAGTTATGATAAGTCGAGATGTAAAATTTATTGAAAATAATGATGATGCATACCAGTGTCAAAACAGGAATGGATTAGAAATTCAATTAGAAGAGAGAGAAAGTGAAACAGAATCAACATTGGGAAGTCCGAGATCAGAAACAATAAAAAATGTTTTGGTGTCTGAAACTGAAGAAGATAACCAAGAACAAGAAGAAATTGAAAATCAACAAAATGATGATAAAGAAAAGGAAGGCGATATAGAACATATGCCAAGAAAATCATCAAGGAGCAATAAAGGAAAACGGTCAAAATATTTTGAAGACTATGAACTAAATCTGGCTCGCAGCTTAGAAGATAATATTGGAGATGAAAGAGCTGATCCGAAAACAGTTTCTGAAGCTTTAAATCGAGAAGATGGAAAAGAATGGTTGATGGCCATGAAGGAAGAACTTCAGTCAATGGAAAATAATAATACTTGGACACTTACAGTAAAACCATTAAATAAAACCATTGTTGGAAGTAAATGGGTGTTTAAATCAAAGAGAGATACTCTAGAAAATAACATGAAATACAGAGCTCGAATTGTCGCTCAAGGATATTCCCAAAAATATGGTGAAGACTATGACGAAGTTTTTGCACCAGTTGTGAAACAAAGTACATTGAGAATATTATTGATGTTAGCAGGAGAACAGAAAATGTCAATCTTTCACTGTGATTTCAAAACCGCTTTTCTTAATGCAAATTTAGAAGAAGAAATTTATATGAAATTGCCCGAAAGTTATGATGATGATGCAGAAAATAAAAGGAATAAAGACATAGTGTGTAAACTCAATAAAAGTATATATGGTTTAAAACAAGCAGCTAAATTATGGAATTCAACTATTGACGATTTTTTGAGTAAGCTTGGATTCAGAAGGGGCTTGAATGATACATGCCTATATGTGAAAGGTACTGGAAATAAGAAACTATACATTTTGATATACGTAGATGACCTGTTAATTGCAAGCAAAAATTCGGAACAGATTAAAGCAACAATAAAGTCAATAGAAGCATGTTTCAAAATAGAATGTTTGGGGGAAATTAAGAACTATTTAGGATTGGAGATTACTAAAAATAGTGAAGGATTCTATACCATTTGTCAATCATCATACATAAGAAAGCTACTGATGAAATTTAATATGGAAATGGCACATCCTGTAGAAATTCCAATGATAGTAAATTATTATAGTGCAATTGACAACATTCCGGAACAGTCGAATTTTGAAAGGCCTGATCTTTATAGAAGTGCAATTGGAGGGCTACTTTATTTAGCAGTGAATACTAGACCTGATATAGCCATAGCAACTGCAATTTTGGCAAGAAAAGTTAGTATCCCAAAGAACAATGATTGGCAAGATCTGAAGAGAATTTTTAAATATTTAAAAGGGACACAGGACTACAAACTTCAGTTGAAGAGTAGTAATGAAAACGAAAATGTTTTGTATGGATATGCTGACGCTGACTATGCGAACGATAAAATTGATAGAAAGTCAAACACAGGATACTTATTTCTGTTCAAAGGTGCCATGATAGATTGGAAATGTAAGAAACAAGACTGTGTGACTTTATCATCTACTGAATCTGAAGTAGTTTCTCTGTCAGAAGCTTGTAGGCATGCAACATATATTAGAAATGTATTATGTGAAGATTTTGAGGTCAATTTAAAAGATATAATAATGCTGGAAGATAATCAAGCTTGTTTGAAATTAATTGAAGGAGAAAAGATTTCTGATAGAAGCAAACATTTCGGAACAAAGATAAGGTTCTTAAAAGAACTATATAACACAAATGAAATGACATTTAAATATTGTTCAACAAAAGAAATGTTGGCAGACTTCTTGACGAAACCTCTATCAAGGGATCGTTTGAAGATGTTGTTAAATGCCGTCCAAATAAATGATTTCACAGCATTGAGAAGGGGTGTTGTAAATATGACAAGACTGTGAAATATTAGGTAGTTGTTATTGTTAGAATTTTTATTGTTTACAGTTAGTTAATTTATATTTATTGCATTTATCTAGTTGTACATTTTTTTCTTGTTGTTAGGGTGATTACAATTTTAATTTTGTTTTTAATAACAGTTTAATTTTTCTGATTAAAAGTTTATGAAATAAAACTTATTTCTTCCACTAAATACAACATGCATCTCTTCGACGCGCGCAATACCTTGAGCTTCGGGAGTTTCTATAGTGGTGACTCATCCACGCAGTTTGGACGGTCCAGTCAAGACCCCCATTGTGCGCGAGATATGCCCACGACATAGAGTGATATACGGTTTAAAGAAGAGCCCATATTCGGACATTCCCCGGCGCCGTTTCCCCTAGTGCAGATCTTTAGTCACGACACGACAACTAGGTTGGGAGAGGTGGTTCGCGGCAGGGCTTTTTAAGCTTCCATTCTAGAGTTTTAAATCCCACGAGTTCTATCACCGCTGCTAACCTTACTCCTTACTCACTGTCGCTCATTGTAAGGTCTTCCCCCCTATCCGCCATCTGCGTCGCGCCTCAAGCATGGGTGCCTCAAGCGCACGGGTAACGGAATATTAGTAGAGTTATTAAGGATGGCAGCTTTTAAAAAAGTCGCTGAGCTAAACCAACCAGCCTTCTTCTAGCTTCTGTTTAGGGTGTCATTCTGCAAAAGTTGATTTTTTTGCTTTTTTCCTTGCAGATCTAAATCAACCAAGCAAAGATGGGGATGTTTTTCCGGTATCAATTTCAAAAATTAAATAATATGCTTCAGAAGTAAATTATTTTTTATGTTTATGGGTAATTTTAATAAACAATTTTCGAAGTTATCAAGTAGCTACCATTTTTTTTAATCATATAACTAAATAGTCAGAGGGTGGAGCTTGTAAAAAAATGTTCATACCTCTTGTACCTATTGACATTTTGTAAAAACGTTTTTGTGTAGGTATAAGAGACACTTTTCCATCTTTTTACTACTGATATCTTAACTGCAAAGTTCCTATTTATAGCATCCAAGTAAATTTTAGGTTCTTATAGTTATTTTCCTCTGTGAGGCAACTTCAGCACGAACCCACTCACTTCACGTCACACAAATTGACTCGTGTCGTGAAATACTAACAAGCAGTTAGAATTCCTTCACATTTACAGGAAAGAAAAACCCCCTCAAAATCAACCAAGCATAATGCATACAAGTGCACTCACTAATTTTAGAATAATTTTACTCAACATCTTCTTATCATCGAAAGAGGCACTACAGAGATACCTATTCGAGTATAACTTACATTATCATGCGGAAATCACGTAACATATATATCTCAGAATGCCTAAGCTTTCGGCTACTGTTTCTTACATGCTGCAACAAGCAACCGGTGTGAAACTAGCAGCCATTTTTCAGCAGCCAAATTTCCGAATATTACCGAACGCGGACCTTACTTCATTCAACATATCTTTACACTGTCTCTAAAAATTTGTCATCAAATTTATATATCTATATTAAATATCCTTATATATCTATATCCATAATGTAAAATAACAAAATACAGGTGTTAAACCTACCTACTGATGGGTCATTTCGGGCGTTAACTCAAAATATAAGTATGTATTTTTTTAATTCACGTTCTAAGCTTAACTTCTTCAAATTAAGCAATATTTATCTTATATAATATAAGACGACAAACGCAACGCAACTAAAAAATAGCTTATATGTAAAAGATAATAGCGGAATACTCTTGGCGAAATTCAATGGAGTTGCGAACCGCCCCCGAATGTTAAGAAAATTCATTTCGACCAGAACGCAACGGAAGATTGGGTTCTAACTAGGCTCAAACGATTCTGCTGTGAATTTTACTTCGGAAAATGATGTCCAAAGTCTCTTAGCGAATTTCAGAGGGGTGGAGAACCGCCCCCGAATGTTAAGAAAATTCATTTCGACCAGAACGCAACGGAAGATTGGGTTCTAACTAGGCTCAAACGATTCTGCTGTGAATTTTGCTTCGGAAAATGATGTCCAAAATCTCTTAGCGAATTTCAGAGGGGTGGAGAACCGCCCCCGAATGTTAAGAAAATTCATTTCGACAAGAACGGAACGGAAGATTGGGTTCTAACTAGGCTCAAACGATTCTGCTGTGAATTTTGCTTCGGAAAATGATGTCCAAAGTCTCTTAGCGAATTTCAGAGGGGTGGAGAACCGCCCCCGAATGTTAAGAAAATTCATTTCGACAAGAACGCAACGGAAGATTGGGTTCTAACTAGGCTCAAACGATTCTGCTGTGAATTTTGCTTCGGAAAATGATGTCCAAAGTCTCTTAGCGAATTTCAGAGGGGTGGAGAACCGCCCCCGAATGTTAAGAAAATTCATTTCGACAAGAACGCAACGGAAGATTGGGTTCTAACTAGGCTCAGACGATTCTGCTGTGAATTTTGCTTCGGAAAATGATGTCCAAAGTCTCTTAGCGAATTTCAGAGGGGTGGAGAACCGCCCCCGAATGTTAAGAAAATTCATTTCGACCAGAACGCAACGGAAGATTGTGTTCTAACTAGGCTCAAACGATTCTGCTGTGAATTTTACTTCAGAAAATGATGTCCAAAATCTCTTAGCGAATTTCAGAGGGGTTGCGAACCGCCCCCGAATGTTAAGAAAATTCATTTCGACAAGAACGCAACGGAAGATTGGGTTCTAACTAGGCTCAAACGATTCTGCTGTGAATTTTGCTTCGGAAAATGATGTCCAAAGTCTCTTAGCGAATTTCAGAGGGGTGGAGAACCGCCCCCGAATGTTAAGAAAATCCATTTCGACCAGAACGCAACGGAAGATTGGGTTCTAACTAGGCTCAAACGATTCTGCTGTGAATTTTACTTCGGAAAATGATGTCCAAAGTCTCTTAGCGAATTTCAGAGGGGTGGAGAACCGCCCCCGAATGTTAAGAAAATTCATTTCGACAAGAACGCAACGGAAGATTGGGTTCTAACTAGGCTCAAACGATTCTGCTGTGAATTTTACTTCGGAAAATGATGTCCAAAGTCTCTTAGCGAATTTCAGAGGGGTGGAGAACCGCCCCCGAATGTTAAGAAAATTCATTTCGACCAGAACGCAACGGAAGATTGTGTTCTAACTAGGCTCAAACGATTCTGCTGTGAATTTTACTTCAGAAAATGATGTCCAAAATCTCTTAGCGAATTTCAGAGGGGTTGCGAACCGCCCCCGAATGTTAAGAAAATTCATTTCGACAAGAACGCAACGGAAGATTGGGTTCTAACTAGGCTCAAACGATTCTGCTGTGAATTTTGCTTCGGAAAATGATGTCCAAAGTCTCTTAGCGAATTTCAGAGGGGTGGAGAACCGCCCCCGAATGTTAAGAAAATTCATTTCGACCAGAACGAAACGGAAGATTGGGTTCTAACTAGGCTCAAACGATTCTGCTGTAAATTTTACTTCGGAAAATGATGTCCAAAGTCTCTTAGCGAATTTCAGAGGGGTGGAGAACCGCCCCCGAATGTTAAGAAAATTCATTTCGACAAGAACGCAACGGAAGATTGGGTTCTAACTAGGCTCAAACGATTCTGCTGTGAATTTTTCTTCGGAAAATGATGTCCAAAATCTCTTAGCGAATTTCAGAGGGGTGGAGAACCGCCCCCGAATGTTAAGAAAATTCATTTCGACAAGAACGCAACGGAAGATTGGGTTCTAACTAGGCTCAAACGATTCTGCTGTGAATTTTACTTCGGAAAATGATGTCCAAAGTCTCTTAGCGAATTTCAGAGGGGTGGAGAACCGCCCCCTAATGTTAAGAAAATCCATTTCGACAAGAACGCAACGGAAGATTGGGTTCTAACTAGGCTCAAACGATTCTGCTGTGAATTTTGCTTCGGAAAATGATGTCCAAAGTCTCTTAGCGAATTTCAGAGGGGTGGAGAACCGCCCCCGAATGTTAAGAAAATTCATTTCGACCAGAACGCAACGGAAGATTGTGTTCTAACTAGGCTCAAACGATTCTGCTGTGAATTTTACTTCGGAAAATGATGTCCAAAGTCTCTTAGCGAATTTCAGAGGGGTGGAGAACCGCCCCCGAATGTTAAGAAAATTCATTTCGACAAGAACGCAACGGAAGATTGGGTTCTAACTAGGCTCAAACGATTCTGCTGTGAATTTTGCTTCGGAAAATGATGTCCAAAATCTCTTAGCGAATTTCAGAGGGGTGGAGAACCGCCCCCGAATGTTAAGAAAATTCATTTCGACCAGAACGCAACGGAAGATTGGGTTCTAACTAGGCTCAAACGATTCTGCTGTGAATTTTACTTCGGAAAATGATGTCCAAAGTCTCTTAGCGAATTTCAGAGGGGTGGAGAACCGCCCCCGAATGTTAAGAAAATTCATTTCGACCAGAACGCAACGGAAGATTGGGTTCTAACTAGGCTCAAACGATTCTGCTGTGAATTTTGCTTCGGAAAATGATGTCCAAAGTCTCTTAGCGAATTTCAGAGGGGTGGAGAACCGCCCCCGAATGTTAAGAAAATTCATTTCGACCAGAACGCAACGGAAGATTGTGTTCTAACTAGGCTCAAACGATTCTGCTGTGAATTTTACTTCGGAAAATTATGTCCAAAGTCTCTTAGCGAATTTCAGAGGGGTGGAGAACCGCCCCCGAATGTTAAGAAAATTCATTTCGACAAGAACGCAACGGAAGATTGGGTTCTAACTAGGCTCAAACGATTCTGCTGTGAATTTTGCTTCGGAAAATGATGTCCAAAGTCTCTTAGCGAATTTCAGAGGGGTGGAGAACCGCCCCCGAATGTTAAGAAAATTCATTTCGACCAGAACGCAACGGAAGATTGGGTTCTAACTAGGCTCAAACGATTCTGCTGTGAATTTTACTTCGGAAAATGATGTCCAAAGTCTCTTAGCGAATTTCAGAGGGGTGGAGAACCGCCCCCGAATGTTAAGAAAATTCATTTCGACCAGAACGCAACGGAAGATTGGGTTCTAACTAGGCTCAAACGATTCTGCTGTGAATTTTGCTTCGGAAAATGATGTCCAAAATCTCTTAGCGAATTTCAGAGGGGTTGCGAACCGCCCCCGAATGTTAAGAAAATTCATTTCGACAAGAACGCAACGGAAGATTGGGTTCTAACTAGGCTCAAACGATTCTGCTGTGAATTTTGCTTCGGAAAATGATGTCCAAAGTCTCTTAGCGAATTTCAGAGGGGTGGAGAACCGCCCCCGAATGTTAAGAAAATTCATTTCGACCAGAACGCAACGGAAGATTGGGTTCTAACTAGGCTCAAACGATTCTGCTGTGAATTTTACTTCGGAAAATGATGTCCAAAATCTCTTAGCGAATTTCAGAGGGGTTGCGAACCGCCCCCGAATGTTAAGAAAATTCATTTCGACAAGAACGCAACGGAAGATTGGGTTCTAACTAGGCTCAAACGATTCTGCTGTGAATTTTTCTTCGGAAAATGATGTCCAAAGTCTCTTAGCGAATTTCAGAGGGGTGGAGAACCGCCCCCGAATGTTAAGAAAATTCATTTCGACAAGAACGCAACGGAAGATTGGGTTCTAACTAGGCTCAAACGATTCTGCTGTGAATTTTGCTTCGGAAAATGATGTCCAAAGTCTCTTAGCGAATTTCAGAGGGGTGGAGAACCGCCCCAGAATGTTAAGAAAATTCATTTCGACCAGAACGCAACGGAAGATTGGGTTCTAACTAGGCTCAAACGATTCTGCTGTGAATTTTACTTCGGAAAATGATGTCCAAAGTCTCTTAGCGAATTTCAGAGGGGTGGAGAACCGCCCCCGAATGTTAAGAAAATTTATTTCGACCAGAACGCAACGGAAGATTGGGTTCTAACTAGGCTCAAACGATTCTGCTGTAAATTTTACTTCGGAAAATGATGTCCAAAGTCTCTTAGCGAATTTCAGAGGGGTGGAGAACCGCCCCCGAATGTTAAGAAAATTCATTTCGACCAGAACGCAACGGAAGATTGGGTTCTAACTAGGCTCAAACGATTCTGCTGTGAATTTTACTTCGGAAAATGATGTCCAAAGTCTCTTAGCGAATTTCAGAGGGGTGGAGAACCGCCCCCGAATGTTAAGAAAATTCATTTCGACAAGAACGCAACGGAAGATTGGGTTCTAACTAGGCTCAAACGATTCTGCTGTGAATTTTGCTTCGGAAAATGATGTCCAAAGTCTCTTAGCGAATTTCAGAGGGGTGGAGAACCGCCCCCGAATGTTAAGAAAATCCATTTCGACCAGAACGCAACGGAAGATTGGGTTCTAACTAGGCTCAAACGATTCTGCTGTGAATTTTACTTCGGAAAATGATGTCCAAAGTCTCTTAGCGAATTTCAGAGGGGTGGAGAACCGCCCCCGAATGTTAAGAAAATTCATTTCGACAAGAACGCAACGGAAGATTGGGTTCTAACTAGGCTCAAACGATTCTGCTGTAAATTTTGCTTCGGAAAATGATGTCCAAAGTCTCTTAGCGAATTTCAGAGGGGTGGAGAACCGCCCCCGAATGTTAAGAAAATCCATTTCGACCAGAACGCAACGGAAGATTGGGTTCTAACTAGGCTCAAACGATTCTGCTGTGAATTTTACTTCGGAAAATGATGTCCAAAGTCTCTTAGCGAATTTCAGAGGGGTGGAGAACCGCCCCCGAATGTTAAGAAAATTCATTTCGACAAGAACGCAACGGAAGATTGGGTTCTAACTAGGCTCAAACGATTCTGCTGTGAATTTTGCTTCGGAAAATGATGTCCAAAGTCTCTTAGCGAATTTCAGAGGGGTGGAGAACCGCCCCCGAATGTTAAGAAAATTCATTTCGACCAGAACGCAACGGAAGATTGTGTTCTAACTAGGCTCAAACGATTCTGCTGTGAATTTTACTTCAGAAAATGATGTCCAAAATCTCTTAGCGAATTTCAGAGGGGTTGCGAACCGCCCCCGAATGTTAAGAAAATTCATTTCGACAAGAACGCAACGGAAGATTGGGTTCTAACTAGGCTCAAACGATTCTGCTGTGAATTTTGCTTCGGAAAATGATGTCCAAAGTCTCTTAGCGAATTTCAGAGGGGTGGAGAACCGCCCCCGAATGTTAAGAAAATTCATTTCGACCAGAACGAAACGGAAGATTGGGTTCTAACTAGGCTCAAACGATTCTGCTGTAAATTTTACTTCGGAAAATGATGTCCAAAGTCTCTTAGCGAATTTCAGAGGGGTGGAGAACCGCCCCCGAATGTTAAGAAAATTCATTTCGACAAGAACGCAACGGAAGATTGGGTTCTAACTAGGCTCAAACGATTCTGCTGTGAATTTTTCTTCGGAAAATGATGTCCAAAATCTCTTAGCGAATTTCAGAGGGGTGGAGAACCGCCCCCGAATGTTAAGAAAATTCATTTCGACAAGAACGCAACGGAAGATTGGGTTCTAACTAGGCTCAAACGATTCTGCTGTGAATTTTACTTCGGAAAATGATGTCCAAAGTCTCTTAGCGAATTTCAGAGGGGTGGAGAACCGCCCCCTAATGTTAAGAAAATCCATTTCGACAAGAACGCAACGGAAGATTGGGTTCTAACTAGGCTCAAACGATTCTGCTGTGAATTTTGCTTCGGAAAATGATGTCCAAAGTCTCTTAGCGAATTTCAGAGGGGTGGAGAACCGCCCCCGAATGTTAAGAAAATTCATTTCGACCAGAACGCAACGGAAGATTGTGTTCTAACTAGGCTCAAACGATTCTGCTGTGAATTTTACTTCGGAAAATGATGTCCAAAGTCTCTTAGCGAATTTCAGAGGGGTGGAGAACCGCCCCCGAATGTTAAGAAAATTCATTTCGACAAGAACGCAACGGAAGATTGGGTTCTAACTAGGCTCAAATGATTCTGCTGTGAATTTTGCTTCGGAAAATGATGTCCAAAATCTCTTAGCGAATTTCAGAGGGGTGGAGAACCGCCCCCGAATGTTAAGAAAATTCATTTCGACCAGAACGCAACGGAAGATTGGGTTCTAACTAGGCTCAAACGATTCTGCTGTGAATTTTACTTCGGAAAATGATGTCCAAAGTCTCTTAGCGAATTTCAGAGGGGTGGAGAACCGCCCCCGAATGTTAAGAAAATTCATTTCGACCAGAACGCAACGGAAGATTGGGTTCTAACTAGGCTCAAACGATTCTGCTGTGAATTTTGCTTCGGAAAATGATGTCCAAAGTCTCTTAGCGAATTTCAGAGGGGTGGAGAACCGCCCCCGAATGTTAAGAAAATTCATTTCGACCAGAACGCAACGGAAGATTGTGTTCTAACTAGGCTCAAACGATTCTGCTGTGAATTTTACTTCGGAAAATTATGTCCAAAGTCTCTTAGCGAATTTCAGAGGGGTGGAGAACCGCCCCCGAATGTTAAGAAAATTCATTTCGACAAGAACGCAACGGAAGATTGGGTTCTAACTAGGCTCAAACGATTCTGCTGTGAATTTTGCTTCGGAAAATGATGTCCAAAGTCTCTTAGCGAATTTCAGAGGGGTGGAGAACCGCCCCCGAATGTTAAGAAAATTCATTTCGACCAGAACGCAACGGAAGATTGGGTTCTAACTAGGCTCAAACGATTCTGCTGTGAATTTTACTTCGGAAAATGATGTCCAAAGTCTCTTAGCGAATTTCAGAGGGGTGGAGAACCGCCCCCGAATGTTAAGAAAATTCATTTCGACCAGAACGCAACGGAAGATTGGGTTCTAACTAGGCTCAAACGATTCTGCTGTGAATTTTGCTTCGGAAAATGATGTCCAAAATCTCTTAGCGAATTTCAGAGGGGTTGCGAACCGCCCCCGAATGTTAAGAAAATTCATTTCGACAAGAACGCAACGGAAGATTGGGTTCTAACTAGGCTCAAACGATTCTGCTGTGAATTTTGCTTCGGAAAATGATGTCCAAAGTCTCTTAGCGAATTTCAGAGGGGTGGAGAACCGCCCCCGAATGTTAAGAAAATTCATTTCGACCAGAACGCAACGGAAGATTGGGTTCTAACTAGGCTCAAACGATTCTGCTGTGAATTTTACTTCGGAAAATGATGTCCAAAATCTCTTAGCGAATTTCAGAGGGGTTGCGAACCGCCCCCGAATGTTAAGAAAATTCATTTCGACAAGAACGCAACGGAAGATTGGGTTCTAACTAGGCTCAAACGATTCTGCTGTGAATTTTTCTTCGGAAAATGATGTCCAAAGTCTCTTAGCGAATTTCAGAGGGGTGGAGAACCGCCCCCGAATGTTAAGAAAATTCATTTCGACAAGAACGCAACGGAAGATTGGGTTCTAACTAGGCTCAAACGATTCTGCTGTGAATTTTGCTTCGGAAAATGATGTCCAAAGTCTCTTAGCGAATTTCAGAGGGGTGGAGAACCGCCCCAGAATGTTAAGAAAATTCATTTCGACCAGAACGCAACGGAAGATTGGGTTCTAACTAGGCTCAAACGATTCTGCTGTGAATTTTACTTCGGAAAATGATGTCCAAAGTCTCTTAGCGAATTTCAGAGGGGTGGAGAACCGCCCCCGAATGTTAAGAAAATTTATTTCGACCAGAACGCAACGGAAGATTGGGTTCTAACTAGGCTCAAACAATTCTGCTGTAAATTTTACTTCGGAAAATGATGTCCAAAGTCTCTTAGCGAATTTCAGAGGGGTGGAGAACCGCCCCCGAATGTTAAGAAAATTCATTTCGACCAGAACGCAACGGAAGATTGGGTTCTAACTAGGCTCAAACGATTCTGCTGTGAATTTTACTTCGGAAAATGATGTCCAAAGTCTCTTAGCGAATTTCAGAGGGGTGGAGAACCGCCCCCGAATGTTAAGAAAATTCATTTCGACAAGAACGCAACGGAAGATTGGGTTCTAACTAGGCTCAAACGATTCTGCTGTGAATTTTGCTTCGGAAAATGATGTCCAAAGTCTCTTAGCGAATTTCAGAGGGGTGGAGAACCGCCCCCGAATGTTAAGAAAATCCATTTCGACCAGAACGCAACGGAAGATTGGGTTCTAACTAGGCTCAAACGATTCTGCTGTGAATTTTACTTCGGAAAATGATGTCCAAAGTCTCTTAGCGAATTTCAGAGGGGTGGAGAACCGCCCCCGAATGTTAAGAAAATTCATTTCGACAAGAACGCAACGGAAGATTGGGTTCTAACTAGGCTCAAACGATTCTGCTGTGAATTTTGCTTCGGAAAATGATGTCCAAAGTCTCTTAGCGAATTTCAGAGGTGTGGAGAACCGCCCCCGAATGTTAAGAAAATTCATTTCGACCAGAACGCAACGGAAGATTGTGTTCTAACTAGGCTCAAACGATTCTGCTGTGAATTTTACTTCAGAAAATGATGTCCAAAATCTCTTAGCGAATTTCAGAGGGGTTGCGAACCGCCCCCGAATGTTAAGAAAATTCATTTCGACAAGAACGCAACGGAAGATTGGGTTCTAACTAGGCTCAAACGATTCTGCTGTGAATTTTGCTTCGGAAAATGATGTCCAAAGTCTCTTAGCGAATTTCAGAGGGGTGGAGAACCGCCCCCGAATGTTAAGAAAATTCATTTCGACCAGAACGAAACGGAAGATTGGGTTCTAACTAGGCTCAAACGATTCTGCTGTAAATTTTACTTCGGAAAATGATGTCCAAAGTCTCTTAGCGAATTTCAGAGGGGTGGAGAACCGCCCCCGAATGTTAAGAAAATTCATTTCGACAAGAACGCAACGGAAGATTGGGTTCTAACTAGGCTCAAACGATTCTGCTGTGATATTTTTCTTCGGAAAATGATGTCCAAAATCTCTTAGCAAATTTCAGAGGGGTGGAGAACCGCCCCCGAATGTTAAGAAAATTCATTTCGACAAGAACGCAACGGAAGATTGGGTTCTAACTAGGCTCAAACGATTCTGCTGTGAATTTTACTTCGGAAAATGATGTCCAAAGTCTCTTAGCGAATTTCAGAGGGGTGGAGAACCGCCCCCTAATGTTAAGAAAATCCATTTCGACAAGAACGCAACGGAAGATTGGGTTCTAACTAGGCTCAAACGATTCTGCTGTGAATTTTGCTTCGGAAAATGATATCCAAAATCTCTTAGCGAATTTCAGAGGGGTTGCGAACCGCCCCCGAATGTTAAGAAAATTCATTTCGACAAGAACGCAACGGAAGATTGGGTTCTAACTAGGCTCAAACGATTCTGCTGTGAATTTTGCTTCGGAAAATGATGTCCAAAGTCTCTTAGCGAATTTCAGAGGGGTGGAGAACCGCCCCCGAATGTTAAGAAAATTCATTTCGACCAGAACGCAACGGAAGATTGTGTTCTAACTAGGCTCAAACGATTCTGCTGTGAATTTTACTTCGGAAAATGATGTCCAAAGTCTCTTAGCGAATTTCAGAGGGGTGGAGAACCGCCCCCGAATGTTAAGAAAATTCATTTCGACAAGAACGCAACGGAAGATTGGGTTCTAACTAGGCTCAAATGATTCTGCTGTGAATTTTGCTTCGGAAAATGATGTCCAAAATCTCTTAGCGAATTTCAGAGGGGTGGAGAACCGCCCCCGAATGTTAAGAAAATTCATTTCGACCAGAACGCAACGGAAGATTGGGTTCTAACTAGGCTCAAACGATTCTGCTGTGAATTTTACTTCGGAAAATGATGTCCAAAATCTCTTAGCGAATTTCAGAGGGGTTGCGAACCGCCCCCGAATGTTAAGAAAATTCATTTCGACAAGAACGCAACGGAAGATTGGGTTCTAACTAGGCTCAAACGATTCTGCTGTGAATTTTTCTTCGGAAAATGATGTCCAAAGTCTCTTAGCGAATTTCAGAGGGGTGGAGAACCGCCCCCGAATGTTAAGAAAATCCATTTCGACCAGAACGCAACGGAAGATTGGGTTCTAACTAGGCTCAAACGATTCTGCTGTGAATTTTACTTCGGAAAATGATGTCCAAAGTCTCTTAGCGAATTTCAGAGGGGTGGAGAACCGCCCCCGAATGTTAAGAAAATTCATTTCGACCAGAACGCAACGGAAGATTGGGTTCTAACTAGGCTCAAACGATTCTGCTGTGAATTTTACTTCGGAAAATGATGTCCAAAGTCTCTTAGCGAATTTCAGAGGGGTGGAGAACCGCCCCCGAATGTTAAGAAAATTCATTTCGACAAGAACGCAACGGAAGATTGGGTTCTAACTAGGCTCAAACGATTCTGCTGTGAATTTTGCTTCGGAAAATGATGTCCAAAGTCTCTTAGCGAATTTCAGAGGGGTGGAGAACCGCCCCCGAATGTTAAGAAAATCCATTTCGACCAGAACGCAACGGAAGATTGGGTTCTAACTAGGCTCAAACGATTCTGCTGTGAATTTTACTTCGGAAAATGATGTCCAAAGTCTCTTAGCGAATTTCAGAGGGGTGGAGAACCGCCCCCGAATGAACGCAACGGAAGATTGGGTTCTAACTAGGCTCAAACGATTCTGCTGTGAATACATCCAATTTATAGTTACGCTATTCGCCGCGTCAGCGCTATGATCGGATATCAGGAACTGAAATCTGCAGAGTGCGCTGTTGTCGGACTGGCATCAGTCTATGCGGTGTGCATGATCGGGCGGGCTGAAGTGATGATCTGAAGTGGCTGGTGGGGATCGGCTAATCAGCTGTTATGTAGTGTCGGATAGCTATGTTATTTAATTTCAAGCCAAATTTTTTTTAACTCGTATTGAATAAAATTTCAATTATCAGATCTTTTTGGATGAATTATGAAGGTTATTATTCGTAGGTGTTGAATTATTGTTCATAATACCCGGCTCTCTTGTTCAATCACAGCTACTAGCAATTCATAATACCCGCTCGTGGACCAATCAAAAGCTGTAAATTTGATAAACAGAGCAACGCTGTGAATAGGAACGATACCTGACATTTCTCAGATCCACGCGTGCGCAATCGGTACTTGGTACTGGAGTTGTTCCAATCAATAAAATGAATAGAAAAATATTTTTATTAAAATTTGTAATTTGTTTTTTTTTTATATATATATATATATTAAAGAGTAAAAAAAGCATAGTATTACACTCGCAATAATGGTCATTATTCACTTGATGAATACTATGCCGCTCGCCAAAGTTCGTGTCATCATTACCATCTCGTGAATAATGGCTTCATAATAATCGCTCCTATAATATTATACTATTATACACATAGAAAAAAGCTGGCATTGTCGAAACGTAGTCTAGTATTTTGTATACGAAATGTAGACCGAATGCAAAATGAAAACAGCATTTACGTCACAGATGCGGAGAAACGCTAATCGGTAGTAGCCAGTCCTGAAGCAATGAAAAGGCGAACGGGTTGAAGTTACTTATTTCATAGACGTCGGTTATCGTAATTGAACAGATATTTGATTTATAATAATATACAGGGTGTACCAGCTCGATTTAGACAACGGTAAGGGCCGTGTAGGTCTCGTCAAGACGAAACGTTTTTTTATTTGAAGTTTTTGGATTTGGATCTTCGTTGCGGAAATATGGCCGCCTTCCGGTTTTTAGTTTTTTGGCTCCAGTTTCGGCATTTTTAGGTTCTCGCCCAAACTGAAACTAGTTTTGGAAACTCCTTAGCTTCAGTTACAACTTTCATATTGAAGTCAAGGTTCTATCTCTGTTGGATTCAAAATCTTAATTTTTCAATTTGATTCAATTTGAATTGATTCAAAGACTTGAAATTTAAAGTCTTGGGCATGTCGCCATTTTGAATGGCCATTATTGCGAGTGTAATACTATGCTTTTTTTACTCTTTTATACAGGGTGTCTGCTTAAGGCTGGCCACGGGCCATATCTCGGAAACTAATGGGCCTATAACCTCAAAATAAAAAATTTCCAGACATAAGTGATGACGAGAAATTAAATGAAAATATTTTCAAGATGGCCGCACTTCCGGAAATACCGGAAGTTGACACCTACTTCGTTATTTTAACGGAAACACCCTGTAAAATATTATATTTTTTAAATGTCTGAAGAAATCGAATACAGGTGGTTTTCACCATTGGAATTTAGATTGAGCGGTTTATGAGTTATAAACAAGTGAAAATCGGAAATTTTCAACTTCAAATCAGTGTAGAACTAGAACGGCTCAAGATATCTAAAAACGGTTTACATGTCCCTATCCTAACTTTCCATGTTTTATCCCACTATGTGGAGTAAATTTTAATACAGGGTGATGAAAATTATTCGATTTTTCATCACCCTGTATTAAAATTTAAACCACATAGTAGAGTACTATGTCAAAAGTTAAGATAGGGACATGTAAACCGTTTTTAGATATCTTGAGCCGTTCTAGTTATACACTGCTTTGAAGTTGAAAATTTTCGATTTTCACTTGTTTATAACTCATAAACCGCTCAATCTAAATTCCAATGGTGAAAACCACCTGTATTAGATTTCTTCAGACATTTAAAAAATATAAAGTTTTACAGGGTGTTTCCGTTAAAATAACGAAGTAGGTGTCAACTTCCGGTATTTCCGGAAGTGCGGCCATCTTGAAAATATTTTCATTGAATTTCTCGTCATCACTTATGTCTGGAAATTTTTTATTTTGAGGTTATAGGACCATTAGTTTCCGAGATATGGCCGGTGGCCAGCCTTAAGCAGACACCCTGTATATGTTATATAAAAAAAAACAAATTACAAATTTTAATAAAAATATTTTTCTATTCATTTTATTGATTGGAACAACTCCAGTACCAAGTACCGATTGCGCACGCGTGGATCTGAGAAATGTCAGGTATCGTTCCTATTCACAGCGTTGCTCTGTTTATCAAATTTACAGCTTTTGATTGGTCCACGAGCGGGTATTATGAATTGCTAGTAGCTGTGATTGAACAAGAGAGCCGGGTATTATGAACAATAATTCAACACCTACGAATAATAACCTTCATAATTCATCCAAAAAGATCTGATAATTGAAATTTTATTCAATACGAGTTAAAAAAAATTTGGCTTGAAATTAAATAACATAGCTATCCGACATTACATAACAGCTGATTAGCCGATCCCCACCAGCCACTTCAGATCATCACTTCAGCCCGCCCGATCATGCACACCGCATAGACTGATGCCAATCCGACAACAGCGCACTCTGCAGATTTCAGTTCCTGATATCCGATCATAGCGCTGACGCGGCGAATAGCGTAACTATAAATTGGATGTATTCACAGCAGAATCGTTTGAGCCTAGTTAGAACCCAATCTTCCGTTGCGTTAATTCGGGGGCGGTTCTCCACCCCTCTGAAATTCGCTAAGAGATTTTGGACATCATTTTCCGAAGTAAAATTCACAGCAGAATCGTTTGAGCCTAGTTAGAACCCAATCTTCCGTTGCGTTCTGGTCGAAATGAATTTTCTTAACATTCGGGGGCGGTTCTCCACCCCTCTGAAATTCGCTAAGAAATTTTGGACATCATTTTCCAAAGCAAAATTCACAGCAGAATCGTTTGAACCTAGTTAGAACCCAATCTTCCGTTGCGTTCTTGTCGAAATGAATTTTCTTAACATTCGGGGGCGGTTCTCCACCCCTCTGAAATTCGCTAAGAGACTTTGGACATCATTTTCCGAAGTAAAATTCACAGCAGAATCGTTTGAGCCTAGTTAGAATCCAATCTTCCGTTGCGTTCTGGTCGAAATGAATTTTCTTAACATTCGGGGGCGGTTCTCCACCCCTCTGAAATTCGCTAAGAGATTTTGGACATCATTTTCCGAAGTAAAATTCACAGCAGAATCGTTTGAGCCTAGTTAGAACCCAATCTTCCGTTGCGTTCTTGTCGAAATTAATTTTCTTAACATTCGGGGGCGGTTCTCCACCCCTCTGAATTTCGCTAAGAGATTTTGGACATCATTTTCCGAAGTAAAATTCACAGCAGAATCGTTTGAGCCTAGTTAGAACCCAATCTTCCGTTGCGTTCTGGTCGAAATGAATTTTCTTAACATTCGGGGGCGGTTCTCCACGCCTCTGAAATTCGCTAAGAAATTTTGGACATCATTTTCCGAAGCAAAATTCACAGCAGAATCGTTTGAGCCTAGTTAGAACCCAATCTTCCGTTGCGTTCTTGTCGAAATGAATTTTCTTAACATTCGGGGGCGGTTCTCCACCCCTCTGAAATTCGCTAAGAGACTTTGGACATCATTTTCCGAAGTAAAATTCACAGCAGAATCGTTTGAGCCTAGTTAGAACCCAATCTTCCGTTGCGTTCTTGTCGAAATGAATTTTCTTAACATTCGGGGGCGGTTCTCCACCCCTCTGAAATTTGCTAAGAGACTTTGGACATCATTTTCCGAAGTAAAATTCACAGCAGAATCGTTTGAGCCTAGTTAGAACCCAATCTTCCGTTGCGTTCTGGTCGAAATGAATTTTCTTAACATTCGGGGGCGGTTCTCCACCCCTCTGAAATTCGCTAAGAGACTTTGGACATCATTTTCCGAAGTAAAATTCACAGCAGAATCGTTTGAGCCTAGTTAGAACCCAATCTTCCGTTGCGTTCTTGTCGAAATGAATTTTCTTAACATTCGGGGGCGGTTCTCCACCCCTCTGAAATTCGCTAAGAGACTTTGGACATCATTTTCCGAAGTAAAATTCACAGCAGAATCGTTTGAGCCTAGTTAGAACCCAATCTTCCGTTGCGTTCTGGTCGAAATAAATTTTCTTAACATTCGGGGGCGGTTCTCCACCCCTCTGAAATTCGCTAAGAGATTTTGGACATCATTTTCCGAAGCAAAATTCACAGCAGAATCGTTTGAGCCTAGTTAGAACACAATCTTCCGTTGCGTTCTGGTCGAAATGAATTTTCTTAACATTCGGGGGCGGTTCTCCACCCCTCTGAAATTCGCTAAGAGACTTTAGACATCATTTTCCGAAGTAAAATTCACAGCAGAATCGTTTGAGCCTAGTTAGAACCCAATCTTCCGTTGCGTTCTGGTCGAAATGAATTTTCTTAACATTCGGGGGCGGTTCTCCACCCCTCTGAAATTCGCTAAGAGACTTTGGACATCATTTTCCGAAGCAAAATTCACAGCAGAATCGTTTGAGCCTAGTTAGAACCCAATCTTCCGTTGCGTTCTGGTCAAAATGAATTTTCTTAACATTCGGGGGCGGTTCTCCACCCCTCTGAAATTCGCTAAGAGATTTTGGACATCATTTTCCGAAGTAAAATTCACAGCAGAATCGTTTGAGCCTAGTTAGAACCCAATCTTCCGTTGCGTTCTGGTCGAAATAAATTTTCTTAACATTCGGGGGCGGTTCTCCACCCCTCTGAAGTTCGCTAAGAGATTTTGGACATCATTTTCCGAAGCAAAATTCACAGCAGAATCGTTTGAGCCTAGTTAGAACCCAATCTTCCGTTGCGTTCTTGTCGAAATGAATTTTCTTAACATTCGGGGGCGGTTCTCCACCCCTCTGAAATTCGCTAAGAGACTTTGGACATCATTTTCCGAAGTAAAATTCACAGCAGAATCGTTTGAGCCTAGTTAGAACACAATCTTCCGTTGCGTTCTGGTCGAAATGAATTTTCTTAACATTCGGGGGCGGTTCTCCACCCCTCTGAAATTCGCTAAGTGACTTTGGACATCATTTTCCGAAGTAAAATTCACAGCAGAATCGTTTGAGCCTAGTTAGAACACAATCTTCCGTTGCGTTCTGGTCGAAATGAATTTTCTTAACATTCGGGGGCGGTTCTCCACCCCTCTGAAATTCGCTAAGAGACTTTGGACATCATTTTCCGAAGTAAAATTCACAGCAGAATCGTTTGAGCCTAGTTAGAACCCAATCTTCCGTTGCGTTCTGGTCGAAATAAATTTTCTTAACATTCGGGGGCGGTTCTCCACCCCTCTGAAATTCGCTAAGAGACTTTGGACATCATTTTCCGAAGTAAAATTCACAGCAGAATCGTTTGAGCCTAGTTAGAACCCAATCTTCCGTTGCGTTCTTGTCGAAATGAATTTTCTTAACATTCGGGGGCGGTTCTCCACCCCTCTGAAATTCGCTAAGAGACTTTGGACATCATTTTCCGAAGTAAAATTCACAGCAGAATCGTTTGAGCCTAGTTAGAACCCAATCTTCCGTTGCGTTCTTGTCGAAATGAATTTTCTTAACATTCGGGGGCGGTTCTCCACCCCTCTGAAATTCGCTAAGAGACTTTGGACATCATTTTCCGAAGTAAAATTCACAGCAGAATCGTTTGAGCCTAGTTAGAACCCAATCTTCCGTTTCGTTCTTGTCGAAATGAATTTTCTTAACATTCGGGGGCGGTTCTCCACCCCTCTGAAATTCGCTAAGAGACTTTGGACATCATTTTCCGAAGTAAAATTCACAGCAGAATCGTTTGAGCCTAGTTAGAACCCAATCTTCCGTTGCGTTCTGGTCGAAATAAATTTTCTTAACATTCGGGGGCGGTTCTCCACCCCTCTGAAATTCGCTAAGAGATTTTGGACATCATTTTCCGAAGCAAAATTCACAGCAGAATCGTTTGAGCCTAGTTAGAACACAATCTTCCGTTGCGTTCTGGTCGAAATGAATTTTCTTAACATTCGGGGGCGGTTCTCCACCCCTCTGAAATTCGCTAAGAGACTTTAGACATCATTTTCCGAAGTAAAATTCACAGCAGAATCGTTTGAGCCTAGTTAGAACCCAATCTTCCGTTGCGTTCTGGTCGAAATGAATTTTCTTAACATTCGGGGGCGGTTCTCCACCCCTCTGAAATTCGCTAAGAGACTTTGGACATCATTTTCCGAAGCAAAATTCACAGCAGAATCGTTTGAGCCTAGTTAGAACCCAATCTTCCGTTGCGTTCTGGTCAAAATGAATTTTCTTAACATTCGGGGGCGGTTCTCCACCCCTCTGAAATTCGCTAAGAGATTTTGGACATCATTTTCCGAAGTAAAATTCACAGCAGAATCGTTTGAGCCTAGTTAGAACCCAATCTTCCGTTGCGTTCTGGTCGAAATAAATTTTCTTAACATTCGGGGGCGGTTCTCCACCCCTCTGAAGTTCGCTAAGAGATTTTGGACATCATTTTCCGAAGCAAAATTCACAGCAGAATCGTTTGAGCCTAGTTAGAACCCAATCTTCCGTTGCGTTCTTGTCGAAATGAATTTTCTTAACATTCGGGGGCGGTTCTCCACCCCTCTGAAATTCGCTAAGAGACTTTGGACATCATTTTCCGAAGTAAAATTCACAGCAGAATCGTTTGAGCCTAGTTAGAACACAATCTTCCGTTGCGTTCTGGTCGAAATGAATTTTCTTAACATTCGGGGGCGGTTCTCCACCCCTCTGAAATTCGCTAAGTGACTTTGGACATCATTTTCCGAAGTAAAATTCACAGCAGAATCGTTTGAGCCTAGTTAGAACACAATCTTCCGTTGCGTTCTGGTCGAAATGAATTTTCTTAACATTCGGGGGCGGTTCTCCACCCCTCTGAAATTCGCTAAGAGACTTTGGACATCATTTTCCGAAGTAAAATTCACAGCAGAATCGTTTGAGCCTAGTTAGAACCCAATCTTCCGTTGCGTTCTGGTCGAAATAAATTTTCTTAACATTCGGGGGCGGTTCTCCACCCCTCTGAAATTCGCTAAGAGATTTTGGACATCATTTTCCGAAGCAAAATTCACAGCAGAATCGTTTGAGCCTAGTTAGAACCCAATCTTCCGTTGCGTTCTTGTCGAAATGAATTTTCTTAACATTCGGGGGCGGTTCTCCACCCCTCTGAAATTCGCTAAGAGACTTTGGACATCATTTTCCGAAGTAAAATTCACAGCAGAATCGTTTGAGCCTAGTTAGAACCCAATCTTCCGTTGCGTTCTGGTCGAAATGAATTTTCTTAACATTCGGGGGCGGTTCTCCACCCCTCTGAAATTCGCTAAGAGACTTTGGACATCATTTTCCGAAGCAAAATTCACAGCAGAATCGTTTGAGCCTAGTTAGAACACAATCTTCCGTTGCGTTCTGGTCGAAATGAATTTTCTTAACATTCGGGGGCGGTTCTCCACCCCTCTGAAATTCGCTAAGAGACTTTGGACATCATTTTCCGAAGTAAAATTCACAGCAGAATCGTTTGAGCCTAGTTAGAACCCAATCTTCCGTTGCGTTCTGGTCGAAATAAATTTTCTTAACATTCGGGGGCGGTTCTCCACCCCTCTGAAATTCGCTAAGAGATTTTGGACATCATTTTCCGAAGCAAAATTCACAGCAGAATCGTTTGAGCCTAGTTAGAACACAATCTTCCGTTGCGTTCTGGTCGAAATGAATTTTCTTAACATTCGGGGGCGGTTCTCCACCCCTCTGAAATTCGCTAAGAGACTTTGGACATCATTTTCCGAAGTAAAATTCACAGCAGAATCGTTTGAGCCTAGTGAGAACCCAATCTTCCGTTGCGTTCTGGTCGAAATGAATTTTCTTAACATTCGGGGGCGGTTCTCCACCCCTCTGAAATTCGCTAAGAGACTTTGGACATCATTTTCCGAAGCAAAATTCACAGCAGAATCGTTTGAGCCTAGTTAGAACCCAATCTTCCGTTGCGTTCTGGTCGAAATGAATTTTCTTAACATTCGGGGGCGGTTCTCCACCCCTCTGAAATTCGCTAAGAGATTTTGGACATCATTTTCCGAAGTAAAATTCACAGCAGAATCGTTTGAGCCTAGTTAGAACCCAATCTTCCGTTGCGTTCTGGTCGAAATAAATTTTCTTAACATTCGGGGGCGGTTCTCCACCCCTCTGAAGTTCGCTAAGAGATTTTGGACATCATTTTCCGAAGCAAAATTCACAGCAGAATCGTTTGAGCCTAGTTAGAACCCAATCTTCCGTTGCGTTCTTGTCGAAATGAATTTTCTTAACATTCGGGGGCGGTTCTCCACCCCTCTGAAGTTCGCTAAGAGATTTTGGACATCATTTTCCGAAGCAAAATTCACAGCAGAATCGTTTGAGCCTAGTTAGAACCCAATCTTCCGTTGCGTTCTTGTCGAAATGAATTTTCTTAACATTCGGGGGCGGTTCTCCACCCCTCTGAAATTCGCTAAGAGACTTTGGACATCATTTTCCGAAGTAAAATTCACAGCAGAATCGTTTGAGCCTAGTTAGAACACAATCTTCCGTTGCGTTCTGGTCGAAATGAATTTTCTTAACATTCGGGGGCGGTTCTCCACCCCTCTGAAATTC
This sequence comes from Malachius bipustulatus, assembly GCA_910589415.1. Taxonomy (NCBI): domain Eukaryota; kingdom Metazoa; phylum Arthropoda; class Insecta; order Coleoptera; family Melyridae; genus Malachius; species Malachius bipustulatus. Next base: position 34,758,998 of record OU342635.1, on the reverse strand, counting down.
GCTAAGAGACTTTGGACATCATTTTCCGAAGTAAAATTCACAGCAGAATCGTTTGAGCCTAGTTAGAACCCAATCTTCCGTTGCGTTCTGGTCGAAATGAATTTTCTTAACATTCGGGGGCGGTTCTCCACCCCTCTGAAATTCGCTAAGAGACTTTGGACATCATTTTCCGAAGCAAAATTCACAGCAGAATCGTTTGAGCCTAGTTAGAACCCAATCTTCCGTTGCGTTCTGGTCGAAATGAATTTTCTTAACATTCGGGGGCGGTTCTCCACCCCTCTGAAATTCGCTAAGAGATTTTGGACATCATTTTCCGAAGTAAAATTCACAGCAGAATCGTTTGAGCCTAGTTAGAACCCAATCTTCCGTTGCGTTCTGGTCGAAATAAATTTTCTTAACATTCGGGGGCGGTTCTCCACCCCTCTGAAGTTCGCTAAGAGATTTTGGACATCATTTTCCGAAGCAAAATTCACAGCAGAATCGTTTGAGCCTAGTTAGAACCCAATCTTCCGTTGCGTTCTTGTCGAAATGAATTTTCTTAACATTCGGGGGCGGTTCTCCACCCCTCTGAAGTTCGCTAAGAGATTTTGGACATCATTTTCCGAAGCAAAATTCACAGCAGAATCGTTTGAGCCTAGTTAGAACCCAATCTTCCGTTGCGTTCTTGTCGAAATGAATTTTCTTAACATTCGGGGGCGGTTCTCCACCCCTCTGAAATTCGCTAAGAGACTTTGGACATCATTTTCCGAAGTAAAATTCACAGCAGAATCGTTTGAGCCTAGTTAGAACACAATCTTCCGTTGCGTTCTGGTCGAAATGAATTTTCTTAACATTCGGGGGCGGTTCTCCACCCCTCTGAAATTCGCTAAGAGACTTTGGACATCATTTTCCGAAGTAAAATTCACAGCAGAATCGTTTGAGCCTAGTTAGAACCCAATCTTCCGTTGCGTTCTGGTCGAAATGAATTTTCTTAACATTCGGGGGCGGTTCGCAACTCCATTGAATTTCGCCAAGAGTATTTCGCTATTATCTTTTACATATAAGCTATTTTTTAGTTGCGTTGCGTTTGTCGTCTTATATTATATAAGATAAATATTGCTTAATTTGAAGAAGTCAAGCTTAGAACGTGAATTAAAAAAATACATACTTATATTGAGTTATATTTTGAGTTAACGCCCGAAATGACCCATCAGTAGGTAGGTTTAACACCTGTATTTTGTTATTTTACATTATGGATATAGATATATAAGGATATTTAATATAGATATATAAATTTGATGACAAATTTTTAGAGACAGTGTAAAGACATGTTGAATGAAGTAAGGTCCGCGTTCGGTAATATTCGGAAATTTGGCTGCTGAAAAATGGCTGCTAGATTCACACCGGTCAACAAGCAGAGCCCTTAAGCCTTAAACAGAACTCGGGGTTGTGTTTATGTAGCATGATCTTTATATGAAAGATCAATATTTGGCAACCATGCATAGACTTTCACAATGTCTACTTACAGCACCCTACATCCTACATGTTATTCAAAGGTCAGATAGTGCATGGAAATTTAATCTTCACTCTGATTAAATTTTAGGGAGGCCTTTTAATTAGCATCGTCTAAATCTCTGTCGGAGAGCCGTCATAAAAGACCCATAGCGTCGTATTATTAGGCACCGTTAGTCTCGACACATATGTGTAACTAATTTGATGAATTTATGACAGTAATTGATTCGAGACATGACTTATTTCATCTCGTTCAGCCCCAGTCGATCCAATTTCCCTTACAAAAACATTAATTGCAGGAGTTTTCGGAGACATCGAATCCTGTTAGATTCGTAATTATTATTGATGATTAATAATATATTATACATATTACGTAGTAAACAGGATGTTTAGAAATTATTTGCTTTAAATTTTGGCTTTTTTTAATAGAATGTATGTAAATTAATCATACTGCATACAAAACAATACAAACAGTTTCTCTAATCTGTTAAATATTCATGAATCTATTCTATTCTAGTTTATATTAAAATTTTGTGACTTCATTAATTGAAAAATTTTAATAAACTTAATAATATTTGGATCTAAAATGCTGAGCGTTCCAGTCATTATCTTTTACAAGCTATGAAGATAATAATCTAACAAGTGCACTCATATAAAATAATGTTAAAACAATGGCAGTCCCATTCTTTTGAAGGCATGATATACTTAATAATAATTGGAACCGTCAGTTACGGTATTACTTCAAGTAACCTGCTTCAAGTCGTTTCCAAAGATTTGTAACCCCAGATTCCAAGAGCATCTACGAGTATACTTGGGAAGGATAATTTTCAAATCCTTTCCATTATCTCAGCGGTTAAGTCAATGATCACTTAACAGCAATAACTTAAGAGTCATAATAAGGGGGCTCAAATAATCGACAAGAACCTGAATGACAGTAGTAATCAGGACGTAAATAGGAGTAAATCTAAGGAGACTATAATAATAATTGTGCATTGTGTTCCGCGCAAACACAATGGAATATAAAAGATCCCATTGACTTGTAGTCGTCTATTATTCTATTATTTTCTAGACGTGTATCCTACATTACCTAAATAATTTGAATACAAAGGACATGGGAATATTTCTAATTAGTTATTTAATTAAATATAACTTCTGTTGTGTGTCATTATTTTTTTTTAGGAACTAACAAGCCTTGTGTAGGTTGTAGGTGTATGTATGACAAAACCGTGACCGTAGCGATTGTGCTTGTTACTGTATTTGTATTTCTCAATCTGTAAGGAATTACTCTTAGATTTACTCGCATCTTAAAAATGTTTTGTTATGTTAATGTTAAAATTATTTCGTTAAATTGCCCCTGATAAAATTCAAGGGGACATCAGTTTCAACACTAATTCTGTGTGATATCATCAAACTTAAACTATAAAATGTTAAGTCGTGTTCGAGTGTTTCACTTAGACTTAATTTCATCCATACCTGCCAGAAATGGCACATATCATCAGCGGCCACGAGTTCGATGCCGAAGATTCCAATGATTCCATGACTGGTTGACGGCCGACGCAACCCCAACCTAAAAATTGGCGCATTGAGTTTTTTTAAAGTTCCAATGAATGTGCTTCCTTGAATCCGTTCTTTTGAGTATACAATATACAATACTTACTTACTGATACTTTGTATTGATGCTTCCGCTCTGTTTTCTCATTTTATCAAGATATAAAGATCTCTGTCATTTAGATGTAGTTAGGTATTTCTTGTTCAGTTGTATTATTAATTATATTATTCCTTTTTATTAAACATTCCTTAGTGCCTAAATTAAAAATTCCGTTCCTTTTACAATGAGAAGGTTCATCCGGCACTATTTATTGTCTGGGCAAAATGCATCATGTAGCAGCTGATGCAGAACTCCTGAATTAGTACATGAAGGGACATAATATGAAAATTCTTGAACTGCTCAATTAAAGGAGACAAAATTATCTCTTTTTGACGTGATCAACAATGAGGATGCTTTAAGGAGTTTCAGAGATATATTACCTATGTCGTCGCTTAAAATTAACGATTAAATGTATTACAATTCCGAAATTGCTAAAATTCAAAACTAAATTTAGAAAAAAATATTTTTCAACACTTGGTCGATTTCGGTCATAAATAATAATTCCACGCTCATCCATCGTTTTTAATGTCTTTGTCTACGGTCGATGTCTTTTCCAACCAATGTCAACCAAGCAGGGAAACGGTGAAATTTCACTAGATATTGGAATATGTTTTTTTTCTTGGCGCGCAGAAATGTAGAAATTTTTTGTCTCCTTTCATTTAGTATAAAATGGGCTTGTAGAAAAACGCTTACTTTCTGAGATAAGGGCCCAAAACTTACAAAAGTACCAAAATTTGAGCGAAAAGTGCTAAAACAAAACAAAGGTCCGGTACAATTATTACCTGCAAACTTCAAATTCATGTTTAGCGACCAAGAAAACATACAGGGTGCACCATGTATCCTTCTCTATATTGCTATCTCCTAAGGCTAACAGATACAGGGTCGGTTAAACCGACCATCTCGATTCCGTCGAGACATACAAGATATCTGTAACCGTTCCTGAAATATCCTGAAAAAACTGAAAAATCGAGATTTCTTACTTTTTCCATATCTTTTTTATTATTGGAGATTAATAAATAATTTTTTTGTGGGCTTACATAAGTCGGCAAGAACTACCATCTGACATTTAATATATTTTCAAAGCCGACTATAGATCCCAGGATTTTCATAGTTAACTTTCGTTTTTCTTATGGCCACCATATGGTTTTTTTATGTTGTTCGGTATAAAAAAAAATCATAAAAACTAAAAATTGTTAAACTTAAAAAAATTAATTTAAAAAATTTTTATTCTTCTTTTTTCTTTACAAAAAAGACACATTTTTAGACCGGATTTCATAGATAAATTAAAAAACCATAAGGCAAGCACTATTTCGGCGTATTTTACAAATGTTGACGTTTTTCTACGATTTTTTTTTTATTTTTCTTTGAAAAAAGAAGAATAAAAATTAAAAAAAAATTTTTTTTGAAGTTTATTAATTTTTGGTTTCCATTATTTTTTTCATATCGAACAACATAAAAAAATAATATGACGGCCATAAGAAAAACGAAAGTTGACTGTGAAAACTTTTGGTTCTAGTAGGCCTTGAAAATTTTTGAAATGTCAGATGGATAGCTCTTAACGGCTTATGTAAGCCTACAAAAAATTATTTATTAATTTCCAATAATAAAAAAGATATGACGAAAATAAGAAATCTCGATTTTTCAGTTTTTTCAGGATATTTCAGGAACGGTCACAGATATCTTGCATGTTTTGACGAATTCGAGATGACCACAAAACTGCGCATCTTTTCTCTAATTTAACCGACCCTGTATCTCTTAGAGTTCAAGAGATCGCAATATAGAGAAGGATGCATGGTGCACCCTGTATAGGTGGTGAGGAAATCGAAACTATAACAAAACTTTCCTCTAAACCCAAAAATTGCCGCTGCCAAAAGGTTTGCGGCATGGAGTCTGCGGATGGCTAGAAATAAATGGGCTATAAAAAGTACCAGAATTGAAAAAATGTTTTTTATAACCAACTATTACCCTAAATTGAAATTGAAAATATTTTGATTTATTATCTACGCCCCTAAAATAATGCTCCACCCCTGGGCTATAACCCTATTAGCCCAATGGTTAAAACGGCACTGTTTCGGAAAAAGACTTTACTCCGGTACTCCGAAGACGAGGATAGCGCAGAAGAATTGATTACAGTATTCAACTCGTAGAGTTGAATTTGTAGGGTCAAAGCAGAGATTTTACAAAAATAATCGAAGTCGCCAGATTTTCAATTAGATGATTAGTTTTTTTAACCGTAAAGTAGTTATAGTTTTCTCAAAAAATGCCGATGAAAATATTTCAATGTTCGAAAATATTGAATTTTTCATGTTGGAACCGTTATATTTCGAGAATGGAAAGCCGCAAAATAAAATCGAGGCTATTTCCGAAGTCGTCATGCGGAATGCATTATCGAGCAAATTTTTCAAACGGTAAAACGATGTAGAGACAGCTGAACGCAAAACAAAACTTTATCAAATTTTTATATGGAAACGCTATAGTACCCGGGTACTGTTGAATATTTCTTTTAGCAGTCGTGTCCCGTGTCAACATAAAACAAATTAATTTTTTTCTGTAATAGAATCGGATTGTTTACGCTTTCGATTCCCTGGTTTCAAATTTCACTCGAACTTAAATAGATTCCACCTTCACTGATGAAATTTTAAAGGAAATTTTCTTTCCTCTTTTTGTATGATTTAGAATGAACCCCATTTCCAAATTAGAAACACATATATGTAATACTATATGCACTTTTCCACTTTCACTTTAAGGAATCAGGAATCACCCCTTAAAAAAAATGCATAACATTTATTAACACCCTGTATGAAACTCAATTTATATCCGTTAAATCTAATAGTAAATAACAACTTATGTTTCTATTAACCTAAAATACAAAATGATTGCGGCTAGAGAAAGTGAATGCTAGACTAATAAATGTTACAATTTATTATTTATTACGTTTTCGTGAGGACATTTAGAAGCTCGTCAATACAGCCATTCAAGTTAACGAGATATAATAATTTTTCGCACGTGTCCAGTAAACTTTTTAACGAGGGGACCGGCCAAATTAGAAAGTCCTTACAATATAAATGTTGGAGAAAGCCAATTAAGATATTAACAAGCTTACGTTACAAATGTAACTCATGTAAAATACTAATTACCCTAATTAGCTTTATGTTATATTATGATCCAGAAGTTATTTTCTTTAAAAATACAGCAACGAAATTGTTTTTATTTTATTTGGCTTTAGTTTATAATTTTAATTTAAAATTGTGGCGCTGGAAGCTAGGAAACGCTGTCAGTTAATTATATACAGAATGATTTACAACTAGACAGAAGAATCATAATTATTTTTGAGTTGATGCTTCTTTAAAAGTTAAGTTTGATGAAAATATAATTAAAGTAAATTAGAATTTGATTTAAAAGTTTTTTTTTTATAAAAATCTACAACGAAAATGTTTCACTATTCCTAAACAAGATATTAAGATTTTCATTAAAATATGTTTAATGTCGTTAATAATACAAACCTTCAAAAACACTTTCTCGACTATTAAATTATTTTTAGGTCGTGTGAATAAAAAAAAATCTGCTTTCACTTATAGCAATCAAATTGACTAATTAAATTGATTTGAAATTCCTCACATTATCAAAAATTCTAAATTGATTCTACAATTCAATACTTCCATTGATTTTTTTAACACGGATAATTATTCCAGTAGCTGGTTATAGTGTCACTTCTTTTTCAATAATTACATCGCGACTGACTGAAATATACCGGGTGGGCATTTAAGAATGAACAGCGGCCATATCTTGGGAAATATTGATCCTACAGTTTCAAAATGAAAATTTTCCTGACATAATTGACTATGCGAAATGCAATGAAAATATTTTCAAGATGGTCGCACTTCCGGAAATACCGGAAGTTGACACCTACTTCGTTATTTTAACGGGGACACCCAGTAAAATATTATATTTTTTAAATGTCTGAAGAAATCGGATACAGGTGGTTTTCACCATTGGAATTTAGATTGAGCGGTTTATGAGTTATAAACAAGTGAAAATCGAAATTTTCCAACTTCAAAGCAGTGTAGAACTAGAACGGCTCAATATATCTAAAAACGGCTTACATGTCCCTATCTTAACTTTTTACAAGGTATCATACCATGTGGTTTGAATTTTTATACAAGGTGATGAAAATTAACAGATTTTTCATCACCCTGTAGAAAAACCTAAACTACATAATATAATACCTTGTAAAAAATTAAGATAGGGACATGTAAGCCGTTTTTAGATATATTGAGCCGTTCTAGTTCTACACTTCTTTGAAGTTGGAAAATTGTGATTTTCACTTGTTTATAACTCATAAACCGCTCAATCTAAATTCCAATGGTGAAAACCACCTGTATTCGATTTCTTCAGACATTTAAAAAATATAATATTTTACTGGGTGTCCCCGTTAAAATAACGAAGTAGGTGTCAACTTCCATTATTTCCGGAAGTGCGACCATCTGAAAATATTTTCATTGCATTTCGCATAGTCACTTATGTCAGGAAAATTTTCATTTTGAAACTGTAGGATCAATATTTCCCAAGATATGTCCGCTGTTCATTCTTAAATGCCCACCCGGTACAATTTTGATTATTTTCATATATTCCACCTTCAAATCCGGTCAAAAAATGTATTTCTATTTCACCCTAGTCAAGTTAGCCTCTTTTCTGCCTTAGCTTTCGGGTAGTGAGAGGAGCTTTTTATTTGGCAATACCATCCCAAACAGCCGGCAGATGTCGCCACCATTTTGCCCAGCACAAATTAATGAAAGAAAGATTACGTCGGGCAAGCCATTAACTAATTTATTTATAGAAAAATAAGTATAGTAGTCTTAAGAATGATTCCAACATGTATAGACCAAAGGAACTTGTCGAATCCTCCATAGTGAATTAGTGAGGAATCCTAGTTGACTGCAGTTGTACCATCGCAGAGGCAGTTCCACAATCCGCAAAAAGAGGTAGCTAGGTCTGGAAATTCGCTGGAATCTGAAAGTCTACATACGATTGCACACCATTTTTTCCAATTTATGATGATTTGTTTTCGTGGCATTTAAGAACAAAATTGGTATCAATAAAAACAAATATCTACTTGCATTTTGAATTTTAACCGTGAATAACGAAAAAAAAAATTTTTTACGCATTTAGGATTTATAAATTTTATTTCATTATTATAATTAGTTTATTATATTTCGGCATGGTTTCCTCTCACCATTGCTCTATTGTTTTTATTTATAACCTTTTTTTGTTAATTATTCTGTTATAAAGTCTTTGATAATAATTACTCATTGTGTATTCTTCCCATTCTTCTGTGCTGTTTTCATCTAAACTAAACTATTTCATTTCTTAATTGAAAAAAATAACACTCTATACCTATCTCGAAAATTATACCTCTGTAGACCAGGTTTTCTGTCTGAAATTATATAAGGAATTGCTGTTTTTATTTCCTTTTATAAAATCCGGATCACCTTGTACAGCCGACAGATTTTATTTGCTCTCTTATTTTACACAGGTGAACGAGTAGCTATGGATGGGAAGAACGAGAAAAGTTAAACCATTGAAAAAAAGATGGGAATTTTCAAAGGTTTGAAAATGTTGCTTGAAAATGTTTGAATCAGAAAATGTTTCAAAGAGTTGAGGTGGTTTTCTTGTACCTACTCCATTCTTGTTTGCTGTTTACGGGGCAATAATCTTTAAATTATTAAGTACCTACTCATATTATAAAATCTTTAAACTGAAATGAAAAGAGAATCCGGGCTTTGAATCCGCTTTGCTGTCCATCATGATTCTCGTCCATTAGTCTATTCAGCAGATTTACTAGTATGAAACTGGTACTTTCTTCCATTATGTAGATATACTCTCTCATCATGATTTTTTTTCAGAGGCATCATTCTATAAACAACTGAATGATGCTGCTGCGAGTTACCCTCATCCCCGTGTTGCCAACTTTTATTAGGGATTCTTGGAAACCATCGCCTTGGACACAATGTCCTAAAACCAACGTGGTGGTATGAGACACGTTCGTGTTTAGAAGTAATAGAAAGGGATGCAGTGTCTGAATTCCTTTTGTCATCTTTACCGATGTATAAAATAAAGGTAATAGAATAGAGTTAGTATTTGATGAATTGTTAACAGAAGTTCTAGTGCTAATGACTCCTAAACTCCGCAGGAGTTTTACGCATGCGTATCGTAATCTGCATAAAAATCCAGATGATAAAGTTGTTGAGTCTGGCTGGTATAACGCGCACATCTCGCATTTGTCAAACACAGCATCACTTTTAATTTTAACCACAGAAATTTAAAATACCATAATAAAGATAACAGTCTGATATATCTTATCATTTCAGTAGAAATCGTCAAGAACTAGAAACTATAAAAATTGATAATTATTTTCAATGATACAATCAAATTTCAAAGATCAAAAAGACTATTATTGCATGCCAAAAATCAGTTTTTATAGTCAACAATAAGACATATTGTGTGAAAATTCTGGACTGATATTCTCGTCTTGAAGCATATTGATCGCTGCTATAATATATTCCGGTCATAATTTCGGAATTAAATTTTGGTTGCTAAGCTAAGACCCATTCATAAAGACACAGTATCAGAAACCAGAGAGCTACCTCATAGTGTGTGTATATGTCTTTTGCTTAAACTGAGACCTTTATCCAAGCAGAAAGCTGATAGTTTCCAAAATCTTAAGTATCAATGAACGTTTGTTAGATTAGATTAGATTTTCAGGTCGGTTCTAATGATACATGTAAGAAGTAGTTGGGGGTTAGTTTATAATTCAGGCTCAATAGCGAAAGGGTATTAAATGAAGGCTGACAATTCAATGTAATGAGTTTCTGCATTATGTTGTCTTAAAATGTTCTATAAATATTCCAGTCGAGGACTAAGATATTCAAACCACCAATAGAGCTATTATCGCAACCGCAAGTTGAAGTGATGATTTCAATTTTATCTAAATGACTGGGAAACTTCCTTGATCGTGTTCAAATCTAGAAAGAAGTACTGAGTAGTTTTCGTGGGAACAGTGTTTTGTTACATGGGGAATGGGTCAAAATAATACACTGAAGAATGAAGCTACTTTACGCTATGCAGCTATGCTCTAAAATCGTCTTCATTCTTGTAAAATCTTTGGTGAGAAGTTGAAATTCTAAGTAAATTATTGGTGTGCAAGTGACTTAAAAAAGGATCATTTGCTATTTTTTTTAAACACGTATAGGAAATATGAGTGCAATGAATTCCAAATTTGTTTACAAATATGAATAAAAATCCTGATGCAATCCTGTCTTAAAGCATATGAAGATATGATACTTTAGCAATGCTTTTTTCCAAGTAATCACACGTGGCCGGATTATTTTGTTAAAGGGTTAGACGATAATTTGGACACCCATACTTAATATGTATTCAATTTATCCCGATCCGCATGCTCCTCATCCGCTTTACATAGTGCTAACCCATCCGTGAATGCTATCAGTTCGTTCCAGATCTATTCCTGTTTTGTTTCCAGCAATTCCCAAACCGCTAGCACTATACACTAAGAGATTTAATGAAAATGTCGAAGGCTCCTACAATGTACCTATCGATCGCGACGTTCTCGTTTTTAAAAGTTCTAAATCCACGAGTTAACTTAAAACTTAGAGTCCCTTAAGGGGAATATCGGGTGACCCTTAAAAAGTGTCAACTCTTCTGCTATGTTAATATACAGGGTGATTTGTCAGAAAAATGCCATAAAAGTGTGATAAAAATTTCACATGCATAGTTTTCATTCAAATCAAGAATAACATTTTTTAAATCGCATACAGGGTGAACCTCTTGCTACGAGTTCTCCCAATCAATTTTTCTTAAGCCGGTCCTGGAATTTCGAAGTCTATAGAACGCCAATCGAATGCTATATAACAGTGTAGACTTGCACAAAAAAAATTAGAAAATTCTAATTATCCTTGTAGATATTATAATCAAATGTATATTGTTAAAAATTCACAAATCACTCTGTATATTAACAGAGAAAGGGAGTTGAAACTTTTCAAGAGTCACCTGATATTCCCCAGGGACTCTACATGTGGTAGAAGTTTGTAAAGTTCCTCATGACTCACCCTGTAAATATATTCGACGTAGGTACCGAAATTAAGTTCCGACATGATCCAGAATTTCCAAATTTTGATTTGATCGCACGGTATATCGAGATCAAAATACTTTTAGCAAATAGTACCCTAAGTGGGCTAATAGGTTAATAAGTACAGCTATTCTGAACTATACGTTTATATAGCACAATTCCACCAAGATAAACACTAACAGGAACACTATACAACAGTCATCAGTTTCCTGAGAATCTTAGCACAAACTGTATAATCTCGCTTCCAATGATTCCTGGAACTTCAAAACTCTGGAATATCTTGCGCTCTCACGTATTTCCCGGACCGAGCAAACCTTGAAATTTTAAAATTATGTTAACAAAAACTTTTTTATCTCCGGTAAACTCCGAAATTCCTCCTTTCATTCTCTCCCGTTTCACGAATTACTCGCATAGATATGGAAAATATTTGACCAGTTATGTTAATCACTACACAAATAGGTACAATCAAAACGAGGGGAATTGATAAATTAGAAGATCATGGCACCCAATTTTTAAACCTGACAAATTGATTAATTAAAAGCAACATTTAAAGTAGTTCAGCTTGATTCTAGAATACAAATTCGACTGACTGAAGCTCACCAATTTATATTTCGAATGTACGTGACAAGGAAAAATGCAAAATTCTGTATTAAATTTCTTTGTTTCAGGATGATACACGGCGTTATAAGAGCCAGGATCAGTTCGGATATTTTTTCACGTTTAATTATGCGGCTGATTCTCTTGGAAGGTGAATAAATCAGATATAATGGTGAGCGGAATAATGAATTTTTAAATTGCTTTAAACCCAAGTTAATTAGAAGAATGGGCTTTTTAAATTGACTTCTTGAGAGACGTCGTTTCTAATTCGAAGGGGTGTAGACGGTTCTACAGGTAGAAGAAGAAGATTACAGGTGGAGTATATCTACCTGACATGACTGCTATGCTATATAATATACAATGCTTCAGCTCCTTTTCTTCACACTTCTTCGACTGACGCCTTCTTTCAAAAGAATTCCTGGAATATTAGAAAATACTTATTGAAAGTATAAACTTGTTCTTGTTAGGGAGACTTGGCTAAGGGTGATTTATTGGATGACTTGAATGCTTACTTCAAAACTTGAATTGATTATTTGAAAAACCATATCTAAATTTATTGGTCAGTTAGGTAGGAATAATTCCACTAAATGTATCATTCGTGAAATTCGCATTACACAGTCACGAAGGTATTATTATTACATAGAACGGATTTTGCTATTATTACCTATAGATACGGAATATGATTATTGATACAGACAGGTACGTAACTATAGCAAAAAAAAAATAACACAAAAAGTGGAGTTGTTAATTAAAATTATAATTTATGTTTGGATTAAAATATTATGTTTCATAAGCTCTGAACATTTTAAGCTTATACATATATTTCCAAATTCTTATACAAACATACTTGTTGCTTGGATCTAATTATTTTTGTTATGACACCCCAAGCAGCATTTTTTGTCTTAACGACGTACCAACGAATATCATCGGAACTCTTTAAAGTTTTAGTTATAGGAATGGAATTAGAACGGTTCTATAACGTGTCAGGTACGAAAATGGGGAACAATACGTTCCGCAGACGTAGCGAGTACGTAATAACGTGGTATCCACTACGTGAATGGAATCTGCTGTTTATCTTAGACATCAAAAAAAAAAAAATTGGATTACACCTGACACCTTACGAGTTGTTTTAGCATAAGAATACTTATGAATGAAAAATAAATAAACAAACACAATTGATCATTTTTCATAAGGTATTAAAAACATTAATAATTTCAAATTTTAGGCTTTCAACGTGTCAGAATTTTAGGCAGTTTATCCACTTTTGAACGTAAATTACACGAACATATATAATCGCAAACAAATCTGCGTGAGCTCTAAAATGGTCTGAAAATTTGACACACGTTTCTTCATAATACATGCGTCACCAAGTATATGACTATAAAAATCAGGTTGATACGTGATTTATTTCAAATTGTTCTGGATCGAGAATATAATCATTGATTGCAACTAAAACCATCCTGCAATTAGTATATCGTTAGCTTTGTCCAGACCTACTAATTATTAGTACCCATTAATACCAGCCAAGCGTTTCCACTGCAATTAATTAGGCAAATTTGAGTAAATTTAGCAAACAACATATATAGATACACAATATGTATGGTGATCAGATTATGCCAATATTAATCCGACAAAATTCTACATCAGTTTTGTTCTAAATCGTTCGCTATTAGAGAGGCGCGTTTAATTATTCACGCTGTCAACCTCATTAGGAGGACATGTCGGAGTTATCTGCTCAGATCTTGTCCTGCACAAACACACGCGCTTCTCTATCGACTCCGAAGGCCTAAATAAACACTTCATAATGAATTTTAATTGAAGGTTTCCCATCAGAGTGAAACTAACAGAATTTAATTTGTACGTCTACGAATTCAATTGCAGTGTGGCGTACCATCGGTGGAGGGTTACAACTGTTATTGATTGGGACGCCGTTACTGGCACTGAAGGTGTCACTTGCAAATGACCAGTCTATCAAGCCTTCCTTCTGTGTACAAAGATGTTAATTTCGTTTCGATTCTTCCTCTCTTATTCATTCGATTACCAGGCACCGGCTTCGGCTTCGTATTGATGGGCGGGATAGTACTTCACGAGTGCAGGTTTGTTCGACTGTGAATTTTCAATCAGATTTGCGATTGTTAAAACTCCAAACGAGTTTCTTTGCCATTGCAAACTACTCTCTCTCTCTCTCTCTTGAAAAAAAAAGTTTTACTATTTCCCCTATTCGATTTATTGACGGAATATCTAACTTTTATTTCAAAGTAATTACTATGTTGTTCCGAAAATAGGACAAAATAATGACATGGCATAATGGAAACTTTAAAGTAATGATCTTTCAATATGTTAATACAAGCTTTAGTTTTCATCAAAAACTATTCTTGTTCTTGAGTATTCCTTTATTCGGCATGAATATCATATAATATCAAAGAGTTAAAAGCACTGTTTCTAAATCTGCGCTCGTTCCATCTTTGTAACTGGTCAAATTTATCTTTTGTGTTAAGGCCGCCGCCACAGGGACATCTTTTCTTACCCCAAGTACAAAATTCGAAGCGCGTCTCTGCCGCACTAGGTAAATTTACAGTGCAGAATTCTATGCTATCAGTACTTCTTCACATATCCAAACAGCCTTCATGCAACACGTTCTGTGTACCAACCGATTCTTTCAGCTCTCTCGCATCAATAAAGCATATTATTTGTATCCTAAACAACCTAGTTATGGATATCAATGACTTTTTCTGCCAATTGGAAAATAGAATTCACGTCCCACGGCACTGCAAAATAAAAGGGAATGAACAAGTTGACTTAGCGAAAGAGGCAGCAAATTCCACAACATCCGCCACAGTGACACTGAAAATTCTTAAGATACCATCAGCGAGATGAAAAAATCAACTTGGAGATCAAATCAACTTCCGGAAGCTTTGCCCTATAAAACCATCAGTAAAATAAAAATTTTCCCCAACTATCCAACAGAAGACACCAAATAATACTAACCATATTCCGATTAGGCTACACCAAACTGGCCCGCTCCCGTTTATTCAAACGAGAAACAACCCCCCCCCCCCTCGCCTCCGCCATCTCTAGCCACTGTAACACCCCATTAGACGTCAAGCATCTAGTAGTAAATAATTGCTCACTCACTTTTATACATATATACCTACTGATGCTCGACAATTGCAATGAAAAAACTGCAATAATCGCAATGGTCAAGCAGGTTTTCTTAAAAAAATGTTACACTTTCTAACTGTGGTGTTTTGATCAACTTCTCATTTCTAAGATGATCCCGTTATTTGACATTTTGTTATATGACAAACTTGGAACTCATACTGCATGATGGTTCAACATAAAAAAATCGTACTATAATTCGTCCAAATCCATCCAAAACAAATGCATTCGATTGTGCTGGATAGTGAGTAGCGGCCTGTTTTATGTCCAATTGGTGTTAAAATTGTATAACATAATTAGGGTTTTAAATAAGATTTCAACTCAACACTATGTTTTCTGCACAAATTGGTGACCTTTATATTATTAATCGTAGTCCACAAAAAATATAAGCCAGGCATTCAAGCACAACTTCTCTAAGATCTAAAATCCAGCGCAGTTGACCTCTGGTATCAAACAACTGCCAAAGATCCATCAAATCGAATAAGTCTGGATTGAATGAGCGTTATGATTTGGAGAGCTATGATTCAGTTGTATGCTTCTACGTCAATTCCAAAGTAAGAAGAAACTGACTAGGCATTGAGGAAAAATATTTTTTTGTTTCGGCTAAGTTTATTTCGCAATCTTGTAGACGCTCTAATGTCATTAACCACTTAACAGAAACCGAATATCTGAAAAAGTTTAGGTGAATTTTTTGTGAATCATAAAAGATAATTAAAGGACGAAGGATGTCTTTTGATCCCTTTTTTCGTTACGACAAAATCGTTTTCAATGGCTGTCACAGACGAAATTTGTTATGAAACACGAACGGTAAAGATAAGATCTTATTAATGCCTCCTCGTATATCAAAAAAACATCGAAAACTGGCTAGATAGAGATACATAAAAGTTGTACCTGGCAACCAAAATTCTAATTCTTTGCGCAGGACGTAGGAAAAGATAAATCAAAATGAGCTAGGAATAAAGCTGTTCAAGGCATTCGCGGAGACTTACCGGAGAACTGGGGAGAGCATAGAAATGGAAGAGGAAAATTCAGTGGGTCAGATCCCAGTACAGAGCTATAAAATAAACAAGATCAGGTGTTCTTTAAAGTAAACAATTTGTATTAAAGGTATTTGCGTGCTTTGTTCCAATGTGATATATATACATCATTTAAATCTAAATGAGAAAGCCCTTTATATGTGTTGTTGAAGATAAGAAATCCAAATACCTTGTTTTTATGCTCCCAAATTTACATTTGTCTGTATTTCTTTCGCTTTAACTTCCCAAATTTTCTCATTCCAAAAGCAATTTGTTTTTAAATAAACGTTTCAGGTATAATGGTCTCATATACTCGCTTCAAATTATCTGGTTGTTCAAAACAATATGCATCACTGTAAAACATATTTAGAATTGTGCAAAAGATTCTTAGTGTCCTGTTTTTACAGAACAAAATGTAATACTTAAGTTCGAGTTACGACTGAGAAGTCTTAGTTCCTAATAAAAATTAAAAAATCGTCTATATAAAACAGGTTATTACAAACGTTACAAAAAACAAGGACTTCTTGTTATTTCATTTTCATCTCTGCGTCTCGGAGATGTTTTATTTTTATGAGCTTTCTGGAAACTTAATTTACTCGTTAATTTGCTTGAATTAGAGTATTTTGACAGACAAATCTTTCAGGAAGCGATTGTATTCCACAATCAAGTTTGAGTGAAGTATTTTATTTCAATTTTCAACTACTCCTAATGCCCTTCGTTTGATTTGATATAATTAGGGAAAATCTGACGGTTCTTGTAGATTCAGTTACTCTTCTTGGAGAGAAAAAAACTCGCTAATGACATTAAGAATTACACTCTCCAGATAAAGCCATCTGCTGGTGCTGAAAACAACGTCTGCTAGTCGTTAATTCTGAAGCTTTGCACGAATACTAAAAATTACCTGTAATAAACTCTCCGGCGAACTTTAATGATTATGAACGAAGGGATGCTCCTTCTTTTGTTCCTCCAAATCCCATGTAGATTAGTTGAGCAACAAAACGTCGAGCTCATGGATATCGCTTTATCATCAGAACAAAAATTCTCTCATCACACGATCGAGGAATTATGTTGGGAATTTCTGTTTTAATTCCCTGGAATTTTTAATATTAGGTACCTATATGTTATTCTGGTATCCTGTAATGCAACTATTACTGAATCTTCAAGCTTCATGTGTTTTTAGTTTACTAATTATTTTATTAGAAAACGCTAACTGAATAATGAGACGTTGATTTATTTACCCTCCATTCTGAATTAAGTGAGTCAGATTTATGAACCTTATTTTTTCAAATTAAATTACGTACGGGACACAGGGTGGCCCAGCGAAAACTTAACTCGTCTTAATACCTTGAAAACTGAAAATATTCGCGAAAAACGCCGAAACAGGTTGATTTTGTTATCGAGGGAGACAAATTTTCGTGACAAGTTTAACTACCCAAGTTCACCCCCTTGGCAGGGGTTGCTACCCCTTTGCTTATCATCATAGGGAACAGATATCAAGTGATACCTACATAATTTGAAAACTACTTGAATCTCTTTCGTTTTTCGCGCACATCTTTAGTTGCCAAGTTATTAAGGCGAGTTATGTTTTCGTTGGTCCACCCTTTATGTAAGCGAAACCCAAAATGTTGGATATTGTTGTAAATTTCCAAATGATGTATCACTCGATATCTGTTCCCTATGATGATAAGCAATGGGGTAGCTACCCCTGCCAAGGGGGTGAACTTGGGTAGTTAAATTTATCACGAAAATATGCCTACTTTGATAACAAAATCGACCTGTTTCGGCGTTTTTCTGTATGAAAGCCTGTATGAAAGTGAAACCCAAACTGTTGGATATCATTGTAAAGAGAATTCAGGTAGCTTTCAAATGATGTATCACTCGATATCTCTGTTCCCTATGATGATAGATTGCGTGTCTGTATTCTTCTACCCAAGTATCTTATTTTACTATTTGTGAAGAAAAACAAGGATTTGTCGATTAAATGGTAATCGGTAAAGACTACGTGTGGACATTGTCTTTTTTTCCAGAAATGACACAAAGTATCCTCGATGCAGTTTTAATCGTGAACAGTGAAATCCACTTTTATCTCTTTCAGAAGCCCGTTCGAGGTAAAGTTTTGTCGTAAATTGAGCTTCTTAATCCTTCTCCAAACTCCAAAGTTTTAATTTCTGTATTAGGAGTCTTCAGATCTTGATAAGTTCGACATAGAAATAAATTACCTTTTCGCGTGCCCATGCATACAATGTTAATTAATCCCCTTATATGTGTTTAAAAATATATTTTACTAGACGTTATTTTTGTAATGTTTACGAAAAACGTCAACCGTGATTCCATAATAACCACATCGATAATACTCTTCCATCACCTGAAACGACAGTTTTTAATTAATCGTTTTTCTATATGACGAAGTCTAAAAAGTGCTAGCGCGTAGCGCCAAGTAATTTATCGGTGGCTCTCCTAAAATCTTGATCTTGTTAAAATTATCAGCCGTGACTAGCATTCGGGTTTCATAGAAGTTTATATGATTATTATACCTACCTATGTGTGTAGAATTATTTTAATTTAACTCCGGTACATCACACAATAGCATGTTATGTGTCCGCACGACTGTAACATATGATTATATCTCTACATGTTTCCACTTTTCAACTCCACCCACATTTCTTGTAGTGATAACAAGGCTAAGCTCATGCTACAAAGCAAACTGGTATAGTCTGAGCTTTCAAAGAATTTTCGCCCCTATACCGTCGGACGCAAGGCCTGCTCAGGCGGGGTTCGCCGCCAGCATGACAGTCCAGCTTCACTAGTTTGTTTTTTCACCTGGACCATGACTTGATTGTCGATGCTGTGTTGCCAACTTTGATTAACTGAAGATAGTTTTTAAAGAGAACAATAATGGAAATATATAGTTAGGTAGGTACAAGTAATTCAAACATATTTCTGTTGTATAGACAGTTAGGTAAAAAATGGAATTAGCTTAAATATTATCTAAGTGACCAAATTTTTAACCTAACCAGGCGCATGCATGGAACATTTTATAGGCAGAGAAAAAGCCTCAGAGTTTAACTCCCTTTTAGTCTTATTAGTCTTATCTACCCAGCTCAAAGCTTAGGCTGAAAGGGAGAGTTTCAGTAAATTCATGCGACAAACGAGAGTTCCAAATGGCGATAGGCTCATCTGCGGCATTCTCCCAACCGCCAGATTTTGATATAAAACCTTTGGAATGAAAATAAATAAATTAGGGACTAACGGAGTGATCCTAAGGAATAAGATGGCAGGCCAAAGTTAATATTAATCTGTCAGAAATGTATCTTTATCTATTGATTTAATTTGTAGCACTGAGGATTGTTATTTTGAGCATCACAAATAATAGGTATAGATCCATTTTATGTCAAAAATTATGAATATATTGAATGTACAACTACTCTTGTAACCGTTTATTTTTATACAATTTTTATATTCATTATAATACAGAGAAAGCGGCTCCAAAAAACTCCAGAGACATATTTTGGAAAAAATAAGAATGTGTCCTGACAATAGCTTCGATCTGCCAAAACATAATTTTACATGAGATACAAAAAACGTTTAAATTATTATTTTATAGTTCCATACTAAACGTGACTTTCATAATATTATTAGTAGGTAGACAGGAGGTATTTCCGTGAAAAGTCACTGCGATAGTAGATAGGAGATATTTCTTCGAGCTTTAGAGTTTATTCTTGCAGTTAGGTGCAGTTTTAAAACGTGCGCATAGACATATAAAAACGCCTGCCGCGAAAATCTAAATTTCCTAAAAATTGCAGATAGGAGGTATTATTATTGTCAGGACACCATCGATATAGTAAAATAAAATAACAAAATATTATTTATTCAGTTATCAGACTAATCGTATGCTAGTTAAACGTGTGCTTGTGTCCAGCTTAAAATAGAAAGAGCCAATTGAAAAATACTGGAGTCTATGAGAAAAATCGGATAAAATTAAAAGTTCAACTCTTTACTTTGAAATTTTCCAAAACTGTGATGATGGTTTTTTACATGATTAATAAGAGGCTTACGCCCTTATAACCGTTGTAACTATCTAACCTATTAATTTTCTGAATCAGAAATTCAAGATCTGGGTATCAAAATACTAGTCCCTTCAAAATAGCAAAAAAAATTGCTGCTTTGGGGAGATTATCCTTATAGCAATGCCATCTAAATATAGGAAGATATGTTGAGAGTGTGTGAACATGTTTTTCATAAGGCACAAAAAAAAAGTGTTTTCTGAGAAATAGATAATATACAGGCTGATCAGAAACTTGCTCACTCGAAACATGATGTGATAAACTTCACTTTTTAATAGTTTAATAGTAGTAAATTTTCTTACCGCAGTGATCTAAGTTTTTTTTTACAAAGATATGACCATTTTTGTAAAAATAAAAGTGGCAACCCTGCATTAAACATTAAACAGAACTTCGGGTTAGATATTATCATTTTCATTATTTTCATTTCCATGGCAATGAAGGCATTTCAATATTGTATACACGCTAAAGTGAGTTTGCTCGGTTGCCAAACTTCACATTTCCTAAGAGAAGAAAAATGTCTCTAATTTTTGCCTGATTTTTGAAGGGACCTTTATTAAATAAAAGCTAAATTTTATGATTTACGAGACTTGATTTTTCTTCCAAATTTACGATTAGGTACTTTCAAACTTACTTGAAAAAAATGACCAAAAAAATTCATTTTTTAACAATTTTCCCAAAATTTGCTCTGACAGATAAGTAGCTCGACTAGTTTGAGCATAGCCAGGATTCCTAGAAACGTAGGAAGAACCTAGGAACCCAGGTTTCTTTATAAAAAGTCGGTTCATATATCTCGGCCCAATAATTTTCGTGACAAAGCTGGAAAAAATTATTAGGAAATACTTTGGCACAGCTTATCGATTTTTTTTTTCGCTTTGTATAATATGACCATCCTCTATAATCTTTTGTTCAATTACTTTTAGACCAGCTTTGCGTAGTAAAATAGAAAGCAGTAAACAACAAAATCACCAGCAACCAAAACCTGATAAAAATCGGTTCAAAAATAAAATTTGGGTCAACTGAATATGTAGCTTTGATGATGGTCTTCGCAATTAGAAACATGTGAGAGTTGAAACCCTGAGAGAAATGAGTACACCTCGGAGTACACTATATACAACGTGATTCTTTTAAGGCGCCCATTAGAATATTTTCCATTTCTAATTGAGCTAGAGATCTAAAACTTGTAGCCTAGGTAACATAAACAATTACGAGTCAAAATGAAATATTAGCAAGATGGCGGCACATTTAAAAATGGCGAAAGCAATGGTCATCTTTGTTTTTTTTAAATGGGACACCCCATATATTAATGCATTTTCAGATTGTCTGAGAAAATGTAATAACAATGGTGCTTATAGTTGTATTTTAAATTGAGTAGGCTATGAGTTATAAACAAGTGAAAATCGTGATCTTTCAACTTTAAAGACATTTACCACAAAAAACGGCTCAAGATATCTGAAAACGGTTTACATGTTCCTATCTTAACTTTTCATCTGGTATCCTACTGTATAGTTGAAATGTTTATACAGGGTGAACAAAAATCTGATAATTTTCACCACCCTGTATAAACATTCCAACTCCATAATAGGATACCTCTTTAAAAGTTAAAATAGGGACATGTAATCCGTTTTCTGATATCTTGAGCCGTTTTTGTTGGAAATGGCTTCAAAGTAGAAAAATTGCGAGTTTCACTTGTTTATAACTCATAGCATACTCAATTTAAACTGTAACTATAAGTACCATTGTTATCACATTTTCTCAGACAATCTGAAAATGCAATAATGTATGGGGTGTCCCATTTAAAAAAACAAAGATGGCCATTGCTTTCGCCATTTTTAAATGAGCTGCTATCTTGGTAATATTTCATTTCGACTCGTTATTATGTATGTTCCGTAAATTCCAAAATTCAGATTCCTAGATCAACTAGAAGTCGTACTTTTTCTAATGGGCGCTGTAAAAAAATCACCCTGTATATCTCATTTAATAACTAGGAGGAGTAAACTGCAAAGTATCATTTACACCACTAAAAGTCACCAGATTAAATCACCAGATTTTTTTTTGCGGCAAATTTGAATTGAAACAATAATTATTAATAAGGAAGATAGGACTTGTTTTCGGTGTAGGAAATCTACTTTTCAGGAGAGACTCCTACAGCAGTATCACAAATCATTGTGATTTGCATAATATATCAGTATTATAGTGCTGAATGATTTTCTGAATATAAATAGAATGAAATTGAATAATTTATAGATATTTCGAAGAATATTAGGGATAATAATTATTAACATTCATATTAAATTGATTGAAAGTACCTACTTTATTTTAAGCAATACTTATGTGACAAATTTAATGTAACATATAAATAATATATTTTATGTATGTATTATATGACACATAACATCGTAGATAAAGTTTTTATTTTACATTTAATAATATATAAATTGTGGATAAGTCAATTTTTTCAAACGATATTATAAACAGCATTTTTCAGTTTTTGTAGGACCAGATTCAAAGTGTGTTGTTGAAACTAACTTTATCACATACAGCAGTCCCTGTTTGGTCTAAATCCGCACCTTGTTCGATTGGAATATGTTCTTCAATTATTGGTGAAGTACGCATATAGAGTAGTTTTTCCAAAATCTTGTAGGTGACACTCTTTTCTTCCCGTTTCTTTGGAGGAGACATCCTCTCACTTGTACTTGATGTAGGATTATCCATAATGGCACTTGAAACCGTTTGCAGGATGAAAATGGAAAGCCAAAAATAATTTCAAAATTATGACAAGGATGTCTGTTCTCTAAAAAGAACTGAATGGGCTTCAAAAAGAACTTATTTGGTTTTGAAATAACTTTTAAAGAACTTATTTAGAACAACTTATAGGGTTTTGGAAATAACTGATTATAAAACTGATGTGTCACATTCGACGCTGACATTGTAAACAATAATGACATAACAATAAAAAAACAAGCGTATATGTAGTGTTGAGCGTTGCATAGATTCAATTTCCTGTACAAGTTTTGCTGGGTGTAATTTTGCCTATGAATTGACCAATGAGAAGCATCTTTTTTTGGCGGTTTATTTAAATTTACTCCTCCTAGTTATTAAATAAGGTATAGTTATAGATGAGCTAATTATTATAATTATAAGATAATTATATAATTATATAATTATATAATTATTATAAGATAATTATTATCCAAAGGGGTACAATAAGCGCAAGCTTCAGTACAAGGGCTTTGAACCTACCCTAGAAGAAATAATAATAACAAACACTACTTATAAGTAGGTACACTATAAGTACACATACAGGGTGGCCCAGCGAAAAGGTACCAGGACTACTAACTCGAAAACTGAAGATTTACGCGAAAAACGCCGAAACAGGTCGATTTTGTTATCGAGGGGAACATATTCTCGTGACAAATTTAACTACCCAAGTTCACCCCCTTGGCAGGGGTAGCTACCCCTTTACTTATCATCATAGGGAACAGATATCGGGTGATACACCATTTGAAAGCCACTCGAATTGTCTTTACAACGATATCCAACATTTTGGGTTTCGCTTACATACAGGCTGGCCCAACGAAAACATTTTTTTGGGCCACCCTGTATGTAAGCGAAACCACTCACATACATCATTTGAAAGCTACTTGAATTCTCTTAACGATATCCAACATTTTGGGTTTCTCTTACATACAGGCTGGCCCAACGAAAACATTTTTTTGGGCCACCCTAGCTGTATGTAAGTGAAACCCAAAATGTTGGATATCGTTAAGAGAATTTAAGTAGCTTTCAAATGATGTATGTGAGTGGTTTCGCTTACATATAGGTTGACCCAACGAAAACTTTTTTTTTAGGCAAGCCTGTATGTAAGTGAAACCCAAAGTGTTAGATATCATTGTAAAGAGAATTCAAGTAGCTTTCAAATGATGTATCACTCAATAGCTGTTCCCTATGATGATAAGCAAAGGGGTAGCTCCCTCTGCCAAGGGGGTGAATTTGGGTGGTTATAATTGTCACGCAAATATGTCTACTTTGATAACAAAATCGACCTGTTTCGGCGTTTTTCGCGTACATCTCCAGTTTCCAAGTTATTAAGGCAAATTGTGTTTTCGTTGGTATGTGAGCGAAACCCAAAATTTTGGATATTGTTGTAAAGAAAATTCGAGTGGCTTTCAAATGATGTATCACCCGATATCTGTTCCCTATGATGATAAGCAAAGGAGTAGCTACCCCTGCCAAGGGGGTGAACTTGGGTAGTTAAATTTGTCACGAAAATATGTCCCCCTCGATAACAAAATCGACCTGTTTCGGCGTTTTTCGCGTTCGTCTTCAGTTTTCAAGTTATTAGGCCGGGTACGTTTTCGCTGGGCCAGCCTGTATAGTACACTTATACACCTACGTAGGTTCTTATAGTATTCAGTAAATTTTAAACTGAAGACAGATATTCAATAATGTCTATTTTAAGAGACTCGATTTACATGAATCTTCAGACAAAAATTGTGATGAAAATTGCCGTTTAGTCCAACTTAGACCATACATTTCAAATAAGTATAGAACCCACGAATCCAGTCAAATAGTAATATTAAATAATTAAATTGCGTTAATAAGAAGTTTAACGAGATTTTAATAGTATAGGTATGGGGGCGCCACTAGAACACTCCGGCCAAGTTTCTCGCCTCGGATTCCGTAAGGATTGGCCCCTATCTTGAATTTAATGGATGACAATGATGACATTATGTATCTCGATAAATATCCGTTGAACGTAAAAAGTACTACGTTACAACAATAATTGTTAAGGATCATAAACCCATAGTAACTTCTGTTTAAGACTTTTTTTTAATTATTTACAACAAACCGGGCGTGAAAAATTACCTGGACAAAAGTTTTAGCTTTTGAGTTCCACTACAACATGCATGTCTTAAAAAAAATGACATGCTTGGTACCAATACAGAGGGTGCCAAAAGTCGATCGGAGCATATTTTTTTGACCATTTTGTTGTAAAATCGAAAAAACCGTTTCCATCCCCGAACGTGTCATTTCCAAGAATTTATATCTTTTCAAATATAAGAAATTTCCAAGTTCGAAACAAAAGTTGACAGATATATCCTCCTTAACAATTTTTGTAATAGCATTTTTTACGTACAACCCATATTTACCGAGATACATAATTTCATCCCTTAAATTCAAAATGGCGGCTATCCATTACGAATTCGAGGGGGAAACTTTATCTGGAGTGTTCTAGTGGCGCCCCCTACCTACCATTAAAATTTCGTTAAACTTCTAAATAATTAGTCCTTTTTTGACTATTTGACTGAACTACCAAGAATCTAGAATCGGTGGGAGCCTACGCGCTACCCTACTCTTCCAGAGATACTGATAAGTATATTTATGTAGAATTGAGACTATAGAAATAGATAGGTACATAGTTCTTTCTGGGCATCTTTTTATATCAGCCTGAGGGTCGTTGTCGTTGTCTCACTTAGGGCTCTCTGTGAAGTAGGTAGGCGTAGGTGTTGATTTTGGAACAAAGTCAAGATAGACATTCCTCAAGTTGGCCGGTTTTCTCTCAGTTTGTTGAAAAAACGAGACGCAGACAAAGAATAAAGAATGTCTAATAGTTTACCTCGTAGACTCTGCCAATTGATGAAAATGTTTCCTTAATTGATGATGCCCTGTTAATTCTTTTACGAAACGCAGGTCTCGCTGCTACACCTTGCTGTGTACTGATGGTCCTCCCAGAGTTCACCCCTTAAATTTCTTATTGGCGTTTTCTTTAATTATTTGTGTGAAAGCTGCGATCGATACAGCACTGCAAATACCTACTAATACAGGACCGTATATATTTTACTTCTTGCTGGCAACAAGTTAATCACTCAGTTTTCTTAATTTTAGCGTTATGTTCTGTAAATTTAGCTTGTAATGTTTTTTTTTTCTATTTGACTGAGATTGTCATGGGGTCTGGAGAGATTTTTTTAAATTTTGCTTGCCACTTTGTGTTTTAAGGTATTCGTGAAAAATTTTGAATTCTTGTAGAACTTATGCCGGAATCTCAATTTTTGTTTTCCCTGTCACTGGATTACAGGTCACAGTTTTCAATCCAGGGAAAATAAATTTTTGTAGAATGTCTGGAAGAAATTGCATTTGAGCAATGTCGGTCGCGTCGTTACAAAAAGGTTGCCGTTTGAATTTTCGTAGGAGTTGGTATTTTTTGAAGATCTGTAATATGCAAGATGGAAGAGAAAACTTTAAAGCTAATACTAATAGGATAGGTTATAGGATAATTATGTATAAGAAAATAGGTCAAACTCTCTAAATTTCGGTTTTATTTCATGGCAGGGTAATTCATGAGGAACTTTACAATGTGTCAACTCCCCTTCTCTGTTAATATACAGGGTGATTTATAAAATTTAAAAAAATATTAATTTGGCTGTAACATCTACACGGATCATTTTCTAATTTTGTGGTGCAACTGTACACTGTTATTTAACATTCCATCAGCGTTCTCTAAACTTACAAATTCCAGGACCAGCTTAAGAAAAATTGATCGGGAGAGTTCGTACTAAGAAGTTCACCCTGTATGCGATTTTTCAAAATGTAAATATTTTCAAAGTGCACAAATAGACAATGAAAACTGTGATATGTGAATTTTTGTCACATTTTCGTTGAATCTGACCAAAACTGAAAAACCACAATGTCGTATATCACATAGGTAATATTCTCATAACTTAAAATAAACTTTATGCATTGCAGATATCTTAAAATAAGTACAGCCTAAGTTAACATTGTTTTAAGTACATCGTTGCTGTCACTTTATGTTATTTCCAGAACCGGGTTAAATTATTTTTCAAGTTTTATTATTTCCCTATCGTATCTGGATTTATTGGCCATATCCGCACAAACTACGGCTCTTTTACCAACTGGCAACCTCAAGTACAATCTGGATGCTCTTCCCCGCACCGTTTCTGGTCTTTCCAAAGTAAGGAAAGGACCGTCCGGAAAAACTTCACTTCGTGAATTCCAGCAACGCAAATATTTTATTACTTTCGACTTGAATTTAAAGTAAACAAATCATTCTATAATTTTCCTTTCTACTTCGAAGCTAGGTTTACGAAATAGAATTTAAAAAGAACGATTTAAATTAATAATTAACGGGGAAACGAACGTTACAAGGGGAAGTTGACACTTTTTAAGGGTCACATGATATTCGCTTTAAGGGACTGTACATATTATAGTAGAAGTTTTCAAAGTTCCTCATGACTCACCCTGTATAATACTATAAACATTCACTTGGCAAAATTTTAAGAAGCACATCACATTTATTCAAAAAATGGGTGAAATACAGGGTGTCTGCTTAAGGCTGGTCACCGGCTATATCTCGGAAACTAATGGGTCTAGAACCTCAAAATAAAAAATTTCCAGACATTAGTGATCACGAGAAATTCAATGAAAATATTTTCAAGATGGCCGCACTTCCGGAAATACCGAAAGTTGTCACCTACTTCGTTATTTTAACGGGAACACCCTGTAAAATATTATATTTTTTAAATGTGTGAAGAAATCCAATACAGGTGGTTTTTACCATTGGAATTCAGATTGAGCGGTTTAGGAGTAATAAACAAGTAAAAATCGAAAGTTTTCAACTTTAAAGCAGTGTAGAACTAGAACGGCTCAAGATATCTAAAAACGGTTTACATGTCCCTATCCTAACTTTTCATGTTTTATCCCACTAAGTGGAGTAAATTTTAATACAGGGTGAGGACAATTATCCGATTTTTCATCACCGTAGTAGGTAGATACCGATTTTTTGTAACTTTTCAAATTTTTTTTATTAAAAATAAGCACTTAGTCACTAATTCCTTTTTGGAGTCATAATAAAAGAAAAAACTTTTTTTCCAATGCATAGGTACGTTAGGTTTTATTATTGGTGTAGGTACTTTATTGATTATTGGTGATTACCTCCTGATTAGTGATTACCAATACTTTCTGGCTCTGGTTGTTCTCGTTTCTTAACACGCTGATAAATACACAAATGTTTGCAGAAAATTCCCTCACATGAGGGAGTATTTTAATTAACCTCCGATAAGAGTAGGTAGGTATAAGAGTATTGAACAGGCAATTTTCGCCTATGCCTACATCCTACACCAAACTTCAATAAGGCTCACAATAAGTTACTTGGTACAAAGGCATAGCTACATACCATACGCGCATGAAGAAAAAAAGTATTAGCGCGCATGTCTATTATGTGTCTGTGCAAAGTTCCTTCCCCTTTTCCGTGCGTTATAAAAGCGACATCAAAGTAGAAAACAAAGGCCTTAAAACCCTATCCATCCAAGAAAACCGGTATCATGCATCTTAAAGCGGTAATAACTTATTCATTAGACTAAAACGACCTCTCCAACCTACCAGACTTGAACTTTCAACAAAGAAATCATCGTTTGGCAAAACACCGACGATCAATTCTTGCGATTCCTCTTGAAAATCAGATGATTTCTTCACATTTGCTTGCCGGTTAAACTTGACCGCGAAAAAATTACAAGACATAGCGGAACAGGCAGGCAGCTTTAAACGTTGCAGTTACGAGTGCCCCGCTCGGGACTTCACCATCCACGGTGCTATTGCTAACCTGACAGTTGCTTGTTGATTGTTTCTCCTTCTCT
Source organism: Malachius bipustulatus (assembly GCA_910589415.1). Classification (NCBI taxonomy): domain Eukaryota; kingdom Metazoa; phylum Arthropoda; class Insecta; order Coleoptera; family Melyridae; genus Malachius; species Malachius bipustulatus. The sequence continues at coordinate 34,730,229 of OU342635.1, read as the reverse complement.
CTCTTCACAGTGGGATAGGTGTTAATCTGTCTCGGTTTGACGGAGTCGCAGTGCTGCCAACTGTCGTCGTCCCTCTCCCGACTCGCGATCTGTTGTCTGTTGGCGCTCAAGCTCATTCCTCCGTTCGAGCGCGTTGTGAGCGTGTCTGTTGATAGTTCGCCGCGTTTCGCGCTTACTTTGCGTGTTTTTGAAAGTTCTGCCCAACTTTCTTTTCAATTCAACACAAAAGGAATTTATGCTATTAACTGTGTCTTTTGTGGTGCCGGTGCTATTTTATTATAAGTGAAAAACGACACTTTAGTGCCAGGATAGATAATATGTGGAAATATTATTCTTGTTTTCTTCTTGGATGTGCTTGTGTTTTGTTTTCTACTACTTCGTCTACCCTCTGAAAAAGTGGTTTGTGAATGAAATGTACTCTCAGATCACGTCTGGGATGAAGCTGTGACTGACTGTTGGTGCCCTGATTGTTACTTTTTGACTCGAATAACTTTACTATCTGCCAACATCATGGATCTTATTTGTTTACGATTCTTCAAGAGTGGAATATTATTTTTCATCGTCATAGGTGAGTTACTTTTTGACTTTTTATTTAAATCTTGCAACCAGAATCACTTTTTAGAGTTTTCCTGTTTCATAGAAATTATTTGTTTGAAATATTGACGATTTCAGTACCTAATTAGAGAGCAATAAAATATTTACCGGTGTTTCAGCTATTTGCCGTTAAAAATTGCAACCAGTTCGCTATAAAAATTTAAAATATCCCGCTGTTTTATACCTGGAGGCTCGCCTGGAGGTTATACCTACGGGATTTGAATAAAATCTATTACCTACCAAACGGTTTTTCATGATGATTATTAAATAGCAGATTCGTATTTAATTGTGGGGATGTAACAAATGAAAAAACAATAACACAAAAACAAAAAAAGAAAAAACGGTTCACTATTTTACTTGAAAAAAAAACAAAAAAATAAAAAAACGGTTCACTATTTTGCTTGAAAAATAATTTTTCCAAAATTTGATGTTAAGATTTCAGCTCGGGTCTCAATAGCATAAAGCCTCCATGGATTTAATTTCTATTGCGTTATTTTATTTTTCAATGCCAAAAAAGAGCCATTAAATTTTTTTTTTTAGGTTGGATGTACTTATACAGGATGATTCATAAAAACGCTAATAGATATTTTTATGTACTTAGTTTCGCTGTCGAAAATTGACTATCACTGCGTTTTATTGCTCTCTTTTATTTGAACTTGATAAATTTTTATAAAATCCTTAGATAGGTAGGTACTTTACAGGAAGGCTCATAAACATAAAACGCTTTCACTGTTCAGTTGGTAGGTATCGCTTGTTGAGAAATTAGAAATAGATATTTGGTCCAGGTGGTGTTCGGAATTTGCGCCAAAAAATTCAAGGAATGATTCGAGAGGAAAATTAAAAAAAAAATCAAATGAACGTAGTCCTAAACTTCCCAGCGTCTAAACTATTATAGCGGTGTCGAAGTTTCAAGATAAATTCTAGCCCATTTCAGATAAAAAAATTTAAAAATAAAAACTTCATATAAAATTGTTAGAAAAATATAAATGCTATTTAACGCTTAAATACGAGTAAAATTAACTCAAAATGCGCTTGAAAAAATGTTTTGTCAACTACCAACCGCAAATAACCGTTCAGAAAAAGGATTCTTTTTTACAACAGCAAAACCCAGTCGACGGGCAAAAAAATAATAAAAGACACCATATAGCTACTAGGAATAAAAATAATATTTCATAAATAAATAGTAGGTGTTAAAAAAAAATTCAACTCTTCAAAAACATTCAATACAAATCTCTGACGAACGTCACTGGTAGAATTGAAAAAAAAAATGCTAATCGTGTCCTGATGTATGGGAATCCACAAAATTTCCAAAAAATATCTAGGTTAGCGTCAAATTTATTACTTATCATAACAAGTGTCAAATTTAACACCTTGTACATACATAGTTCAAAAATTAAGACAATACCTTCAAGGGTATGAAGTTTTTTTTCTTAATATGCCCTCACAATAAACCCCCGGACTTTTTGTGGACGCAATTATCGGACATCCTGTAGGTATACCTACTTAATTATTTTTTCTTGTAAGATCAAGTTGGTGTTGGTATTGCATATCAAGTTGTTCCTAAATACCGGGAACCGAGCCAGGAACATATGAAAGAAGGCAGTTGTTTTTTTTTATAGCTTCTTTAGGTTAGTCAAACTTTAGTCAAGCAGTTAGTCACATGGGGTCATCCCAGTTTTAATTTTTAATGGCCCATGCCGACAAAATTGTAAAAAAATTAATGGAAATGAATTATCAAAAAAAATCCAGAAGTTTCATCATTTTTAAATAATTTGAATTTCGTCTAATGAAATTACCCCTTTTTTTCCCCGATAACAGTTGCCGATGCAAAAAAATATACTTAGGAGACCAAAAAGTATAAATAAAACAAACAAAAAATTTTATTTTAGAATCTACCATCGGCGCATCACAAAAAAGTACAAGGGACGATATTGGGAGAAATTCAGGGAAAAAATCTCCCTGTAGATTGGCACAATCCGAGACACAATCATTTGCCATGCCCAATAATGTAAGTCCGAGTGTAAGTCCTACAGCGTCCATCAGCGTAACCTATCTTAGAAATTTGAGCTAAATATCTCAAAAACTGAAGGAGCTGTAGAGAAAAAACAATTTTTTTTTTATTTCAACACCCTCTAGATCGGCAACGAAGCGCTAATGGACCTATGTTTATATAAATTTTTAGGTATAAAAGTAAAAAAAAATACCTCCTTACATAATATGTACCGGGTATTTAAACTAGGTTGCTCTAGGCTCGGGTCTAGGTAATTACGTATACCATATACCTAAAACCCGAACATGATGTAAAGCTGAAGAATGCGACTTGATCCCCTGCCCTCTTATTTCTTATTTTGTAGAAAAATTGTTAAAGGCTGATGTCTACAAAAGGCTATTTTTCTTAAAAGAAATAACTCAAAAATCATCCCCTGAGTAACCCTTGAATGTACAGCTTAATGTGGTCCCTTACTTGAAATGACGTAAACGGGAGTTTTAATATTAAATCTTTTTGAGATAACATAATGCGAGTCGAGGGACCACTGATCTAAATTTAGGATCTTTTTTATCTAAATTGACCCGTTTTTTATTCGGTGATGCAGATGCTGATTTTTAAAGTTGTATGCTGAAGAACCTGTATCCCGAGCTGTATCCGAATAGGTTTTGTTATCATAAAATAAATTTTATATAAATATGTATGTAAATTGCTCGGTAAATTGCAGGGCTTTCTTCGTGGTTTTCTGTCATATTCTGAGATATCCAAGTTCTTCTTAGGATCTAGGAGAGACAGTTTTTTTTCTAATCTAAATATTTCCAGTTCTACTACTAACGGTCAAAGTGTGGGTAGTTTTTTTTTTCATATTTAGGTAATAGGTAATTAAGTGATAATGATTGTTAATGATTTTGTCTGTTTTTTACTCGTTTTTTTACGTAAGCTGAGTAAAATTAAATCGTTGATGTCATTATGTCACAACGAGTGTCACAATAATTAGGAATAGAAAAGATTACATACTTGATTTTAGTTCAAAATCAAAAGTATTTATCAATAAACACAAATTAAGATTGGTAAGCAAGGTAATTTTAGATTGTAGGGTAGGTAATCCTTCAAAATCGATCGTTCGGCCAACAGAGATCGAACGATCGGCGCTTGTATGTATATGATGGGCCACCCTGTATATTTTGTAACGATTTTATATCTAGAATCCTGCTTCGGATGATAAAATAGATAACTGTCTGCATTATTTAGATAGAACACATTCATGTACATATATAGGAATTTTATGACTGGTTAATTTTTTTTTCAAATAAAAGGAACTTTTCCAGCTTTTTATACATTTCTTGACGAATGGCGGCCAGGGAGCATTCCTGAAAGTTTCCGATCCCAGGCTCCCAGGGCACGTTCCTGGCGCATTCTTTTATTACCCACAGTTTTTATTTCAGTCAATAATGGAAACGGCGTTGTTTACCATAAAATTGATAAAAAAAAGAATATAAACTCAATTTGGTCCACGATTCCTTATGTTTAATTTCTTTACGCTTTTTGTTGATTGGAAATGGAAAATGTCTTCTTCATGTCTGCATGTGTATGCGTAGCCCAAGATCTCGTCCAAGAAGTAACATTTCAAGTTTTCTCATATAAAATAAATATCACGTTTTATTGCTCGTTCGTTACTTAAAAAAATATCGTACCTATTTATTAATATGATTTATTATTTATAGAACCATATTTATGGTTCGTAACATTAATAGTCGTTATGTGGCAACCTCGGTGGCAACATTTTCCACAATATATTTAAATTATTAAAAGTTCAGCATTATTGAAAAGAACTCTGTTTTGAAAAAAACAATTTACATTTTAAACCGCAACAAATAATGGGGGAGTGACTTTTGGTCGAATGGTGGTCGAACTATCTCAACGGCTGGGCATTCGTTTTCGGGAGACGGTCAATCGAGGTGAGCAGCTTTTGATCCCTGAAAACGAACCATTTGCCTTTCAGAAGAACGCGAGGGTGAGACGGAAAAAGAAAAAAGTTTATTTTTTTTCTGGACGTGGCCAATTTTTTTTGCAGTGGTCAAACGACTGAACAATTTGGACATTTTATGAAGTTGGCCGGTTTTTATCTCGATTTTTTTTTTTTACACAAAAACAAACTTATTCGGTGGTCAAACGTACCTACATCGACAATCAATGATCAATCGAATGCGCTGTTGCATTTTTCCCGGCTTACTTCACATACTTTGTCTAACAATTTTTGTTAATATATATAAAGGCTGTCCTAGAACTCATGCGCATATAACAACTTTGCTAAATCATCGATCCGTCCCTATTACTTTTAAAAAGTAATCATAGGTTGTGTAAGGCCGAGTGTAAGGCAGATGGATTAGGTAGGTACTGGTACTAGTAAACAGCTGTGGATACATTAGCTCCCCCTTAACCGTTGTAAACGGTTGTCCTATACATATTATTATATCATCTCCTATTTTAAATACGTACACACATACACACACACATAACACATACTTAATTAAATTAACTTGTATGAGTATGACTTGCACATAGTTGAACAAGATGCAGGAATGCTTTCTCGGATGCTTTTTACCTCCCTTTTCACACTAATTAATTACCTACATGAAAACTTATCTAGCATCTCCATATTACCTACTACTACTAGGAAAATCTCTTTCATGTGATGAGCTTTTCTGTAAGCTTCAAATAAGCTTTCTCTTGTTTAATAAGATGTTAATGTAATACCAATCTAATCTGTTTAATTTACGTATGTGTTCACGACTAATACGCATGTATGCTTAGAAGGTTCGGAATGTTCAGTTGGTGTAACTTCATTGAAATTAGCAACTAATTCCATAGTGAATACACCAAGTTAATGACGTATCAATTTCAGAGAGTTGCAAATGAAATTTTGAGTTCATAGCTAAGTTGTAGTTATAGTTTCCGCGGTCTAAGTTGCCGGTCGTAAAATGTAAGTGTGTATACCAGTAGCGCCCATTTCAAAGGAATAACTACAGCATCATTTCTGACCCAGTGCCTGTGAATGATTTTATAGATATTGGGGTTACAACAGGGAGGATATGTTGTTGAGGTATGAAGCAGCAAGCAGCGAGGGTAAAGTGAAGTTTATCCGATGTTTACGGATAATAAGGTGAGAAATTTTACCGCCAACTTCCAACCAAGGATATTTATTCTATACCTAGTTTATTGCAATCTTTTATGTGCTGAGTTCTTAAGTAAGAAAACACCAGAAGTTTTATCCATAAAATATCTAATGTTATATTATATTTTTTATTACCGTTACATTTTTTTATTTCGTGATGACGATGTTCGTGATGACCAAGCTCTAGAACACTAAAAACTTGGATTCTTAATAGGTTAGTAGGTTTAATAAGACTAAGAAAATCAAACATAATCAAATCGATATATTTATTATTGTTTTAGCGCGCTTCGACTTGCTTGAAACGTATGTATGTATCGTGGTATCATCTCCGGAACAGCTCAACTACGGAGCTCTCACCTGCCGTTATCAGTATACCTAACTAATAACAACAACTGAGAAAAGTTGTCGGGCCTAAGGCTAGAAAGAAGGCGTTAGCGGGCTGGAAAATTTTCTATATTTTGAAGCGAGCCACTGTTGTAGATACAATGGTCTGCAATTTCAGAGGCGACGCGCTAAAAAGATATTTCCTGGGACATTTATTGGCTACATGTATTGATCTTATCAATTTTCTTCTTCGATGCTTTATGTATTGAAATGATGTCTACATGATGTATTAATCAGTAACAAATTGTTTTGCGCATGGTTGCTTGACATGTTTGACAATTGACCTCCTGTTTGACGTACCAACAAGGCATTAATACAGGATGTGGTGCCAGTAGTGCCGCGAACACCATAGGCCCTAATATTCGCGCAGAACGGCATTTGCGGTTCTTTTATTATTATTGAACCGCAAATGCTGTTCTGCGCAAATAAATTCAACACTACAAAATTTTGAATGTAACTACTATTAATTTTTTATTTATAATGAATACGCAGGCGTCATCGGAACAACAGACTTGATTAGGGCGCAGACGGGTGTGTATTATCCAGTCTGGTAGGCATGGGTATAGAAAGATCTAGCTCATTCTATGTTTTCAAATTTAAATGCTATGTTCGCCCAAATGACTCGTTGGCTCGCTCGTTGGTGTAGTTGCTTGCATGAAATCAATAAAAAATAACCAAAAACCGAGCAAAAAACCCTTGTTACTCCTTCACTTGAGTCGAGTTACATAATGTAAATGTAATGCAAATCGATAAGTACCTAATGAATTCGTGATGAAGACTGTAGCTCATTAACTATTGGAAGACAAAAATACGATGCAAATTAATACCTACACGAACCTACTTATAACCTGAAATACCTCGAATATTAAGCACTCTGCGGAAAACTGTTTTATACAAAAGTGGTTTCCTTCAGTGAGAGGCATCGTTTTGAACACAAGAACCGACCACCCCCCTCACTCCGTGCGTGGGAGAGGTGGTGCTTTGAAATAAATAAAAAAAAACTATTTTTTATTGTCAATTCGTATTCAGTGGAAAAATATGTACAAAAAATGTTTCAGTTAAGTCTTACAAAATTTTTGTGGCTGGAATACGAATTCGCAATAAAAAATCGCGGTTGTAATTTAAAATTTCAAAATAACCCCCACTCCCTCGTAAGGGGTGATGGATGCAGGATGGGTTTTGTGTTTAAACGATGTCCCTTACCGAACAAAATTTTGTAAAAAACATTTTCCCGCAGAGTGTTTGCTTACTTTTCGAGGTATTTGAATATTTTTCATTATAAGAATCACCCTGTATTCACAATCCTGAAAAATTTACTAGAGGGAACTGATAAGGGTAAATCTGAAGGCAGCTTATGTTAAAGTGTTATTTTTTAATCCATAATAATCTCATTAACAAATAGTCAAATAGTGGACGACACGAAGAAGCTGTATAAATGTATATTTATTTCACCCTATAATATAGAAAAAATCCTTAAAAAAATAAATTCCCGCTTTTCGAAAAGTATTGCTTGTTGTTAGGTCAGGTCAACACTCTGTACCAACCAATTGACTGAATACTTATAAAATATAAAGCGATTCATTCTGAATGATGATGTGTAAGTACAGGCATAACTCGGATCTGCTCTAACACGATTACGATTAAAGGTTTCCCGTTTCTAACGGAAAAGTGCTAAGGGAAGAACTACACACTAACATCCCCATATATGAAGTAACGCGATAAAACGTGCGACATGCTCCGGTCAACTGCCAGAAATTAGATTAGACCAGTCAGCGCAATTTCGGCCGCACGCCCGTGAATCCAATTCAGGAATTCATCCGTTTGACGTGAAAAGGTAATTTGGGGACATGTTAAAAGCTGTCCCCCGTGTATATACTATTTTGGTGGGCTGGGGGGCTCGTAATTCACTTTCGGCAGTTTTAGAGCCGTCGGCGAGGGTTAACACATGCCCAAACACTTCCTTCCGTTTCTGTTATACTCTGGGGGTGGGAATTAAAATGCTATCGAGAAATAACAGTAATTTGGTGCAATAAATTGTTACCTAATCCCGAAAGGTCTGGTGCCTTATCTGATCATCAATTGAAAATTTTGTTATTTTTAAGATCTTAATAAATAATTTTTTTTTTTGTGAGACAATTTTGTAAGAATTTTACATAAAATTAGAAAAGTTACGTTTAATTTCATGACGATAGTTTTATTAAATTTCGGTTCCGTAAGATCGCAAGTTCGTGCAGAACTTATAGGAATCAGATTGATGACTTATAAATAATTAAGTAAATTATTTAATCCAATATTTACGAAATACAAATAGTTAACGATAAGGTATGTACTGCAGTAAGTTTACTCGTTATTGCTGTAAATAAAGTAGGAGAAAATAAATTCCCATGTTTTCGTCACTATTAGCTGGCTTTGTTATGCATGTGATCCTGCCGCGTTTGGAAAGTTAGTTAGTGCGTTAGTGAGTATTTAGTATAAATAGCAACCTAATTTATGTAGAATTGAAGGGAGGGTTGTTTGAAGTTTCGGAATTTAAGATGAGCTTTTAGGGAATCGGAAATAGCTTTTAATGTATTTATTAGTGTTTTTTCTAGAACGTTTTAAAGGTTTCGTAAAATTATCTACCGATTAAGCTGCTTAAGCTTAAGTTGTCAAAAATCACTTAACTCGTCTCTAATTTTTCCGCTTATAGTAAATACATAATTATTATTCTCTTGATTTATGGAAACTAAAATTTTCTTGAAATTTCATAAGTTTTTAAATACGATCTCAAAGAGTTATTCTTGAAATAAAAATATGATTGTTCACTATTCGTGAAATAGTGGCATGAATGCCCATTTATAAAAATTATTTTTATTAATTTCAACACAGAATTCAAAAAATTAAATAAAAACAGATTCTTTGATAAAAGTTAAATAAAAAATAAATAAAACTATGTTTTTAAGGGTTCAATAAAAAAAATCTGGACTGTTACATTTCTATATGCCCGCAATGTAACAGTTGTAACCTTTTTACACATTATAGACGAGTTCCACATCTCTATGGCCAATATAAATTGAGAAAGTAAGACAAAAATAGTCTTGGTATGATGGGTGTCACGCTATATCATTTGTGATATTTTTATTATGTGTGTGTTTGTACTCGACGCGATATTATTTTATACAATGCCTGATAGTTTACTTTTTGTATGTTTATTTTTGACAAATACCTTTATTATTTTATACTTGATGTTTTTTTTGTAATCAAAGGTAGTGAAAATAAAGTAAAAAATAAAGATTTGATCCATCTGTCATTTTTTATCGACTGCTTTTATTTAAATAATTGTAAATTGTGATTTTTTTACTAATATTGTCTTAGATTCGAGTGAGTTTCCGAATTTATAACGGCTTGACGAATGGCGAAATGTTTAGAACGGTGCTAAAAAAGCAGTTTTCTGTTACTAAGTAACAGTTCTTTCCGGTCTTTTTTTTATGCTTTCAAAAATTCTTGCTTCCACAGCCAAATAACAATATTTTTTACTGTGTCTAATGATAAATCCTAAGAAATATGCACTAGTTCTGATACGTAGGTCTAGGTATTTGATTTTCAAGATAATTATTGCATCCTGTCGTTAATTGCAAACGTGCAAGCGTTATTAAATAGGTAATAATATCCTTTTACCAGAGCCTGTTTTGTATTTTATACATACCAAAGCAAGTATAAGTATTGGAGTTAGGTATATATGCAAAAACTTTCAATACTCATAATATTTAATAATTTGCCAACAATCCGTTATTACAGATCATAAAATTTGGTATCTCATCCTGCGAGTAAAAAAAAAATTCGAGCGAAAATAACATGTAAGTAGGATCTAATCCATCTTTCGAGAAGAGTATTAATCAGACGTCTTAGCGCTTGATTTCTCTCATATGTAATGGGAGTTTTAACATATCTAACTGTAAATATGTCCTAAATACATCAACATTTATTAGTTGAGATTGAGACGGGCCCAATTATGGGTTTTGTAACCGGTTCTTTATACCGCATTAATATTTCCGTTGACCACTAAAATTTGGACCATGTCAATTATTGTTCCAACAGAATTATTGCTGAAAAATTCACATACCTACCTGCATAGGTAGCTATAGGCAATAGTAAATTGGTTTCGCTCAATGATTTGGAAATTCTACGTGCGTGAGTTTTTATTCCTTAGAAATAATTAATCATGAGTTTTTGTTGCCCCCATAATCGATATCTGAACTTAACGAGGTATTTATTCCGATTTTTATTGCAAATAAAGAAGTTTGTGGATGAAGAAATGGGTTAGTTAAATAAACTTTCATTTATTGCCGTGTAAATTATGATCTACATAAAGCGATACGAAAGTGTCTACATATTATCCTTCGTACGTTTATCGTTTACCTATTATTACTCAACTTTTCATGTCAAGTCTAGTCTAATAACAAACAATGTCGGCAAGTTTATGTTTCCCGACATATAATATTATGAAGGCAGAAGGCAGGTATTTACAACATTTTTATAAGATTTCGTGTTTTACACGAGGAAACCTAATTCAACTTTCCAGGCAGTTTGTAACTCACAGTGAAGACGTACAAAGTTCGTATCTACCACCAAAGTTATCTAACAGTACTTTACTCAGTGTAGACTTTGACGCGGAATTCGTAACTTTCTTGTAATGTAAGCACAAATAACAAATAAGTAGGAATTATTCTATCTCGCAGATATCATTCATTTGGAAAGTAAAAACAATTTTAAATTAGGTACTTAGGATTTCCTCGGAAAAGTTCTAGACCCTCAAATCCATTTCATTGTCAAGGTATGACGAATTCTTATTATATTTTATGTTAACAAATTTATTTACCTATCGTGATTTTTAAAAAATTACATAAATTGAGCCTTGAAAAGTAGTCGTCGTAGAAAAAGTATTTTAACTTAATATGAATTTGTACTTTTTTACTATAATCTCGTAAGCTGACAATTACCCTGCGGATGTTTTAACACCCGAAACCGGTCGGAAACCAAAAAATTTATATACTCATAATACGACTCATTGACCTTTTAATTGTTTTATTGTATTGTTGAATATACTATGGCCAATTTTACTGAAAATAAAAATGACCGAAAGCGCTTATTTTCCTCCCTAGGGAGACAATTTATTTCTTCACCATTTTGTAGACTCTGACAATCTATAAGGCATTTTTTATTAAAACTTTGAAGTGTTACATAATTTAATTCAGCGTCAGCTGGACGCTAATATAATTTGTATAAATGTGTCACATGTTCAGAAAATGCTTTAGAAGCCCTTACTTGAACTCTCTTCGCTTCTCTTGCTCGTGCAACTTCCCCCTTGTTAAACAATAAACTATTGTCTCCCTATGAGAGAAAATAATCACTTTCGATCATATTTCTTCAGTTAAAATGAGTCGTTTTCAGCCATGGCCATGGTACGTGAAAAGAGTTTTTAATCGTGTTCATATTCATATCAACATTTCTATAAAGAGGTAAGGCATAAGCATAACCAAGATTATTTTGGTTTATGTAATTTTAAACCGGACAGCGTGTATTGTTTATGTTTGTCGTAAGCCATTTTAATGATTGCACAAAATTGATACCAGAATTCAGTACCTACCTACATTACGTATGCAAACGAGTTACGACTCTTTTTTCGTTCCATTCGTATTCATTAGATGCCCGAAACATAAAACCCAACGTAGCTTTTTGATAAATGCTACATTTTTAATCGGCTTAACACGCGGATTTTGTTTTTCGCCTTGCTCATATGGACGATAATGACTCTAATATTCGTTATGGATTTTCCCTATAAATCTTCATTTCCCGTTCTGCAATGTTTGTCCGCCCCAAGCCGAGGATACTAAATCAGATTCGAGAGATTCTGCTGTACCATTTTCTCGTTTCCATCGATTTTTAAACAGTGCATTGTTTTATTTCAGATCCTCCTGTTTCGCTTCCCCATTTCGTAATAATTATTACTAACAAAGAGAAGAAAATTTCTGCGTTGTACGTTTTTAGCAAAATCTCCAAATACCTACCGTTTGAATTGTTCCTGAATAATTCAGTCGTTTAAAATTCCCATTCCTGCCATAATAACAGTAATTTTGAATGTTTTTTCCAGTGATTTTAAGATCCAAAGGTAGGAATTATTAAGTAATATTAGTCTTATATTTATACTACCGAGTATTACCGAGCTGTAAAATAATGAATATTTACCAGTTCTTTTTAAGCTGCCTGGAATAAAAAAAATTGATGAATATTCATGTAAATCCGACCTAATAATGTCAACACATCTTTGCTTTTACCCTAAATCTGTTCAACATCATCATGCCCGAAAAACTTACCAGAGTATTAAATACGACGTTCGTCTTCTTCCTCGCCGCACTGACTGAGGTTACTTCTCAGAGGTGCATGCATATTTTATAGGATCGAAACTAGAAACCCGAGGGGAAAATGTTGATCAATAAATATAAGGGAATATTTTAACACACCCAGTTAATATTTAATTTTTTAAATCACTCATATAACAGAGGTGTCGTTTAGCATCAAGGAAATTTAATAACAAAGTAAAAATATCTACGGAGATTTTATCAAGGTTGAAATTCAGAGTGTAGAGCAGTTTTGTGTTTTGTGTAAATAGGCCCTTGTGCTTGTTTGGCAATCGTATGGTTTGCACCTGCCCTATTGGTTCTTTTATATTCAGAAGGAATTTCAAAGGGACATCTACCTGGACGAATTTTACCTGCTGATCCTTACATTTATTTTCACTTCAACTTCATATTTCAGTTCCAACGACGTTCTGTGTTGTGCTGAAATGATGCTAAAACATTCAGGGGCGTTCCAATAGCACAATAAGTTAAGGTGAGGTGAACAGATGAGAATAAAATGCAGAAATAATGTAAGAAGAGTATACCTACAGGGTAGGTATAGTTTCTGAAGGTTTTTAATAGATTAAGCTTATATTATGTTCTTATATATTTTATGCAAGGAAATTCTAATGTTCGTATGTGCAAGAGTATTATATGAATTTGATTTTTATACACTATTATGCCTTATGTCCACATTTCGAGAGTCACCATTGTATAGATAGGTGTATCGGTTATTAGAAGAGATAGAAGTGATTCAAAGGTAACTTTTTTTAGTTTTGGGGCATATCTTAAAAAAGATGCACGGTAAATTTTAAACTTTTCAAAATTAACGCTTATTACTTGTTATAAATTGCATACAAAAATTCGTCCAATGTAAACATCAATTTTCTATTCAATAAATGAAATAAACGCACCAACAAGAACTCCTTATAACTTTGCCTATAAATATAATATAATGAGGAACTAAAGATGATGGGCTAACTGAGTAATCAAGAAGTGATTTTCTTGGGACGAAGTGTATTCTTTCAAAAACAAAAAAATTCTTCCATAACACCATTTTTTCATAACGCATACCGAGTACCGACTGACAAAAATCCTTATAAAGTAGAACAATATTGAAATGAAAAAAGCTCTAACTTTGTCTACAAACATAACGAGGAACTGATGAAGATGGGCTATCTGAATAAACAAGAAGTGGTTTTCTTGGAACGATTAAAAGTTCCCAAAAACGCTAACTCATAGGCTATCTGCTGTCGCAGATTTAATAGAATGCCGTCATTTTTTTTTCCTATGATGACCGCTTGATTCAAGATCGCCGGAAGCACCTTAGTCTCATGGGCTTTTAACGTTTTTCGTCAAACTTAAAAAAAAAAAAATTCTCCAGCTCATATCTATAGAAAATATAAACTTTTCCAAGACGAATTTTTTTCATGATCCATCATGACGGTGAATAAAAACACGTTCTCTCGTAACGTCGTAACAAGTAAATCATTAGCACCTAGGCAACACCGTCAATTATGTGATGAGCCCGCCAGAACCAAATTACGTGGGCGTAACGTAAACCATTCGATTCTAACACGGGCGAGAATGTAGTTAGGTATGCAGGATAACCCATACCACATCATTGTCCATTCTCAATTATTATTAATGAGATGTATATTAATAATGGTGTTCTAAAAGCGATTCCGGCTAAGATAATACAGAAATTAACCATGATGGATGGCCGTCCCGAAGGCTCGACAGGATCAGGACGCTGCACTCCACGCGGTAATTAAAACAATAAAACAATATCAAATAGCGTAATGATGCGTGAACGTCCCTATGAGTTTTTTTTTTTTTTTAATCCGCCACATGAAAGAGTAATTGGAATTCGCGGTCGACTGCGCCCGCTACAATGGCGTAACGTGTTTATATATACTGTGCTCCGGGATTACAAAAAAGGACGTAACTCCTGGTCCTGATGAAGCGGGAAATGATTTACTTGGTGCTAATCGATAATGCAAACACGAGATGCGTTTCCTATCTAATCCCGGTTGGGTTAATGGTAACGGGGAAGTAATAAGGGAGTGTTTCATTGTTTTCAGGGAGGTTTTCAGTCCCAGGTTTATCTGGTTGGACAATTTATGGCTTAGTGATTTGTGGTGAAGACATCAATCTTCTGACGGGCTTTTCACTTATTCTTATACTAAGCCGAGTCCTTTAAGGTGTTCATCGATTTTGTTTCGTCTACCTTGGGGAAAATCAAGCTACTCGAATCTTATACCTAATGGAATAAAATTGTTGAAACATTTTCAATAAAAGTAACCAGAACATGAACAAATTTCATTAATTTGGATCATTTTAGCAAATACAGATGGAATCGGAATCTTTTACATTTTCATCCCGAGGGTTTAAAAGAACAAGAGCAAATCTTACAATAAATTTACAAGATTTACAAGGAATCAGAAAATTAATTTAATCATTTAAAAAATGAACAACTCGTTTAAAAGAGCTTAGTTCGGTGTAACTTACTCCGGATCGTCACAAGAATCACACGTGCGACAGGTATCATCAGCCGCGACGAATTCGAATGAAAAGCTTCCATGACCATCCACGCTAAACTCTAATATAAACAAAGAACGACACATTTTTTCTCTCATAGAAGCTTCGACAATGAAGATGTCTGTCGCAATGTGGACGAAGCGTCTGGACTATTTTTATCTCCTTTGCCATTAAATAAACCCAAGTAAAGGGAAAAACGTCATAGTCTCGCAACGTTGCTTGAATATTTTTCAACTTTTTTATGTCCTCTTTTCAAGAAATGTCCAACTTATAGATATAATATTCTGCTCTTAGAACGACTCTCTCCATTTAATCCTCTTCATGTCTTTCGTAATACAGAGCTTTCCACCTGACTAATCCGAAACTTTACTGATTATTATATGTTAATCTTCGCTAAGACTTGTAAACTTTTACTTTATGACTCACATTATGGTTTTATTATTTTTCCAATAAAAGTTGCAGTGCATTTCATATCCTGAGTCAGCTTTAATAATTCTAGGAAATCTGAATATAAAATGTGACATTGTTAACAACAATGTAGAAATCTGCCGCCCACAAAGTTAAAGAGTTAACAAGATGAAGTCGATCCTTTACCAAACTGGTTTCTGGACTATGGCACCTCGGCATTGTTGCCGAAGGAGTTAAAACGAATTGGTAATTTATGCGTACGAGACGTTCGTATGCGAAAAGTTGATATGCAAATGGCTTCAAGTGGCATCCGGAGAGCGCTTCGAATTGATCTCTTCTTGATTCGCATTTCAGAGTTTTCTCAAAGTTTTTACTGCTGATGCCGAACTAATTTTATGGCTTATTATTATTATTGTACTCGACATAGGGATGAACGGTTTTCTTTTAACAGCAATACTTTTAAATATCCTGAAAATGTTATTTTCCTCTGAAAACCTGTTCATTTTCCCTTCAGCTATATATTCTGGATTGCATATCCGTCCTCATTAATTAGCATCGGGTATGAAGAGGAAATCCATAATTATGCAGATGCATCAGCAAAACTTTACAGAAATTAAAGCGTATAATGAAATTTGATATTTTATAGTCTGAATTTGGATTCACCATCACCGAGAGACCAAACTCACGGAATAAACGATTTAAAATTCACTGTCATAAAACAAAATGGAAAGCATGACATTAAATTATTGGAAATCGGATTCAGCTCAATACTGCGTTTCCGGCAATTCTTTAATTAATTATTTTTTTAATAAGTATTGAAAAAACTGGGGCTCATAAACTTAGAATGGCTTCGTTTAAATTGAAAAACAACAATTTAAAGTTTTTTTGTGTACTTATGCGTTCCAGACTGGTGATTTTGAGTCGAAAAATTTGATAATTTCATACATTTTTAATGCCTGGACCACGAGAGAGTTGTTTGTTATTACTAAACCTCCATAAAACTCCGGTTAATTATGAAGAGCAATTTATTTATGTATATAACCTTTTTCAGAATAATCTCATGCTGGATTTTACGCTGGCAGTAATAAATGTTCCCTAAAACAGCTTTTAATATAAGTTCTTTGAAAATAAAAATGAAGTAATAAATATATATTTTTTTTATTTTATTTTCGTTTCTGTATCGCCTTATGTGTTCGCGTGTGTGATATTATGTTGTAAAGCGCAACAAACCATTAACGGCACACAATGGGGCCTATTAATTATTAAACGAGTTCATTTCTAATTCAGTTTTAATACTTGTAATTTTGGCGGAAAGCACACTTTTGGAGCTTTTCATTTTGTTGCACGCGGCGGAATACAAAGCAATGTTTCATTCAGTGTCTCGTGTGTATGATTACCTTCGAGCTAAGGATTACCGGGAGGATGTATTTTTAAAGCCTTCTGAGACATGTCGGTTCCCCTTTTCCATTATTTTAACCAGGCACTTCTATATTTCATTCATGTTTTCTTGGAGATTCGCACAGGCTTTTTGCGGATCCAGAGAAAATACCGTCTTTTTAGAAGTGAATTTCCATGCAAATTTAGGTGAGAATACAGGGTGAGAGGAATCTGATATATCCTGTTACGCGTTTAATATTTAAATTTTTAAACTCCAATTTTAATAAATTAGTTAATAAGTAAATAATTAAGCATCTACATAACTTCGTTCGTTGAGCAGTCTGCATGTATAGAAATTATAGAAACGTGAATTTTCTATTAACTTTGAAAATACTGAAAACATTTCATTTTTTTTATTTTCTGATTAAGTATTGATTAAATAATTGTACACCATCCTTATATCACTGCCATTTGGTTATTTGAATAAATCCTGAAAATTTTTTGTTGAAAATTTAATTTTATCTCAAAATGTGTAAAAAGAACATATTTTACATATTTTATGATATAATTATATGAGGCTTAAAATTAATGATGTTTTTAACAATAATTGTGATCAGATAACAATGGAAACTTTCGAACAATGGAGAAAAAGATAAAATATAAAGAAACTGGTGAATATAATTTCATTTTGCAATTAAAAAAAAATTAAATTACAGAAAGCTTTCGTACCTAATTATGAAAAATTTCCTTGGATATTATGTGAGATAATGAGATTTGAAACAATTTGAACTAGATATTTGACTGTTCTTTCTCGAGAATATCATTATAAATTATTTATTAGAGAATGACAAACTGGCTTAATATACCTAGTAGACCTACATGGCGTCTAATTGATAATGTGTATTCTCGATAACATCATAAAATATGAAAAAGAAACAGAATGATAATATATTAGACAAATAAAGACTTATGCTAACTAATGAGCATTAACATACCTTCCCAAGCTATTCGGTAAATAAGAATTCGACCAATTGATTAAGAATTTATATTAAATATAATAGTAAGTATTTTGAATAATTCATTATCGTCTGAATTATGAAAGACGTTCTTGCGCGTTTTTATTAAACCAAATTCTGTTGCAAAATCTTCCATAAAAAATTGTAGTTTTTTGTACCTAATAAAATTTTTATATAAGTCTGTAGGTATACTTACGTACCTGAATTAGCTACTGAGTAACTAGTTCCAGGTTCATAAAGTTAGCGTAATCCTAATACCACGATCAATTGGAACTGTAACGATAAATTTGTGCAAATTTCGTGCAATTTTTGTGAGGATTCGCAATGTTTCTGAACTCTGAACTTATATTATTTGTATAATTAATAATTGTACATAATACATAACATAACTTATGCTATAATTGTGTGCAAAATTCTAACACAACTTAAAAAAAAATCGTCAATCAATAGTTTGTTTTATAAGTCATATAAGTTAATACTTGGACTGTGTAATAAACAACAAATTTATGCACACTTACACTTAGCTTAAGCTGGCACAACTAATAAAAAAAAACAAAAAACATTGAAGCAAATATTTCAAGATTATGCAAATAATTTGCGCAAAATTATTGCATGCGTTTCATTGAAATAGCTTGACTTGAAGTTAACACAACTGTTAATACTGGGAAAGTACCTACATACATTCAAATATTTTCGAAAAAGACGATTTTTAGTAAAAGTGTAACACCCTGCATCTCCGGACCTATGTTTATGTATATGATCGTCTTAAATTCCCTGAAGATTGGTGCTCTACTTAATTAAAACCCTGTATGCTTGATATAATATCAGTATTCAGTATCTATACGTATAAGTGCACAAATTTTGCGATTTTCGCAAAAAAAAATTGCACAAAGTTTGGCGCAAATTTACCGAGAAGATTTCCTCAAATTAGCAGGTCGATGTTCTAAAAATTACGCGAATAATTTGAGCCAAATTCCTGCTAATAAGTCACCTGTTACTTTGTCTTTTAGAGAAAAAAACATTCATAATTTATAAGGAGAATTTTCCTGATTTTTACGTTACAAGACTGATGGAAACTCAAGAATAAAACAACAACCTATACATGCAACCTTGGATTAAGAGAAACGAAAGCTCTCTAATGATGTTTTTTCGGTTTTTTCTTATGTATCAGGGTTGTTTATTTTATCGATATCTTTTCGGATTTCGTTGGAAAAACATGTTTCACGTAATCGATGTTCCATTTAATCCCGCATCAATTCAATTTATGTTCTTTTTTCGGTACGACGATGTTTCTCTTGTATGTTTAGGAAAAATAAGCTTTTCCTTCCTTGATAGCAGGCAGGTTCGATCAGAGTGATTGAAATACTAAAAGTAAAAAGACCAGTACTATACCGCCATGCACGTTGACATCACTCTAATTTTAGGTTTGGGATATTTATTGATTATGAATAAAACACTAATGTTTTATAAAATTCTACTGTATAATTTTATAAAACATTAGTGTTTTATTCATAATCAATAAATATGCAGAGATTCTACGAAGTAAGGGTTGAAAACATAAAGGTTTGGGATAAATAATTATAGTTTGACCCCATAAAAAATGTATTATGTTATGTTTTTTCGACGCCATTAAAAGTCTATATGGGCGATTTTTTTCTGTAATCCATTATTTACACGATAATTTATATGAATTTCCAAAGCTAGAATTATTGTAGGCATGTATAAATATTTTCATGACATTTTGCTGATCTGACGATCTGAACGAGGAAATTTATCCATTACAGTAATATTAAAGGAATATTAGTATTTTTTTCTGACAGAAAGCTTTTAGATCAATATATTTACACAATCATGATTGTTTTAGTTGCGGAAAAACAACAATAATGGACTGTCTGACTAAATAATAAATGACAGCAGTTTCGTATCGATTAAATAATATACATATCGCTACGGATTAGGTTGGTATAAGTATGGTTCGAAAATGGTGCAAATGTATGCTGTTAAATTTCTGTTTGGCTATTAAATGCAAAATAATTTTCAAATGACGTGATCATTGAGCCCTGAAAACGAGATAACTCTGTTTAAACTTGCAGAGAAATGAGAATTTTTTTGAACAGAACCAATTAAAACTCACCAGTTTTAATTTAACTATATTCAGAAAAAATATACCTACCTACCGCATAGAGAAAAAAAAAAGTTATGTAAACGTTGATTTCAAGAAGCACCAGCACCAGCACCACTTTATACATACATAATAAAGTGGGATGTTTCACTTTTTCTATACAAAAGCTTACTTTCTAACTTTAGCTTTTTATAGGATCTCCCAAACCTACCGTCAAAAATTATGTCACGTTGTTCGTTAATTTATTTTAAATTCAGAAAACTTGTTTCTTTGTTTTAATTTTGATTCTTTTCTTATTATGGCCACACAGATGTGATACTTTATATAATATGTAGTTGAACTATTACGTTTTAAAACCACACACCGACTGAGACGTTTTTTTTTATTTGTTCTTAAGCATCTATTACTTTGAATTTCTCATTTCGCATTAATAATAAAATTAAAAAATTCAAATAAATTGGAGAAATCTAAATTTTTATCTATGAAAGCTGTAGGCTTTTCTCTGACTGTAATAAACTTATTAACTTTAATTAACTTTAAGAAGAAATTTTTCATACAAAAACCAAAATTTGATCAGTTTTAACCTGACACGTTCAAGTTTTATTAGACACAACTAGGGAAATACGATATTATATGAGATTATTTTGTTGCACCGATCCTTCGAATGTCCTCCGAGCTGTTTATTTAAAATTAGGAACGTTGAAAATGTTTACAAAATTTAAAATTCAAGCCCTCAAGAATATCTTTTTGACTGAAAGATGTAATATTATATTTCATCGTTTCCATGCAGTGGCAATCACAGGAACATACATTGAACGCAATATATGAACATGAACTCAATGAACTCAACGATGCATGTACAAATTGTATTCTTTGAAAACCGGGTGAAATATATTAAATATACGTTGGAAAATAATTTTATCTGGCATTGTGTTTTTTTATTCGAAATTGGGTTTTGTTGCCTATAAAAGGTAAGAGACTTTATGAAGTTGCCTTGAAAATCGACAGCTTTTCTCACAATTGTCGTTCCCGTAAAAACTTCATTAGGAGATGAGAATTAGGGTGGAAGGAAATACTGGAACTGTGCGTATTCCACCAAATTTGTGCAAAAATTTGATTTTTTTTTAATTTCCAAAAAATTTCCCGTACATACGTACCTACCTAAACTGGAGATCCAAGAACATCTTATGAACGATAATGAATAGGATCAATTTTTTCGCCTTTAAATTCACAGACGCGTTAAAATCAAACTGACCAGTTTCTAGTGAATCTAGTGAATCCGAACTGTATCCAGCGAAATTCACCTCCATTTATGAAATCTCTCATCAGAGAAAAGAGACCCAATTATATAAATATAAAACATCTTCCTAATTTATGAAATTTAAGCGACCCACTTCCGCTAGAGTGGAGGAATACGCTCATGTAACGTAATTTGAAATGATGAACTCGTCTCTCTCGTCGTAGGTATAAGGGCCATTACCGTATCGTAACATAAAAAGAGACTTTCAAGTCACACCGTATCTATCCACTTCACAAATTAGGTTTACAGGAATTAGAAATCAAGGGACTAATCAAACTCAGTTACTTATTGTTAATCCCTACCATTTCAAAATCAAAATGTCCTATCAATGAATGATCTTTACTTTCAGCAGTTACTGGACACCTCAATTTATATACGAATCTAAAGCTTGCGAGCGTGACTTAGCCTTTTAGGGTGTTCCTCATTCGATTATCTGTGTGTGTCTGTTTGGAATACCGCGAATTCGCCGAGGGCTCAGATGCGATGTAAATGCTCATCGTATCCTTCACGCATGTTCCACGTAGCAATGAATATATACCTCTTGCACGGTGTCTTGGGTTGCCTTTGGATACTCCAACCGCTATGTGACCCCGGCCCCGGAGTGGGACAGGAGGTTGTGTGGCCTCGTTATCGCATCCGGAGACCGAAGCTGAGCTGAGACACACGCTCCGGTTGCCGGTATGCGTGATGTCGATCCCGATATTAGATCAGCCTTAATGTCATGGTTTGGAAAATGGTCCAGAGCTGCCATCTACTTTTTTATAACATTAAACACGCATCAATTAAATATGTGACCCCCCTCCCTAAATCGCTAAATAAATTAGAAAATTTGTATCTACCAAGCTCAGGTCTTAATAACTATACGTCTGCTATATGGACTAGATCAGTTTGAATTGAACCGCACGTTGGGCGCCAATTAGGAATTCAGATTTGAGTATATTGAGCCCTTAGTTGGGCGTCAATCGGTATACTTTTAAGTCAGGACAGCCAGTCCTGCGTGGTTGCCTTAGTAACTCGTTTCTTGGAGAACAGGATAAGGAAAAATATTTTTGCATTGTTTAAATATAATGAACAGTGCTTTAATAAAGAATCGTTAATCGATTGACTTTACTGGAAAATTAGTTGAGGTGCGTTTATTTACTGTAAATTGATTAAGCGTATCGTATGAAGATAGACAATACGCTATCGGCAGCAGCGAGTCTCAGAAGATGTTGTTGGGTAAAAGACCGGCGGCAACTTGAACTTGGCTTTTGTTCTCGCGTCCTCTTTTACCTTTAATAAGCTGCTTATTCCACATAGTCGTTGTTACAGCCGCAGACGAGTATTCTTTATTGGCATATAGACTCCCGGGGGGCAGCCCGAAGCGTCCGCCATGATGACACGCGTCGATTAGAATTCTATTAATTTAGAAGTTTATACCTGATGGAGAAGTGATATGCCTTCCGTGCTACTTTCTCCACCCATGAAAAAGTTAATTTACTAGAGAATAATTATGCGTTAGTTTGATAATCGATCCAGTACATTTAGATGATTAAGAGTAGCTATTGATGTGCCTGTTTACAGTTAATCTAATAATGGCAAATTTTCCTTTGAGATGGAAGTTTGGCAACAAATAGAATTACCCACCTTTGATACACAATATAGGTTGACTTGAATTTGAAGTATCAAAAGCACTCGCTCATCCTTATATGAGATGATTATTATTAATTAATTTTGGTTGAACCAGAACAAGATTTTGCTCAATCATCAATCAGGATACTTTAATTAAAATAAACTTTATTAAAAATAGGTGCAAATTATAGGTATACCTAGGTATTAAAATAATAAAATATTAAGTACCTAATTTAATGTTATTTTATTCAGACTGGATGCTGCAAAGATTTTAAGTAATTACATAATACCAAATCCTACTTGATATTCTTTGTTAATGGAAACTGTCACCGTTCGTAATCGTCATTAAAACTTTAAGCATTTTTAAGCTCAGTCTGTCAATTTAGTTAATCAATAAAACAGTCCGGCCCTGTGCCATCTGTTTCACTCTGGGGCTTTCCAGTGAATTCATTAATAAAATCCGGCATAACTGTGATTGTTATGATGACGGTGGTTTCGTATCAAACACCGAAACTGAAACTTTCAAACTCTGGATATAGAGGCGCTTTCGATTATTAGGTAGGAGGGACTTTGGGAATTACTGTTACGTATTTCCGAAGTTGATTTTATCTCCGAATATGTGATTAAGTCATTTAATATAATAACTCCGTAAATACAGGACTAATCCATTTTGGAAATTTCATTGAAAGGTTTTCGTGATAGAACTATCAAAGTTCGATACATTTTTTATGCTGCATGCGGAGATATTATACTAGATTACTTCCACAGATATTTATCGTTCTTTTTTTTAATATCTATAGGCACATAATATAGCTTTCAGAATGGAAGGATTGATTCTTTCATATCGACATTTTGACTGAAATTGGACATCCAATCGCTGGCAATTTTTAAGTGATTGCCTTCAGTTTTTTTTACCAGTTTTTTCTTTTTAAGGATAAATAAGCAATTTTTTCAGACTTTCAGACTTTCCTCTCAATGTGATTTAATCGTTGAAGTAGGCCGAGGTATTTGTGCTCTCGTTTTACGTCACATGTTTTTTCTTTAATCTGAAAGTTTAACAAAATTCTAATAACGGTGATATTGAATTTTTAAATCTATAGGTATTTGAATATTTAAAAACCTTTGGTCCAGATCTGTTCAGAATACTTTGTGTTATCCTCGGTGTTATCTTATCGGGCTAGATTGGGAGACCGAAAAAAGAGTACCTATACTGTGTAGCACCCCCTTTTTGGGGACACTTACATTTGATTTTTCTTTTTGACTAATTCTCAGGGAGGTTCTTTTGAGTATTACTTTGCATTAATTAAAGGAAGAGTTAATTAAATATACTTTACTATAATACTATATTGTTACATAAGTACAACACAATTACAAATTTATCCCCCACAAGTTATAACTTAAATTCTAGAATAAACTCAACAAAGCTTAATATAATTAAAGACTCACGGTAACATCCGGGGTGGGGCTCTTGACTGCCACATTAGAATTATTAAACTGAAGAATATATGTAATTGTTAAACTGAAGATGATTATGCTGCTTGCTGCTTTACCCTTCGGGGTAACGGATGATGAAGACTGTAGATTGGAGACGAAGTTATACGAAATTATATTGCTTGGTACACTTCTAAATTATTACCAATATTAACACTCGGGATTTTTATTATTAAAAGTACACTCTGTATATTACATTACCAATATTAACACTCGCAGGAGACACCGATCTGCCTATCTTGCAGGAAAGGGTCCGTCTTTCGTCGAGCACCGCTAGTACCCGACTCCCTTCACAGTAGTCGAAATTCGCACTTCCCTTACCATCCAGCTTCGTGGTGGTCCTTTCCTTCGTTTCACCCCTCACCTCACATAATTCACTCTTATAAGTCTATAGGTAAAATATCAGTCCCAATCATTGGCGTGCTTCATAGCCCCCCAAGGTTGAAAATCCCTGGACTGCCAAAGAAAAAGGGGTTTTCAAGCTTCATAACAAGCACGACCCTTAAAAATTTATTTGTCCCTTTGAAAAATAAAAACAACACCAAAACAATAATTCAATTCTTAGTTCTCTTTTTTTTTTTTAACTTATAACTGTTCTATTCGTGGATAAAACTTCCTTAGGTTAATGATATTTTGAATACCTAAATTTTGATTAGTGTCATTATCCACCACATCGTAAGCATTTGCATGAGGCTTACCAACTACGGTACAAGGACCTCTAAATAGCACAAAGAATTTTTTTATTACCCTATCCTCACTGGACGATAATTCATGATTTCGTACCAACACTTGGTCACCAATATTAAATGTCGTCAAAGAATACTTTTTATTGTGTCTTAAACGTCTCCTATCTGCCTTATTTTTCATTCTTTCATAAGCCAATACCAATATATTTTTCTGCTTTGTTCCTTCAGGAATAGCAATGTCTTTTATAAATGAATTTTCACGTTTAATACCAAACTGTAACTCATTGGAACTATAGCCAGTAGTTTCGTTTATCGCCTGGTTAAGGTATTCCTGTACTTTTGACAATTCAAATGCCCACTTAGTATGTTTGGAAAAACATAACGCTCTTAACAACCTTCCTATTTCCCGATTGTATCGTTCAGTAGGATTTCCACTGGGAAAATATACACTAGTATGCAAGACTTTTATCTTCAAGTTACCAAGAGTATTGTTCCAAGAACGGCCTACAAATTGCGTACCATTATCTGAGAGGATTGCTGCAGGTTGTCCTATCTCCTTGAAATAATGATTAACTAACTTGTTTAAAATGACCTTACGCGTAGCCTTTTTTAATGGATATAATACGACATGTTTAGAAAATAGATCAACGACCACTAGCAACTGAGTAGCTCCACCCCTCGAAGCAGGCAACGGTCCCATTAAATCTAAACTAACGAATTCTCCAGGTTTTGAGGGTATTATCGAATGTAAGTCACCATGATTTTTAGGACCTATTTTTGTTTTTTGACAAAGACTACATCCGGAAATAATTTTCTTAACAACTGGCCTCATCTTCGGGAAGTAATAAAATCTACGCAACCATGAAAAACATTTAAAAGACCCAAAATGACCATTCTCTTGATGTTCTTGTTCCACTAAAGAAATTATATGTTTGGAGGGAATACAAATACGATAGTTGTTTTTCTCATTTTTTTCATATTTAAACAAACAGCCTTTATAAACTGTGAAATATTTTTCGAATCGATTATCCTTATGTTCCTTTAAAGCCATTATTATTTTTTTGCAAAAAGCATCGTTATTTTGATCGTCTATTATATTCTTAAAATTCTTTTCAATTTCCCTATACAGTAACGACTGCATCAAACAAATTTCGACCTTGCCCGATTCAGAAGATTCTTGGGCTACCAGTTGATCACTGGGATTGCGCGATAAAGCATCCGCTGCTTCATTTTCTATCCCTGGACAGTATTGAAATTTAAAATCATATTCTTGCAAATATAGAATCCATCTAGTCAATCTCGAGTTAAGAAGTCTACAAGTTAAGAGAAATGATAAAGATGCATGATCACTAATAATTGTCACCTTATAACCCAATATAAATATTCTCCATTGCTTCAATGCAGTAATAATAGCTAACAATTCTCGCTCCGTTGTAGTATAAGCTAACTCACTACCTCTTAGTGACCTTGAATAAAATGAAATAATGTTTTTCTGACCTGTTTTCTCATCCATTTAAAAAAAACAAGCACCAATCCCAAAATTTGATGCATCCGTCTGAATAAAATAGGGTTCATCAGGGTTAGGATGATATTGGAGTATTGTTTCAGAAAAACTACGTTTTAGTACTTCGAATGATTCCTGTTGAGCTGCCCCCCATTTCCAAGGACATCCCTTTTTTAAAAGTTCCCGCAACGGAGTTGCTAACGCTGATAAATTCGGACAGAACCTACGATCAAAATTTATAACACCCATAAAACCCCTTAATTGTTTTAGGTTTTGCGGCGCTGGGAATGATAAAATCGCTTCTACCCGTTGACAGTCCATTTTTATTCCCTCAGAAGAAATCACATGTCCAAGAAAATTAACCTCTTTCTGTACAAATTTAGATTTTTTTAGTTTTATTGTCACACCAGCTTTAGAAAATTTTTCAAAAATGTACCTCAAATGTTTCAAATGATCGTCAGGATCAAATGAAAACACCAATAAATCATCGACATACGGTATTACAAAATCACCGATGTCATCACCCAAAACAAATTCAAGAGCTCGAATAAAAGCGGCTACAGAAATTGACAACCCAAAAGCCAACACACAAAAGACATAAGTATGCCCTTCATAACTAAAACCCATATATTTACGATCCTCCTCTGCAATGCTAACCTGCCAGTAGGACGAGGTCATATCTATTATACTTAAATAAGTATTTTTTTGAAATTGAAACAACAATTCATTTGGATTTTTAGGCATCACATGGTCTTTTATTAACCTAGTATTCAAAAATCGAGCATCGAGACAAACACGACAAGATTGGTCTTTTTTAGTTACTACAACCAAAGGACTGACGTACTCAGTTTGAGCTTTCTTAATAATGCCTAATTTTTCCATTTGTTTAATCTGTTCCGCCACTGTTTCTTTATATTTATGTGGTATAGGATAAGACTTCCTATAAAATGGAGTATAGTCATTTAATTTTATTCGATGTTCAAAATTTCGAATCCTTCCTGGTTGTTCAGAAAAAACATGTTCATATTCGAACAATAACTTTTTTAGTTTATTTTTAAAATTGTCATCTTTTAAATCACAGTCATTAATTGACTCTACTATTGCTTTAAATTTATCTTCATCACGGATTTCTAAGTCTTCAAAATAATTGTCACTGCAAATGTTTTGTATTACAGACAATTGCACTCTCGACTCTGAATAATTGTTCAATTTTACGCACTCCTTAAATTCATTATTACTGAATTTTCCCAATAATTTATTTTCAAATAGATTTATTTCGACTTGAAAATCCTCCAACCAATCACAACCAAGAATTATATCTCTGGATAAGCCTGGTATTATTACACAACCTTGTTTAAATGATAGACTCTGATTAATGGTAAACGACAAATAAACTTGTTCTTTTACTTTCTGAGATTTCCCTTTTATTGCTCCCATAACTGTAATGCCTTTTACTGGTAATTTGATCATTTTATGATTTTTCTCTATCAATTTATTGATAAGATTTGGAGAACAACAACTAATCTGACTCCCACTGTCTACTAGAATTTCTACAGAAAAACCTTCAATTTCAGCTTTTAAAATAGGTAACCTAGCTACTGACGGCAATTTTCCTTCCAATTCATCAACTAAATAATCTTGAATGTCCGTAAACACCGAATTATTCTGATTATTTTGTGAAATATTATTCTCATTTTCCACATCAAGTTCAATAATATTCACCCCGGCACTGTCTTCATAAGATTCTCTATTTTTAGGTATCGCTCCTTCCTGCAAATAATTTCTTTGAATATTACGCCTTTCATCGAGTGTTGCTGGGAATAATGCTGGGACCGTGTTTATTTCACGACGTAAATTCTGGTTTGGCCGCTCGGAGAAATCGATACTACCATTACCATGTCCCCTACCTACCTCACTTCTTGAAATTTCAACACCTGGGACGGAACTAGATTTTTCACGACTATCAACAATATCATAGTTATTTTCCTTTTGGATCATATTGACACTACGTTTTTGATAATTATTCCTCTGTATTTGCGAGTTATTATTTTCTCGGAAATTAAAATTCCCTTTATTGTTATAATCACTTGGATGATACGAATTAGCGTTTTTACCTGACCTATTAAAAGTTTGATTTTGATAAGGAGGCTTATTAAAATTTGTATTTTCAGAGCGGTTAAAATTTCTATCATTACCCTGGCGTCTGGAATAATAGTCATTACGGTCATTTCCTGAATAGTTTTCATTTCTTTTCACTCGGTACCTATTATCATTATCAAGTCTCCTCAAATAATTTTCAGCATCATCTACATTACGCAACGAAAATAAAATGGCTTCTATTTCAGGTGAAAAGTGGCTTGAAAGAAGTTTCAAAATTTCATCATCGTCAAGTGGGGGTTCTAGGTACTGAGATTCTTTGGCTAGTTTTATGAAATAATCTGCTTTTGATAAGGAAGAATCATCGTATCTACCTAAACAAATCCTTCTATAAGTATCCCTTTGAATATTTAAATTCCAATATTTCGAAAGAAATAAATTTTCAAAATCTTCAAAACTAACTATTTGATTTTGCTTAAATTCAAAATATTCAGCAGCTGACCCCTTTAAAGCATCGATAGCTAATTCTACTTTTCTATTATTTGGTATTTCGGCTTCATGAAATTTTCTTTTCAACTTTCTCAAAAATACAACTGGATGAACAGAACCTCCAGGATGAAATTGTAATGCCTGTCCTCCCCATTCTTTCCATAAAAATATTATGTTTGAATTTGAATTATTATTAACCTGAGCCTGAGGATTTCTGCTTTGAAGAATCACTGACGAATCTTTTAATAAAGTATCATTTTGCTCATCCCTGGGCTCATCCTTATTATTACTTTTATTTAAAATCCCTTTTCTTTGACTTTCCTGGTCACAATATTTATTTTGATTTTCAACTTTATCTCTCTGATCAACAACATTTAAATCTTTATCGATTATTACATTTTCCAAATTATCATTCATTTTGATTACATTTTTATTTAACAATCTTAGCATTTCACTATTTTGGAGAGACTGAGATTCTAGAATTTTACATAAATTATCAAACTGTTCATCATTTCGCTTTAACAAATAAACAATAGGATCAATACCTTTGTTTTGACTACCTTCAACATTTTCAGAGTTCGAAGTCTCTGGTTGGTTTTCTGTACCTCCCATTATTAATGCAAAGTTTTCTCACCCAGGACAATTAACATTGAATTTACTGAAAAGTTACTTTAATTAATTAATTAATTGCCCACTCGTTGGTCGCCAATTATTGTAGCACCCCCTTTTTGGGGACACTTACATTTGATTTTTCTTTTTGACTAATTCTCAGGGAGGTTCTTTTGAGTATTACTTTGCATTAATTAAAGGAAGAGTTAATTAAATATACTTTACTATAATACTATATTGTTACATAAGTACAACACAATTACAAATTTATCCCCCACAAGTTATAACTTAAATTCTAGAATAAACTCAACAAAGCTTAATATAATTAAAGACTCACGGTAACATCCGGGGTGGGGCTCTTGACTGCCACATTAGAATTATTAAACTGAAGAATATATGTAATTGTTAAACTGAAGATGATTATGCTGCTTGCTGCTTTACCCTTCGGGGTAACGGATGATGAAGACTGTAGATTGGAGACGAAGTTATACGAAATTATATTGCTTGGTACACTTCTAAATTATTACCAATATTAACACTCGGGATTTTTATTATTAAAAGTACACTCTGTATATTACATTACCAATATTAACACTCGCAGGAGACACCGATCTGCCTATCTTGCAGGAAAGGGTCCGTCTTTCGTCGAGCACCGCTAGTACCCGACTCCCTTCACAGTAGTCGAAATTCGCACTTCCCTTACCATCCAGCTTCGTGGTGGTCCTTTCCTTCGTTTCACCCCTCACCTCACATAATTCACTCTTATAAGTCTATAGGTAAAATATCAGTCCCAATCATTGGCGTGCTTCAACTGCAATTCCGAATCGGAAGATACCTTATCGGTTTTGCCATCAGTTCTTCTTCTGAATATGATTACTTAATATTTTATGTGTATAATATGAATATGCCTAATATATGCTCCTGAATGCTCTTGAAATTCATTAAAAAAAATTTCTACACCACACAACAATTATTTCTTTTAATCGTTGTGTAACTCTGTTAGAATTGTTTTGAGCTGGGAATTTAATTTCTAAAAATGCAGCATATTTTCGAATATAAAGAGCAGATAAGAATTCGAATTTTCCAGGTGATTTGTTCGAACCCATTTAAATGCGACTTCTTTGACTCACTGGTATAAAGATGAAATTTTCATTCAAATCTGATAGGGTATCTTCCGATTCGGAGTCGCAGTATACAAAAAAAAATAATTAAAATTAGTACCGCGCCACCATCATAACTTCGAAAAAATCTGTTCGTAATGGAAGCTTTAGTTATTGAAGCGTTTAGAAAATTTCAGAAATATTCAAATGACGGATTTCAAGATTCGAAACAGTCAGTTTTTTTTTTCTTTTTTGTAATTAATAGATACAAAATACAATATTACCGTATAAAAAACACGCAGAAAGTTCCGCTACGAATTTTGAATACCTATAAATTGTTTATACGAAGATAATTTAAAATTACGCAAACGTTGTGCAGGTACCTTAGGTACCTTAGTCGGTTGAGACATTCTGTAGATCCATACGACGTGGAATAATTAAAAATGAGATGATAAAATAAAATAAAAATAAAATTCTTCATTGAAGTTAACGGTTGTGAAATTACAGCCCTGTGGTGCAAGAGTAATTTTGTACCTTGTATCAAAGCTGGTTAGTTGCAGTAGTTGTGCCATAATTGGCAACATTGTTAATTAAACGGGTAAAGCAGATAGGAGCGGTTGGAAAATCGAGCGGGAAGGAGAAAGGAATAAATAACGCTGGTGACGCTGCTTATTAGTAGTTGCACGAGCTGAGTTCTGCAATTATTCTGTTTGTGTTTAAGATAATCAGGGCCTTGTTGTGGTTTTTGGTACACGATTTCGCCGTGGAGATTAAACGCGATACCTGAAAGACTCGATGCTAATGAATGTCGGTAATTTTGAGCTTGAACTCTGTCATTCGGTTCCAACTTTTTATTAACGTGGGTCCAATAATCGCACCAAAGTTAAATGAAGTTGCTTCAATGGAGTTATTAGAACCCCCCTCCCTCGGTCGTATTTTAAATTAAACAAAAATCCAATATATTTCATTAGACCTGGAAAATAAATTTACTCTGAAAAATCCCTCCAAGGTACCCTGTGACGTTTTCCGGCTGTCGATTCGAATCACTGCCGAATATTTGTTCTCTCCTTGCCGAACAGATAAAGCTTTGATGATGTTAGTTCGGATCCAGAGGTTTTTAAAACTTTCTTTGATTCTGATTTATCTGAGAGAAAAGATGTGGAGCGAATTTAAACAAGATAGCGTGTATGTGAACGATAGAAGAAAACTAACTCAATTATTATAAAGAAAGCCAGGCTGAAAGGATAAGGAATAACTGTGTGGGTAGTAGTGATGCTAAAATGCCACTTTTCTTTAGATATTTTTCAAGTTGGTAGGTAACTGCAAAGTCTAGAGGATTTTTATAAAACCTCACGAAATTTTCATATCAATAGCTGCTGGTTGTTTTTATTATGTAGGCCCTTTTCTAAATATAGTGACTGAATTTATTACCGGAATTTGGAATAACGAAAAAAAAAAGAGAAAATCTTTTGAAAAGTCGTTGTAGGTAATATTAATCAGGTCCCAACGATGACAGAATTACGATTCTTTACATAATTCGGTTTTTATTCCGGGGTTAGTCGACTAACTCTCTGTATTTGGTCAAATATTTGCATTGGTAACGATAAAATCAACTTTAATAACAGACCTTTTGTCACGGAATTCTTATAAACGGTAACAATCCGATGTCAATTATAGATACCATTATGCTCCTGCCCGTTTAAAATAACAATGGTAAGCCGAATTGTGACGCATGTCATCGCGGTTTGACTGTCGAATCCAATTTTCCATTCGTGATAAAGTTACATTCGCCATCTCTACCTTCCGTTACCGTTCCTATTTGCTTATAAAACGTATTAGATCCCCACTTTAAATACAATCTAGTCCTTCATACAAGGCCGTTCACGTCACTGCTTATTTATTCCCCTGGAAATGTCTTTTGATAAGCAATCATATCTGAAAGGTTCGGAAACGCGTTTATTCGTACCAAGTCGATCGGCAATACTCTACAGATTGCAATTTCAGTTATGTTCTTCCATAAAATTTATTCCGTGTTTTATGTATCCTTCACTACACTTTTAAAATAAAATTCTTCATTCCACCAGGAGCAGAAAACCCGAAGCAATTCAGATAAATGTCGGGATATGGAATTTCTCTAAGGAACTAATTAATAAAATATGTACTTCGTATTCTTCTTATTCTGTTAAATACTCAGTAAAAGGAAAAATCAGTACTTGAGGCAAGGACAACTACTTGTATTCTGAAAATGTTCACGAATTTAATTATTTGTTATTTCAAAATAAAACAACGAAAATTGACCTAAATATGTCAGCAACAAAAAAAAATCTTGGATATGAAGTAAAAAAAGAGCCAATGTCAGACAAAATTTACGCTTAATATGTCAACACCCAGCTCTACCAACCCTCCCTGATGAATTTTAAACGATTTTAAATGACCAAGCTGAATCATATCGTTTGAACAGTCTTTCGATTAACAATTTAACCTCAATATATTTTTTTTTTCAATTCGGTTCCAATTATTATGACAGGGGTAACATGGCACAGACTCATGTCACAGAACGTTGTATATGTTTGGATAGAAACGATATTTTAGATTTTTTTTTTTTTTTTCAAATACCGAGATAGTAAACTTTATTTGTTCTAAATAATGTTCAGCTTTGATTCAGAAGTGAAACACAACTGAAGAAATCTGAAAATCATTTTCTAAAATTTCCTTTAAAATTATCTTTGGTTTTTACGCCCTAAAAGAGTAATCGCGCAATTTTGAGATTCTTTAGAGATGTATTTTTTCACTCAAGTACTTAAAATGTTGCCTAGTTTTATTTATTTATTTATTTATTTATTTATTTATTTATTTACCAGGTGTATTAAGTTACATTTCATGTAAGTGTACATAAAAACTGCAAGAGGTTTTACAAAAAACCTGTGCGCAGTCCTAGTTAAAAAAAAAACTTAATAGTAACTATAAAGAAAGGAAAACAAAAAAAAAGACCCAAACCCAAAACCCAAAGACTAACCTAAATCCTTTAACTAATACATGTAAAGGAGGGAATAACTTATTACTTTCCGATAATTTAATTCGAAGAGGGAAAATGCGTTTTTTTAAAATCAAATTATTTGCAAAATTCTACCTGAATTGTCAAAAATTCAGCTTGGCACCTGCCATCTGATTTGATTTGACCTGAGCCCTAACTGACAAATCTTAGAATTCCTTGAATTGCTTGGATTTTACTTTTTAAGGTGTCAAAAGTTATGATCACAAATAAAAGTAGATGGTCACTTAGGTTTTTACTACGGTTTTTATGACATTTCTTATACTCGACGGTTTTAAAGTTTTGATATAAAATGTTCAGAAAATATTTCACTAGCATCACGAAGTAATGTGAAAAAACTAAAAATATTTGCTAAAATTGTTCATATTCTTTTATAATGAAAAAAATCTGTGTCAAAAATTATACCTTCTTGAAGTCTTCCATCTTCTATTCATCGTTATTTATTTATTTAGAGATCAACTGCCTAACAGGATAGGTACATACATATTTCGGCGTTTTGCTCTCTTTTGCGCAACAAAGATTGGTTGTAATGCTACTAATGGATTTTACTGCAAGTTTTTTTCTTTAGTAAAGTAGTTCTTCCATTAATTCATACCCATAAAACTGTTTGTGAGACCCTGTTTTTTCTAACGATCTTTAATAAAAATGAACAAGCAAAAACTCTACCGACAATGTTGGAAAAATCTAAACAATCTCAAGTAAATTGAAAAGTTACTCGGAAGCCTTATCTCGTGATTACTAGTGGAAAAAACAACCACTTTCCCGACGATTACATTTTCAACTTCCCAGCAACCTCACTTGATTAACTTTAATTACTTATCTATATTTTTCCGTAGACTCCTGCAACAGTTTACCTAATAACTTATTAAGTTTCCCTCGATAATCGATACAAGCGGAAATTTATCTCTCGAGAAAATAGATAGGTATTATAAGTATAAGTAAGTACAGGCAGTGGTAGAAGTTCAACTATTTTCTAAAAGACCTAAATGAAATATGTAACCGATAATGTGTTGGAGGATCTCCGTTGAGATTGCTCCCTGGGAGACGTAAAATAGCTTAAGCAGCGTGTAATTGCACACTTATCAACTAGCAGTTCTGGAGGCGGCAGTGCAGTTCAAGATTTAAGCTTTGTATTCTTCATTGCTGTTACCGAGAGAGCTCGTATGGAATTGCTTAGAACCGCCTCCGTCGAGTATGCTTTACAACGGCCGCCATCCAGAGTAATACCCCCTTTCCGAGTGCAGTAAAACTTGTAGTTTTTACTTTTCTAGTCTAAGAAACACTGTTTACTTTTACAAGGCAGCTATTTTACTACCACACCGCAGCCTAGCTCTTGCTAGGTAATTTGTTCCAAGTTTGCGACAAATCAAGTTGGGAAGTTCCCCTTGTCGTGGTGTGCTCGAGTCCATCAAATGTATTATTTGTGTAGCGTACGGAGTTAATTTAATTGCTCAATTTAAGACTCGTGTCACACCGAGACAAGTTACAAGTTCATTAGATCAATTATATATTTTAGTCGAAGAAACAGTACCTCGACAAAAATAAAACTTATCCAGAATTTAAGTTTTAAAAATTGGTCAAAGATATTTTCATTTCCCTCTCCATGATTACTCTTCCATGCTTCAAATCTTGCGGAAACGCTCTTGGAGTAACGGTAATGATAACGCTTCAACTTGTTAGGAGAATTATTAGGGTTTATCCCGTTGATCTAGATCTAGATGATTTGAAAACTCCTAGGAAGTTTTGGTAGAATGTGAGGCTCCAGCTCCATAACTTTATGGACATTGTTGTCGTTTGCAATGCAAGTTAGTACTTAACATGATTTATTCAACGACCTCATCAAGACGTCTGCTTGTCAGGTGCAGTAAAAGTTGTAGTCTTTACTTTTATTATGTAGTCGGAGAAACACCGCCTCTTTTCCTAGGCTACTATTTTACTTCTTGGTTCTGTGATTTAAACATTTAATTCTCTTATAACTTTTAAGATATACATAGGTTACGTTGTAAGTGTAAGGAATATCCTCAACTTCAAAATACAAAAGCTTTTAAAACAGGATGATGGTACTAAAAGATAGTACGAAAGGTGTAAGAAAACTTTTTTTTTGTATTAAAACCATTCTTAGACAATAGGGACTACAGTCTATTTAATGGCCCTTAAAGTTTTTGTTGTAGTTTTCTTTTACTGCAGAGAATTAAAAAATCTCTTCGCTTTTTACTCACCTTAGCGCAGGTGACCAAATATCCTTTCAACAACTTGCACGATTTTATCTTCCCGTATAACTGACTCTCGTTTTACATTTACACAAGCTTCAAGTATGTCGTAATCAGTGTTCATGTCAGCTTTTCAATTCTCGCTCTACTCCTCAGTTCGCCGACTGACTAACAGTCGTGCCAACTCCATGTCCATGTATTTTCTCCCGAGATTTCCTAGATAAATCAAGAAGGAGACCTAGTCAGTCCCGAGTCGGGTTGACGCAGGTGTTTATCGCTTTCCGAGATTATCCCTATAATAGCGGGACAGTGGATATATAGTGGGGTTGTCAAGTTGATGCCGCGGCCATCCATTTCCTCCGGGGGTAAGTCTGAAGCAAGAACGCGGGTCAGTTATCCACCAGACAACAATCAATAACGTTTCCGCTTGATAGGTGTCGGTATCATGCACGATGTGATAATGTTGGAAAATCTAATAGGATGTGTGTCTGTAACATCTGTTTATAGTGGGGCTTTGATGCTGGGAAATTGAATAAGGGATGGGAAATGGAATGGCATTCATTTAGGTGTACCTATATACGTATATGATACAGTGTATATGTATCACGTTTATGTCTGTAAAATTGAATATGTCGAGTTCATGTTACTGATATGACAATTCCACCCCTGTCATAACATCAGAGTTTTAGAGGTAGGTATGCACAGTTTTTTTTTTTTTTTTTTTTTTGAAATATGTTGAAACTTTTATTTATCTATTTGAAAAAATCGCTTCAGTTGAAATTTCGACGATTAGGTTCATTATTGAAACTCATATAAGATCAGTAGATGACTTTTACATATAATTACTAAAATATTAACGCTTAGAACCAAAGTTTTCATTAGACATCGACGTTCGAGTTGCGGGTTTCTGGAGCTTTTTCGACGGTCAACGGTTACCTGTGTGAGAACGCCGAACTCTTTTCTGCTGGAACGGTACTCCGGCAACGTTCTTAAAAAATTACTGAATATTGAATGGTATATCCAGTCTGTAGGAAAACTTCGCTTCTTTTATTTACATATTCAACTCCATGCCAGAATTCAAATTACAAAAATCACCCCCCCCCCCCCCCCCCTCCATCAGTTCCCATGTATTTCTGTAAACGTTTTCAGAAACATACTGTGAAAATAAATAATTTTATCGCCAACAGATTTTTCTCAATCTACAGAACAGCTTTGAGGAAAACTCTGAAGGACGATCGAGCATATCTGTTGATGCAAATCTGGAGTTCGTGTGACTGTTTTCGAGATTTCCTTCGTTTTGGAAAATCTTTCATTGTCAAATTCAGACGATTGGGAGTATTGAGTCGGTTATTCAAGCTTTTCTTCTCTACTAACCGGTGTTTCTATCATTTAGTCTGAAAAAAAAGTTTTTGATGTGAACTTTCTATTGAACCCAGGTATGAACCTCGCCTGGGTTCTCAGGTCCCTCAGAAAGGTCTCCAGACTATACTGAGATGGTACCAGTCTGATTTTTTTTTGAAAAATATTTAATCAATCAAGGGGTGTAAGGTGATGAGTTGGAGAAAACTTTCACTGGCCAGACGATTAGACGATTCTATTGCAGTTCGAGAATTCTAATGGCGAATTGATTTTTTTGAAGTGATTTTATAATTTAGAAGTCCCAGAAATAACAACATCATTGGGAAAAGCTATTTAGCCAGCTATATTCTTAGAAATTGTATTGTAGAGGTGTTTTGATGTCCTAATGTGAACTTCGAGATATCCTCCGTTTTGGAGACTCTTTCATTTGTTAAATTCAGACGACTGGGAGGAATTAATCAGTTATTCAAGCTTTTCTTCTCCACTAACTGGTGTTTTTAACAATAATTGTACCTACTCTTTGACTGGACTAAAATGATGGGAAGTTATTATTTTTTTCCCTATTAAGGGATCTTAGTCTTAGATGAGTAAGTAGAATAGAATAGTTCTAGTTTCCATCAGTATAAGTATCAGTTCTATAGAAAAATTAACCATAAAAAATACTAATTATTATAAAAGCAATTTTTATATGCAAGTTCTGAGGCGGTTTTTATTAATAATGATGAAAGAGTTAAAAGATATTTTGGATCATGAAAGTTTAGTTCCATTCCAACCTGAAACTTTAAAGCTGCGACTGTGAATTTCAAAAATTATTATACTTTTAGTTGTACTCTCAGACCATTACTAAGCAAGCTGTAAGTAAGTATAATGGTCTAGGTTTTAGTTTTAGTAGGCTAATTTATACATTTCTTATTAATGATCTTTTAGGTAACCCTCTCAGAATTTTTATATTTCAGACTTTTCTAATATATTATTAGCAGTAATGTCTGCATAATTTTGACATAACGAGATGTATACCTCCCGCGCTACTAAAAGGTGAAGTTAAAAGGATTGAATTCGTAAATAATTAATTTTCAGGGATGCGTCAAATCTTGCTATATATTAGTGTGGAAGTAACACCAAGAATTGAAATTCGGATGGGAAATTTCTCCAGGTGAATTTTGTTGACTTGGGTCTAGAAATCCCTTCTTGCTTCATCTGGTGATTTTTCAGGTCAGCTCATGAAATGGAAGTATTGATTCCAATAACACGCAGTTTTCTCCAGTATTTCCCTGTCACTTCACACTGAAAAATATCGATGATTTATGACAAGTCTGGTTTTTTTTATTCAACTACTAAAACTAACTGTTATTTATCACTTAAATCGCTTAATACAGGTGGTCCTAATAACATTCTATTGTACGTTTATTTTAATAACGAGTGGGTGTAGATTGAAGAGTAGATT
Organism: Malachius bipustulatus; assembly: GCA_910589415.1. Classification (NCBI taxonomy): domain Eukaryota; kingdom Metazoa; phylum Arthropoda; class Insecta; order Coleoptera; family Melyridae; genus Malachius; species Malachius bipustulatus. Next base: position 34,691,296 of record OU342635.1, on the reverse strand, counting down.
TACATGATGTCTTTATAATCAAGAGAACTGAAACGTTTTATCTGATTAAAAAAGTACAGTTACGGTCTCAGAAAAGGTACTTAATTAAGTAAATTTAAGCCACCGAAGTATGTCAGCGTGAAGCCAGATTGTTAGCTTCATTTCTCATATTTCTCATAGTGAACCACTGATGATGAATATTCATTTTATCAGCATGAATAGAGATTATAGTGCTCTCATCTTACAGTAGCTACGAGATGATATTTATATTTGCTTAGAAGAATTTTTACGATAAATTCTGGTATAATAACAAGTTTCATTAGATACTAACTCCAACCACACATAGAAAATATTTTTTTTTTTTTGTAAGAATATATTACCTGCTCAGGTTACCTTATATGGGATTTTTATTGGCCAGAAATGTGTTGTTAGTGAAATGAGATGAGAAACATTGCTCAAACCTGTCATTCGGCGGCTCAGTTTATGAAAAAGGATGATAAAAATCAGGGAGAGACAGACCGACCTCCATCGTCTTAAAACGCATGGATGATCAATTTCTGCAGCAAGTTTCGACGTTGCCTGACCTTCAAAAAAATTTTATTGGATCAAAATATTCAGTCACAGTATTATCTTATTATATCTGTTAGAATTTAATAACCTGTAATACTCAGAAATCGTACTCTCTAGTGGAAATTTATGAACATGGAGGGTATACAGTGCTTCGATCTCATTGTGGAAAGAAACTTTATAAACGCCAACTCACAAATTTTTAGAACCAGTCATGCTTTCACTCGGACTACAATTATTGCTGCATGAAAACTTTATAGTTAAAGAGTGACCGAGGAATCGATGCTTACATTATTTTTGTAATTTGACCAACTTTTTTTGACAATAAAAGAGGTTTACAGAGAATCAAAATTGCTTTGATCGTTAGCAGGTTATAGCTCCCTCCAAAATATCCCACAAGGTCCACAATAATTTATTTTTGGCACCCCTACGCGATAGCGCCAATTTAAATTATAAATCAAAAGAAGGATGTGCTGCGATTTATGCGAGATGTGCTTTCATGTGCTGCACTTGGAAAAAATTCTAATATGAAAAAATGGCGAATATGCGTTTTCTTGGGGAAAAAAAATTTCATGTTGGTCCTTTTCAATTTTTGTTTCAAAATGCGATTGTGCTCCGTTATTTTATTAGTGCCATTGTTACCATATGTCATGGAGAGAGAATAAATCAGGAAAAAGGATCTAAAATAGATTTTTTGCTCAAGTGAATCACATTATGTATTGTAGCAAATCCCTTTTTTATAATTGAAGATCTAAAATGGTGGTGCTAACTTCGTGCACATGAGAAATATGTTATGTAATACGATTTAAGTTATTCTTAATTTATTCTTGTTGCTTTTTACATAAGTCGATTTTTTTCTATTTATTGCAAATTATTGTACTTCAACAAGGAATCATTGTCGCATATTTATTTATCTTTACTTTTTGTTCAAACCCGGAAATCCCTAGTTTTGCATGCTTTCTGAATTGCGAATTTAATAAAACCTATATTTATTCAATTATTAACAAACAAAATGCACTTTAGTATAAAATTGGATTAAATTATTTCGACGATCGAACAGTTTTCGTATGGAAGAGCCGTTTTATAAAGAGACTTTAGGAATTCAATTGGAGTTGGTAAATTGTTCTTTGGACTGAACGAAAAAAGCAATCTGCATTGTTTTTCGTTAAAGTTTCCCATATAATTACATTTTTATAACAGTTTCTCTGTATTTGGCATTTCAATTTGCATACTTGAAAACTTAAATTGTTTTCAAAACTTGCAGTCGTTGCATTTCAGTTTTATCGAAATGCTGAACAGTTCGCGTGGTCTCCAGCTCCACCACGCGATCATTTAAATTTTCAACTGAGGGGGCGACAATTGACGGATCTCGATGGAAATAAAACTTTTACAGCGATCAGACAAGACGAAAAGATTCACCTTCGGGCACCTGAGACGCCGCCTTGTTCCTGATGCAGAAGGGGAATGGCCTCGGGCTTTGTGATTTCCATAGATGGAACGTTTTTCTCCAATTCCAGAACCTCCAACTGCGAGACTGAGCAATTTCAGCCCTTTATGAAGTCGGTCAAACCGCCAGCAAGATTCTGTAATGTATGAGATTTTAAAAATGCAAAACCCTTCTCTTAAAATCTCCTTTTACATCGTCTGTTATTTTATTGCTTCAAATTTTAAGACTGTTATGCTGATGTCTATCAACCTAACAATCGCAATCAAATTGCAAAATAATATCATCCATCAGCTGAAAAAGATTGTAATTCCTCTTCTTTCTAATTCTCAATCTTATTACAACGGAAATTGGGGGAGTTTTAGGTAATTAAATGATATGCATTTCAAAACTTTGGACTATTTAATGTAATTTTCGTGTTATTCGCGCGATTATCAGAATTTTAAGTGGCTGCCTCACGCAATAAAAGCATTCTCTGGACTTTAATTGGAATAATGGTGTGCAGTAACATCGGAGCAATCAGTTTTTACCGATGACTGGGTAAAAGAAAACGTCCCGATTTCCGTTTAATCGATTGGTGTTTAAAATTGGCTATTTTCAGATACAATCATGACATTTCAGTTTCCATCGCAACGGTTATAACTTGGCCAATGTACGAGGCAGACGACAGATGTATTATTACGAGCTCCCCTTTTGTGAAATAATTACAACTGCTTTCGCATATAGCCCACATACAAAAGCGAATAAAAAATCAATGCGAGTATCAAAGAATGCCCGACAGACAAACGAAATATTCTGTCACTGGTAACAAGTTGAAAAGTAGGCGGTTGTGGTGGCCTTGTGCTCGTAAATTAATTGTGAGTTGATTGAGATCTGCATGTGATTGCCTTTGTGTCTTTTAATCAAACATTTTTACAATATCGCTCCATATTAACCAACAAAAATAGCCACAAACAAAGACTTTGACCAATTTTGCAATCACATTTTTTACCCTAACCCACTGCTTGATGATATCTCCGTCGTATTTCACCTGAACAACTTCACCTCCATATTTCACCCAGGCTGTCAACTCTGCGCATTCAACTAACCAAGCCCAATTTGCGGAGAAAAATTTATCTAAAAAGTTCAGTAAAACCCCGCTGGTTACAACACCTACATTGTATCCCAGTATGAAAGCGCTACAAGCTACAATGAAAAGCAAATAAATCGAAAGCTCTTTCAGTGGGACCACCATAAAGTCGAGGAGTCCCCAGAACAACCGCAGCGAGCTAGATCGTAGCGAAATGGCATATAGCGTGCCGAGACGCTCTCCCAGACGTGTCATAACGTATGTCCTAATAATCCCTGGCTAGGTTATCGCGCACAACCAACCTGATAACCTTATCTCTGTGCCTTTGTTTACGAATACAAATAAGCCTAAAGGCAGGTGGAACAACTGGTCTATGTTTGCTCGACTCCAAGACAACCGTTTCCTGTAGGGACCTGTACCTTTATTGTTGAACTACTTTACTTACTTTGCTTTGTTTATGAAGGAATAAGTAAGGTTTACTCTATATTGCTTGAAATTGTGTTGAAATAATTATTACGAATAGCGATAATCAAATAAGGAAAGGAAAGAGGGAAACACAATTAATGATTCTTCATTATTATAGGATACAAGCTTAAATTCTTATCCAGTCGGAGCCATTTTTAGCCAGTCATGTTGTGGCACGACTGCATAGGATAAACACCAGTAACAAAACAAATGAAACTCCCTCCCCAGCGATTGCCAGACGATTGTGACTAATGTAGGCCATGCAACTCTAACCTGAGTTACTCTGACAGAGTTTGAGAATATTACATCAAAAATGACGCTTGCTTTGCAAAATTCTCATTTTTTCAAATATATAAAAAATATAAAAAAAATATAAAAAATAAATCAAATTTTGAGGTTAAATTCCTCATTATTATTATCTTTTTGTTTTATCATATTGCCAGAAATGAATGTCGATGGTACATAAGAATAATAAGTTGCTTAGCGTAATTATTAGGATTTGATAAAGAAGAATTATCCTTTTAACATTTTAAAAGCAAATCTGTAAGTAGATGTCATCTAACTTTGAAGCTTACCACCATTTTCATTCCGCTATCGATGTCAACATAAGTGGACATTTTCGAGACGGATTTAAGAATGTATTAAAGATTTAACATCTCCGATTTCCTGTCCTGTTTCGAGTAAACAGCAAGTTTCGTTGCCTGAATATAAATTCAATTGAATACACGAACGACACACTTGCTCAAGAAAGACATGCACGCACTCTTTTTATATTTTATGTTTTTTATTCAAGTCGCCTGACTGACGCGTCTGTCTAACTACCCTCACCTCGATGGAAAGGAAACGTGTAAGGAATCTCCAAGCCCCGTGCTGATATTACCATGTAGGTAAGCTACCGAGGAGTGATACCGAATGTAAAACACTGTCAGTGAAATGCAAATGTGAGTATTATTCATAAAAGCAGAGGATATTTACAGTCAACGGGCCGAAGTTGTCGACTTTGAAATATACGGTACTCGTTCGGGAGAGTTGTGAGTTGTGTTTTCTAGCGGAGTTTATAGCAGTGGTGTTTCGTTGGAGAACAAATGTTCTGTGAAAAGATTTGCCTTGGAAGCGGATGCGGATTGTCTTAAATTCTAAATCGTCTTACACGCTTACACGCTACTCCCATCTCCGAAACAGGAAAAACCTCCTCTGGCATACCTGCGATTTTCTTCACCCTTTTGTAACGAAAATTTCCATATTCATTTATTTGCTGTCGGAAATTTAAATAAATATAAATTGCATTGAAATTGACAAATTTGAGAATCTATGTGACAGCAACGATGCTGCGGGAAACTTTAAATATGGCATTGAACCATATTATGGCGCGCTTCCCTTTGAAAAGAAAGCTGTCGGTTTTCGAAAGAAACCGACGCTAACTTATTTTAAAGAGAGATTCATTTAATGTTTAACAGTAGCAATATGTTTGATGTATACAGAGTGAAACATTCCCGATTCCCGTAAAAACTGGAATCAGATTTTTTGTATCTCCCACTAATTTTGATTATTCAACTGTTTTAATAAAGACTTCGGGAAAGTATCGAAATGTCGGAATACAAAAATTTCGTCAAGTTCCAGTTGATGATACTTATCAGAGAATCCCTTTATACCTACCCTAAAATAAAATCACCGTAAAAAATGATTTGCGATTTGATTAGAAAACGCTTGAAGAGACAATAGAAAAATTTTGTAGGTATATAAATTTCCCGAGATTGTCATTTATAGGTCTATTTGATTTACGGTGTCAATTTCCAGGCCTTTAAAGGTTAAATAACAGTAAAATTGATCTGTAAATTGGTCTTCTAGATTTTATATACAAGAGATGTAACCCGGCTATTTGATTTTATAACGCTTCGGGAGGCTGTGATTGAAAACCTGTTATCTAGATAGATACATCAAGTTCAAGTTCGTCTCTCTATTCCGTCCGCAGATCAGTTTCCCAAGTGTCTCATCGACCTAATTTCTGTTATAAATTCCATCAAGTCTGCAATTTCTAATCACAGATTAATTCCGCAGACTTGCATCATTAATCGCATAATTCGAAAATGTCGAACTACATCGGTAGGTTGCTTGCGATAGGTAGGTACCTGCAGGAATGAAGTATAAATTTGCACTGGAGGAAAAATCAAATCACGACGTATTTAATATTCATGCCTGCTATTGTATTCTATAGATTTGCCAAACTCATTACTTTATTATTTTAATGCAAATTGCGAGAGTAACTCAGCTGAGGCTAAACAAAGGGCTAATGAATGAAATAACGGAATTAATTTTTCCTTTAATAAGCTCTCTTGACGGATTCCAGCGGCGTATTCAATTTATTCATTAATGTAACAATCAGCCTCAAATAATATCCTTCTTCCTTCAACTTCGTTATACCTTTACTTTGGGCTGAGGCGAGTATAGTTACCACGTTACCAGATCTATTATTCATGTAAAAAAGAGAAGTGTCAACTTTTGTTAGCTTGATATCTTTGTACCTACCCGTTATTGTTATTGGCTACCTATAACTGAATTCTTATTGATTGTCATGATTTAAAAAACAAAACTTGTTTAGTCATGTCTACTTATTTGCATTGGTCACGCGGATACACTAGCAATCTCGTTTGTTGATCATCATCAGTGTGTGATGGATGATGCAGTTCTGTTACGTAGGTAGGTACCTGTTTTAAATTTTAATATTCAGAGTATGAGAGTCATCTTCAACGGCAATCCCATCCCTTAGATGATAATATGGTCTCATTTTATTACCCTGAAATTACTTTGAAGTTCAATTATTCTACTATAATATAATAGTAATAACGGCCAAGAGAACAGGGTTCATCTCATCAAGGTTCTTGCTCCGTATTCGGAGAATACACGTTATTTACGTTTCACCTACTCAGGTGAGGTGATTCAACCTTTTCCATTAAAACTCGATGACTAACAAGTCTAGTCTAATTAAACCTTGCTATGTTCTGTGTACCTCGTCTTAATAATAACTTCCTAAACTTTTGAGAGGAACAACTCAATTTATTTTAACAGTAACAAGTACATATACGGACATAGACGTCTTAGGACACTTTCCTGTCTTTTTCCGAATTCAATTACAAAGAACTGGAGAAGGTTTTTACTACAAGGGACAGAGAACGGTCGCGAAGTTGTTTAATAATAAACGAGCAAGTTGTATCGTATTTCTTTATACAAGTTATATATTAATGTTTCATGTCTTGTTCGTACAATAATACTACACTTAATTTTCATCACACGATTCAACATCTGCACGCATTATGTCTGCGTTCTGTTTTCCTTGTAGCACCAACACTATAACATCATTCGTTCATGTTGTTTCTTATTATAGGATATAGTATCCGAGATCATTCCCCCTTTCCACGTAATAGATATCTTCATCTAATCGAAAACATCTCCTGAATCGTTTTCATAATCTAATGCGGTGTGCCGGTGTGTAAGCAGACAAGTACAAGTAAATAAAACTGATTCAATAAAGGGGCAAACGTTCTATATTAGGTTCATCACTAACCTATACTATAATAATCCAGTAAAATTAGACGAAAAATGCTATGAATTTGCAATTTAAACAGAAAACACGGCGCTTTGTGTGGAGGTAGAGTAGTCGATGAGTCTAAATTCAAAAATTCGACCTCCTACCCCTTGTTAATACGCTTCCATATTGATTTTAAGGGATGAATTTGTTGTTGATCCTAGGCCCTTAGAATGCTGATGGTAGATTCCTTGTATCTTATATGGAGACTTAACTACCTACAAGTGACGGTTTGAATGGATTCAGGCATCAAAACGTTTTGCAAAGTTATCCGCAGAAAGTATCTTTTATCACCGACCGCGGAAGCAGCAAAATTCCACACTTATCAGACATATTATTATATCCAAGTACCAAAATACGTCGCAGTAGCAAATAATTCACCAGTACAAGAGGTGAATTCCATATATGCCCGCATTATGCTTGTGTATGCACCAAATAGAAATATTTCGAAAAATTAAGGATTTTATTAATTTTTTTGTTACCAATAATAATTAACGACGAATCCAATAAAACTAAAAACCGTTCGTCGATAGGAGGTGGAGTTCGACAGTTACGTGAAAATTTTTGGGACCATTTCTCGATTTTTACATTTTAAACGCTGCTGGAAATATTTTAGCTTTTAGTGAACTATAAAATGAATAATAGTTATTTATGCAACAAGTGCATAAAGTGGTACTTTTTTTCACGACTGAGAAGTTTGACCGCATGAGCCGCAGGCGAATGCGGCAATCCCAGAAGTGAAAAAAAGGCACTTTATGCATATGTTGCATACAAAATTTTATCTACGAGTGACTTGAACTAGAACGAATATAAAATTAAAAAAAAAACTTTCCAATGCATTCATATCTTATGTAAGTGTTTCTTTGAAGCTATTAACGCTTTTTTCTTCACATCAGTTCATAAAGGTGACATATATTGCTTAATATACACTTCTTTAGATTTTTGAGGTAGGTACCTAGGTACCTAACAGATTTTGTGCAGCCATATTTGATTGAATAATAATTTCTTCTAGTGCGGAAGATATTTCATTCATGAAATATCTTCATAAATATAAAACATAAAATAAAATATTAAAACATAAATAGTAAACATAAAATATTAAAATATATAAATTATATAGACACATTTGATTGAAAAATAATTTCTTCTGGGGTAGAAGATATTTCATTCATTGAATCATCTACAATGGTATCCATTTCAGGTAACTAAACGACGCAAAACACAAAATATTAATTGTACATAGATCTGGCGCTGGCGTTCTGCTAATAAACTGGTGGTTCAGTGTCTCGTGTTGGATCGCTCCGCTCCGCTCCGCTCCGCACTAGAACTTGTACTCGGCGTTCGGCGAGCGTGCAGCAACGTAACGTGTCAGATTTAGCGTTAAATAATGAACCGCTACGGCACTTTATTACACTCCTTCTTACTTTATTTCACTCTTCAATATAATCATACATTTTATCAACTAAGAAACGTCTAAAAAAGTGCATTTTATGAATCACTCGTTGATAAAATATAAAATGAAGCATGTACGCCTAAAACGCGAAGATCTTAAATATATTGATTGCCATTAAATAAAAAAATACAGAAAATTAAAAGTGATAATCAATAATAATAAAAAAGCTTATCTGTGACATCGAGCCCGAGGCATTTCGTTTTTTTTTTTTTAATATTTCGTACCTTCATTAATACATAGATAGCGGCAAATTTGTTTATATTTTTATAAATTTTTATAAATTTAACAGTCGTCTTGATTAACCGTTGCATAATGACCATTTCCCACTATACTATTGACCTATACACTTCGCGGTATTTTGGTATTTCCGTAAAGTCCCCAAATGGCTCAACAATAAGGAAATCCGGGGATTGGATGACGTTGATCACCAGCATCACAGGGAACTCCGCATTACAATCGTTGATGAAGCTAATATCCTGCAGATCCAGATACACGAAATTGCCGAAAACTGGCTGCAGGAAAACAGGTAAACTCTCGCGAAGAAGTATCACAGAAACCGTCAGCAATGAGTTGGAAACTATACTGATGGATGACTATATGCCCGATTCTTTGGCAACAGTTGTTTCCATGGTCTAGAAAGACACGGAAGGAGATACTATTAAGTCACCGTGTCCCGGGTCCTTCATCCCGGGTCCCATGAAACAATATAAAAAATTGATAAATCAATAAATTCCACCATAAAACAACATAGCGTAAAAAACCATATGCGCACAGTGCACACATACACATACATGAATTCCGCGGAATCCTGTTGTCATAAAAAATTATGTCCATCTGTTTTCAATTAACCAGAAGAGTGTTTCGATGCTCAATTTTTAATTCTATTGTGATGAACGTTTCTTTATATTTTCGGGAGGGTTGAATTCGGGAGTTATTGTAAATACAGGGTGATTGGTGATGGTGATAGTATAAAGGGGATATTTCTCGTAATCAGTGATGTTTTCAAGTTACATAGCAAGAACATTATAAATTTTAAAAATAATAATTTTTCATCCCTCTTTTTGTCAATTAGGTAATTTATTTAAGTAATTAATATGCAAATTTATAAGTTCTTACATATTTCTTGAGAAAAAAAATCAATCAACGTCGTAAAATGCAAAAAATCATCCCTTAACCAATACGGCTGCGTATTCAAAAGGATAATAAGAGATCGAACTTTTTATTGAATACGTACATAATCAAAATCAAAATTTACTGAATTACTCAAGTATAGTTACCTATACCAATTAATGCATTAGTGCCAATTATTGCTTTGCAATCAACTCAATAACCAATATTACCTCCACCTTATTACACATCACGTAATATAAGGGAGAAACTGCAAGCCAACTTTCACACATCCAAATTAGATCATGATTGCATACATTTGAGCTTGACGTATATGTAATGTGTCGTATGATAATTATTACCCGCCTCGAATAGCATGTCTTTGTTCATAATAAAAGCGACTGTATAGTTAAGTGGCTCAGTTGAAGCATCCCTCGACTGGGATGTGTTCATTAAGGGTGAAATATAGTTGAACATTCGGACGAAATTAATTTTAGAAAGCATGTATGCGTACTTTGAAAGTTGTAATACCTTCAATAATTCAACCCGGTAAGCCATAAACGGTTGTATTCACCAAAGGTTGATGATGTTGATGGCTACATTACGGTCCCGTAGGTCTAACCAACAGGTCGGAGCGTTTTTTAATTATTCATCGGTCTTAATTTGGTTAGTACACTTGTTTACAGGCATGTCAAGGTAATTCGGTAAACGACGTATCTACCATAAACGCCGAGCATTGATATTTATTTTCTTTTAACTGGGTTAACCCAGTTTTTTTTATTAATATATTAATATCCCTTTCTGTTTATATTGTTATGAGAAAAATTTATCGGAAGTACTACACACGGTGTTGAAAAAGTCTCGGTGTCACAGAGGCATGGTACACCCCTATTTTTTGAGATATCGTTTTGAAAATCGGTGTGCCGAAAATATAGTCGATAGTATGCACTTTTTGACAAATAATTAAATGTTTTCCTATTTCCGGTTTTACCGGAAATAACACCAACTTTGTTTTTAATGGAACATACTTTTGGATTCGGTATAGTTTAATTTATCAGACTCTAGTTTTTTTTTCTCAATTATTATAATGTGCCATGCCATGACTATTTAGAATCACTTCAATTGGGCCATGTGATGGTACAAAAAACGAATTTTTGTTTAAAGAACTAAGTCAAGTGATTTATGGACAAAGTATGCACTCCAGAATAATTTTTTTGAGCAAAATTCATTTTTTTTTCAAATGCTACCATATTGGTACCGAGGTACCATCCCACTAGGCCATCGAATAAGGAACATATTGGTGTGCCCATTTTGCAGTTATGACGAACCCAACTTAAGTCATGGCACACTATAATTGAGAAATAAAAAATAAATTAAACTCAAGACTGAAAAATATCGGAGAATGGCTTATATGTCTCTATTTTAACTTTTCATTTACTATCCTATAATGTGCTTAAAATTTTTATAGAGTGATGAAATTTATCAGATTTTTCATCACCCTGTATAAAAATTTCATCTACATCATTGGTTAGTACATGAAAAGTTAAAGTAGGGACATGTAAGCCGCTTTCCGGTATCTTGAGCCGTTTGGAGGTAGGTATGTAAACAATTTTGAACTTTGAAAATGGCGTTTTTCATTTGCTTACAACTCAAAATAAACTACCTACTCAATTTTAACTGAAACAGTAAAAACAATTCTTAACTGGATTTCCTCAGGAAATGTTAAAATACAATTATTAATATACAGTGTCCTATTCAAATATTAGACAATGTCGTCATTACTAAACCAAGGTACACCCTGTATACTTTTGTTTTACATCAATAGAAAGTAAATTAAATTATAGTGACCTTTTTTTGAATTTTTTCAAATCTCATAATTCAAGGATTTGTGAAGGGTACCGAGACTTTTTCAACATCCTTTTAGTGATATTGGCAGGGTAACTAATATTCTAAATTGTGTGGGTTGGTTATAGGTATTACTTTTTAAATTTGATTTTATATATGTACCTACTTATCTAATTTTTGTTTCAGGTAAGCACAACTTCAATAAAATGAGGCATCATAATTATAATGAGGACTAAGCAGTAAGTAAAAAAATCCATATTTTTCATTGTAAAGATTGATTAGATTAACTACTCAGAGCGGAAATAGTGTTACTCTTACTGTGTTAAGGTAGATAAGTTAAGGATAGTAAAGTACTCTTCCAGAAGTGCAACTGAATAATATCGTTGATAAGCTAAGAATAAAAATAATGGTAAGAGTAAATAAATTTCGACATCATTAAAAATACTTCATCTTATATAAGTCATTTGTGTAACAAAGTACATTAGAATCCAATTTTGAATTTTCGGATTATTCTTAAACTTAGTTACGACCGAAGTTCGATCTGAAAGAAACTCCTTTCTGGGATCTGATTCATTTACATCCACAATAGCGCGGCACATTATCCAGTTATCCAAGACTTAATTCCTAAAAAGGGAGCTGTATCGATGAAAGTTTCTGCGGACTATAGTATGTCAAAGGATTCAATTTATGCCACGTCTCCTGATTTAGTTTTAGAAGTTGAAGGCAAGTCCCTAAAGGACACCCGAGAGAAGACAACAACAAACAATGGACCTTATTAGATTTGGCGAGTTATCCGACTCGGACATTGTGCCAATATAATGCCCGGATAAGGAATGTTCGGACTTGATAAATCTGACAGGGGACGCATTATCACAGGATACTTGTGAATACCGGAGATCAGATTAACGGTTCCTCCGTAACTGATAACGAGGATCGAATTAACCGTTACGGACGGAGGCGACGGACTCAGGGTGAATTAAACGCCCTTAGCAATCATGATAGGAACTTTACGTGGACTTGGAAGCTTACTTCCTAAGTTAAATATCCGGTGGCAGACTGAATATTCCTTTTTTGATTTAAAGACTACTTTATGGACAGCATTAGCACTAATTTGCTCAAGATTTGCTCATAAATTTACGCTTAGGTAAAACGGCATCAGAATAATTCCTGGATAGGTAGAAAATTGCAAGAACCGCTGCTGTAAAAAAATTATGCGTACTAGAGGGTCGAATACTCCTATACCTACAAGGCATTATTTAAGGATGAATTCCGAATTTGTTTTGCAGTTTAAATCTGGAATATTAAGAAATACCTAACGCAAAATAATTCGAGCTTCATAATAGATTTTTTTTTAAAGTAACTTTCTGGGTAGGTACAAGTTTTATACTCCAGTTGTTGGATTAAGTTCCCATAAAATACACTGTGAAAGGCTTGAAAATAAAATGCAAATCTCAGTTTTAAATACTTTCAATCACTCAATTTTAATGCAGATTATTCAACGCCATTAAGTAGTACAGGATGTCATAAAAGTGAATGACATTTTCTTCTTGCAGACATTTCCTGACACTGTATTATATTCTCCTCTTGGCCTGATATACTTAGCCGCGTTACGCAATTCAATATAAGTACGGTATTATAATACGTATACCTGAATCTCGGAGCAAATTGGATTACTACATATCTTTTGTTATAATAAATACAGTAGAGCATGATTTAATATTGAATATAAATCTATATTGCAACAATTCAGTAGGTGATTTCATAAGAGTAATTTGTTGGAAGTCTAATAATAATAATTGCTCGTGCAATGGAACGATGTTGCAATAACGCCATATCTAATCATAATCTAAATAAAAAATATATCATGAGAGTTAAACTTAATTGTAAGAAATTTGATAACAGGAATTTGAGTAGGTATTAGGTATAGAAATAATAATTCAATTGAATAAATTTCTTCTTTGCAACCTTTATGTTATGATGCCATTAGAGGAAATTGACTTTTTGACCTTCTCTCATTTAAACCCATCGCAAACGCCAATTTCTAATAAATGGAAAGCCCTTTAGTGGAATTATGAGGGTTTTCCAAGCCCCACATTCTCTTATGATGGTAATTTTATCCAGATGAGTGGAACCTGAATTCATCGTAAAACACAGTTTTGTCCAACAATTATTTATTCGCATGGAAAGTACAGTGTGCCGTTCATTCATACATACATCAACATCAACCGAATCAAAGGTAAAGGAAAACAGATTAACACATAGGATGACTCTTTAGAAGAAATAAAGCGAACGTTATTTCAGTAATTTCAGTTCATTTTTCTTGAGTCTATTGGGATTGGGTCAGGTTAGTGTTACGTAAAAATTGTACTCGTCCTACCACATGACTTGAATTATTGTGAAAAATATTGAATTGACATAGATAAGAATTATCTGAAATTTGTTGGAACTATAATTCTCAATTTTATTTCTCTGCGAGCGATAAAATAAACGTCGTATGTCTTTTATTGCCGTCATTTTTTTTTTGTTCAGTCAGGCTCTTCTTACAAAAACTGAATTTTGTAATCCGTTTGTCAAAAATTAATTGTGGTGGCAAATTGAATCTAATAATTTTATCTGTCCCGGAAGTAAATAAAACAACACGAAAAACAGTTTTCTAGTTTTATAACTTTTGCAAACATTTATTAATAAGTTAAATAGAGTTAAAGACTTGCGGAAGGAAGATAAGTTTTGTTGGCGATGTCATAGCGATGAAACTTCAATTCTTTGCATATTAATGCATTCTGTTTTAAAACAACACACGATAAGACGGATTATGTTAAAACATTTCCTTTTATTCTTATATAGACTTCTCATCAAGAACAAAGTTTCCTCCTTCCCGGGAGAGTTTCTTCGCATATTTGATTAGCATTACACCGAAACCCGCAGACAAGTAGATGAAACTTTTCCGCCGATTTGCTCAGAAGGATACCATCCAATGTTAGACATTGTTTTGTGCACTCCCCAAACTTGCACACAATGGATAGATAAAGTACTCCCGGTATGAATTTGCTAAGTAAACTCGGTTGGTGCATTGGAGTTGTCGAACTTCGGCACATCATGCTCGCCGCTGTTTGCTGAGCTTCTACCAGGATCCCTCGTGAATTTTGCTGATCGTGATTTCTTCGTGTTGACTCTTCGAATTAAAGGTCGAGTTAAGTTAATTTTCATTCTCCGGATAGTCACTTGAAATTGGTTTAGCGATTATAATTTTAGCCGCAAGTATGAGAGCTTTTAGATGGAAAGACTTCAAGATTATTATTTTACCCATAATCGCAAGAAATTTTCTATTATTTTAAAGGAGCGATGATGTTAGTGTTGTAGCTTTTGCTGCTGGGCTTAATTTTAGTATTGAACCATAAAGTTTCTGACCTAAATAAATATAATATGAATTACGATGCCATCAATTTTGTATATGTTGTATGATAACAAAATGTGTCGAAACTTGAATTTTATTCCATTAAATTCACATGACAATGGAGGGGGTGTTATGATAATCCTGATTTGTATCTGTTGAAATGAAATCGATACTGTTAATTTAATTTTTGTGGCTTATTTTTCTTTGTTTTTCTATGCCGATCCGCTTAATTGATTCGTCAGGATAGAATATTTTACTGATGGTGTTGGTGTTGGTGTTGGTGTTGGTGATACGTAAACAAAGAACAAGTGCGTGATGGTGTATGGGATATAAATTGATAATAATCATGATGACAACCTAGCACTGAAATATTATGAGATAATGATATAAATGCAAACGAGCAAATATTTCCAAGGAGAAATCAAATCACGCAAAAGGGGAGAAGTTTGGCCGTAAAAAAAATATAGAAATCGAAGTGTTCGGATTAGAATTTTAAGCTGGGGGAGAGACTTTAATAAGGAGGATTAGCAAAGTTTTAAAACCCCGGGCCTCGACAGCTACGTCTCTATTAAATTTATGTTATCAACCCACTACTAAGATTTCAGATGATTAAATAAATTGAATCATTATCGGGAAAAAGTAGATATTCGATTTGCAACGTCATTTTTAATTTCAAAGTCAAGTCTTCTTTCAAAAATGACGTCACTAACAAATGATCCATTTAACATTTATTTCTAACATTGATTTTTGTCTATATTAATCAGTATAATACCCCGACATGAATATACATAAAACAGAGGTAGAGAGAGCCATTTTCTTCCAGAATTATTATCAAGATACTAAAACCTAGAATATATTATATAAAGATATTGCGGTCGTCGAAAAAGTGTATTATAAATTCCTTAAATATCCTGGATAATGAAGTCTCTAATATCAATATAGTTTTTTGCCATTCCCTAAATTCATGACATTGTTCTATATACCTTTTTTATTTCTTACAAAATAAAGATCCACAAGATCTCTTGCTAAATCAAATAAGTTTGCAATAAAAGAATTATTTACCTCGGCCTCAGAAATTTCATAATTACGTCGAACTGAACTTTTCAGTGCAAAACATTCCAGTGCAATTCTCGAAATTTCTATCTAAGTATGAAACTATAGCTTGAATCATGAAGGAATGCCGGAATATTGTCTGGCGAGTTTAATTATTTTTTTAATTACTCTCTCTTTTATGTTACCTCAAAGAATGGAATGTAATCTTGGGTCTTTGCCGTAAATTGAATAATAGCAGAAGTCTTATTTTTCTGATGTAAACAAGCTCCATTTTAGATTTCCCCAGGAAACCTGCTCATTTATGTAGGTAGGTACTTTGCGATTCTTGCTTTTATTCAACTCCCCGAAGAATTAAGTCTTCAACCGGACAAAAAATCGAGTAATAAGTCTGCGACAAAGAACGATTTAAAATTCGTTTACACAAAAACAGAAAAAATTATTGCTGCATTATTAATTTGAGGTTAATAAGTAATTCCTCCCCATATATAAGTATACGAGGAGGTTATTTATTTAACAATAATCTCAAAATTATTGCAATAAATCCGTACGGTGAGTAACTGTTAACTCTTCAGAGTTATGATGGTACTAAAGCAAACAGTAATATTTAATGAAATTAGCATAGGAATATTTTCCAGTCTGCATAAATGCTGCAGCTGTTCAAATAATCTTGGTGAAGCTGTGAAAATTTAAGGTGTTCCCTTGTTGTGTGTAAATTGTAAACGTTTAATACAGGCTATTGTGTCTCTGAATGGATGGTTTTTGTTTCCGTAATTAAGCTCCTCTCATTTAGCAAATGGGTTTCCTGTGGACCTAAAAAAAACATTCACCCAATATGCACTATCAAGAATTGGAATACAACATGTACCTACCTACATTATTTACTGTCATGTAACAAAAAATTATTCGTGCAGTGTTTAGTGTTTTATTGTAACATATACAGCTTTGTTCCAGGAACTACAATCCTGGATTAATTCATTTATTAGAGAGGAAAATTTATACATATTATGTATTATCATTTTGATGCTTTTATTCAATTGTTTAAACTTTTAAACCTCTAAAAATTTCATGCATGCATTACTAACAATAAATTATAATTTGTAACAGATTTGCACCCTCAAGCTCTACACTCTAAACCCGTATTCCCAAACTTTTTTTTTTCAAATTTATTACATAAAATGATCTCCTCTCGAGCTAAAACCGAACCGTAAAGTTTTGAGAATATATTAATTATCGATAAAGTAACACATTGTAGTAATTTTAATACCATATGAATGGTAGTTCAACTCTTCATTATTTCATTATTTCACTTTTGAGTTATAAAGTTGTGATAGTCAGATTTTCGCTTTTTGCACAGGCACAACTCCCGAAGTCCATCAGCTGACGCATATAGAGCTGCGCCCAAGTTGCCAAGAAGTAAACAATTAGAAATGCACCAACTGGACTTTTTCGCTTTACATTTTCATTAAAGTTGAACTTAATAACGACTTCTGGCTGAACGCCCACGAACATCCTCAAAACTTATCAGAAAAATTTAAAAATTTACGGTGTGCACGAACAGGCAGATAGTTTTCAAGCACAATTTCTTAATGTTAGAACTCACCTAAATATCCGCTAAATTTTCACGTTCATACCAGCACCTCGCCATCTTTCCGCCGCGTCTTTTTTTAGAAAGCTTTCAACGACAGATAGCCCGAAGATATGTCTTGCATTAACCACATCTCACTTCACCGTTCATTGTTATCGTAATAAAATCACAAAAATAAGCTCAAAAGTACACAAACTTTTTGAACGTTGCTACAAACACTCGGAAACAAAATTTAACTTTATGAGACTTTCAACGTTCCTGTAATATAAATCTTAATTGTTTAGTACGAGCGCGCTTACAACAAAAAAAATGAAGTAAAAACTTCTGGTAGTCTGATAACAAGTCTGTATCAGTGGTTTTTGACCAATGACGTCATCTTTTTTTTTAATGGCAACCTTCTACTTGTGGTACATCCTGGCAAATATCTTTTTAGGGAGAATGTTTTGCGCTAAATTAAAAAAAAAATCGCGAAAAAAAAATATTTTTTTTAAGATCATGTTTATTATAGGTACACATATTCGAAGGTCGTTTCCCTAAATTTTCACATTTATATGCATATTCGTAAATTCAAAAAAGTTATGGCATTAATATTACTAATTGGAGAAGTTCAAAATTCTGATAATTTAACATTTTGAAAATATCTAAAAAACGAAAAATTAAATACATCTTTTTTTTTCCCTTGGATTATAACTACCTAATATTAGACACCCTTGTTCAATTTTTAACGGATTTCAAAGTCTACCTTAGATAATTTCAAAAAAAAAGTTCAGATTTCACTGGAAATTTCACAAATTTTATTTGTTGAAAAAAATCGACGTCTATCTAATTGGTAATTTATTTAGTGGGTAGTTTAATTTTACGAGAGAGCTTTTATTCCGTCGTGTTTCCGTGGATGTTTTCATGGAATTTTTTGTAGATCACACGTTATTATATTTTATCCCTTACTGCATGGTAGGAAACTACAACGTAACTATTTTAGGATGCATAGGAGCTGAGCATGATACAAGAAAATTAATTATTTTTTCCACTTTCCATAGAAAGATCCTCTTAGTTTTAAAAGAATTAAAGAGCAACTACCTGATTATAATAATAACTAAACGAGATTGAGTTAATTCTTGAAGCGTGAAGGCTTTATTTAAATTAAAAAATGATTATATAATGAATTCAGCTGCCTCATCTGCTTTGATTTTCATTCCTCTAGTCTTATGAAGAGATGCACGCTTGACTTGACCATACCATAAACCATAACGTTTTTCAACCGATTATAGAAACTCGTTTTTGGTATAATTTCGATATAATAACACCCGACGAAAATCGTCTCATCAAACCAGAACTTCGGTAGGCGTGTTTCTAATTTTGACCGACAATTTTTGAAATAATAGTAGATGATTACAGAGCGTGTAGTAGTGATAGTTTTAACGGAAATTGGACAGCGGTGAGGCGGTTCTGTTCAGCAGGGCATTAAATCCCCCAGGAAGCGATAGTTACACGTGCGATAGAGTATGACAAGGGCCCGAAACACCGAGTTGGACCCACAATTCACCGGCTAGGATCTTTTGTTCTGTCCCTTATGAATACAAACTGTACCAGAGCAGAGGCTTTCATAATTTAGCAGAAATTACCAAGCGGAAAACGTTGAAAAGATGCCTACACGTACAATTATATTTCTTCGTAAACAAAGAAAACCGAGACAAACACTCCCGTGGAAGCTTCTCTCTTGTTGACGTCGCCTAGAAATCCCAGGTTAGCACCCTCTTTATTGTGATTAAATGTGGGACATTATTGTTGAGTTTCAGCAAAATTATCTTAACAAATTTTACAGAGGTTTTAGTCTTTTTCAGTAAAAATTATCTTTTCTGTAATTAAGTGTACCTACTCATTTATATGCAATTAAATAATAATTATAGCTTTGTTTTTTTCCATGTTTGAGATGTAAGTATGGTAGTGCAAAAAAATAAATTCAAATTTCAGATCTGGCTCATTCCCGACATGATGCATTTTTGGATATACATATAGTCATAGCGTTGATACCTAACAGCACCGAATTTTTTTTATAATTTTTTGATATTTTTCATTAAAATGTCAAAATGAAGTTAGTTTTGGTAAATCCGTGCTTTCAATCTATTTTAAAGAAGAAAAGGTGCAAGATATAAAACATAAAAACGATAATAAAGAAAGAATGTTTCTGAATTTTTAAATGTAGTGGTGATAACCATCCTCAGAACTAAAATTCTGTAAAAATTATATAAAAAAATCATTACACCTTCTATAGAAAGGATTTTTGACACAGGAATATTTTCCTCTTTAATATTATGAGTAATTAGTATTTTTTTGCAAATTATATTCCATGTCATAATCGTATAATCCACCGAAATTTATTCAGCTAATCTCCGAAATTTCTCAGACAACACATGCCATTATAATACAGTTTACATTATCTCACGAAGGTAATAAATAATTAGCAAGTACGTGTCCTGGCGGTTAATATTCCCCTCAAGTTGGACCGTAAATAACTCCTGGAGAGACACACATCGGGCGTCGCGACGCGTCGTGATAAAGGACGCATTGTTGGGTCGGCGGAACGGTTGATAAGTTCCCGACGAATAACAATGGATTGCGCGTTCACGTCAGTTCCCACGCCGGGCGGCATTTTGGGGCCTCCGGTGACTAGAGACCATTAGAAATTGCCACTCGGGGACTCCTGGATGGAACGCATGACTTAACATGGGCGTAGGGTGCTCCAGGCCGGACACGCGAAATTTTCTCATTCATAAGTTCATCCCTAATAATGAAAAAATATTAAAAAATATAAGTCGTGTCATTTTGAGCAAAATTTTATTATTTTCTTGCCAGGAAGATTCATCTAAAATAAATGATTCCCTAAAAAAGTTCAATAAATGCATGTTATTCGAATTTTGTCTTGTTCCAGATGTTTTAGTCCGAATAATGGCGCTTAATTGCATTCCCCTAGTCCACAAGAGATTTGTGTAGCACCTTTATGATAAAATATCGTTCCTACCTATGTCTCGTGATCGTACCTATGTCTCCTGGTCATTAACAACTGAGAATTTTCTAACGGGTTGCAGCATTAATTACTGATTACTGAGCGAAGACACCATCTGAGAGTTCAAGTTTTGTCTGTTAGACTTCCGACTTGACGTGTAAGTGTAATGTTTCTTAATAACTGTTTTTTTTTTGTTATGTTTTTATCCTTCTTATACAAATTTAATAATTTTAAGTACCAAAGATTTCGATATCTGGCTATTGATCATCTGCGTTGGAAATATCAAAATATTAATTCGTAATCTTCTGTAATGCTCTTGTTAGATATCTATAGAATAGGAGGATCAATGAAATTATTGTATTATGATTGCATGTTTCATAAATTCCCTTTTATGGTATTTTTTGGGCTGGATTCTAAATAATATCCATAGAATTTTTAGGGGAATCCCCTATGAAGGTGCTTCAATTATTTAGCTTTTTTCTACGTACCGATATTAAAAATATTTTTAATATTTACTACTCCACGAATATACCGAACAGAGAAGTATAAAATATTTAATTTCTTGATTTTCTCATCTCTATAAATAAAGTTTAAGAGCAAAATTGTGATGGGAATGAATTTTTGTTCACCAAGTAAAGAACATAAATATGCGATCTTGGTGATTAAGTTTCATTTGTAACAATTTCATTTTAAAAGCATCCAGAAAATTCACTTTCATAAGTTTACCCGTAGCAATAGGCTCGAAAATTGAATTTTGTCAATTGCGAAGTTTCATCGAGTATCCGCCTCTGGAAGAGGGATAGAGTCCCTTGTCTGTGGAGTGTGCTCGTTTTGTGAGGCATACAGGGACTATTTTATCACGCGAAAACCTTAAGGATTGCACTTTTATATAATGTTTTTTTTTGGAGGGATGCGAGTCAGACCCTCGGCAAGGGAACAAACGCTCGCACGACTCATTAGGTACGTAAGCGATTTGCCAAAAATACGGCGGCTTGAATGAGAGTTATCTTGAGGGGGAGGACAATAGATCTTGTTTAAAATTACTCATCCCTTTGTTTGGAAGTTCGTTGCAGTGTTAAAATTTGTTTTTCCTGACTCGGCCACATATTTCCTGCGCGCACCCCTCTGCTTATGGAGGATTAATATATAATTTCTTATTTGGGTTTGGGGGAGCTCAAAGAAAATGACTATATAGGGTGTCATAAAATAAGTATGTCTCTGCATTAGTAATTCTTTTATATCCTGAAAGAGATTTTTTATTTGAAAAATCTACAACTTGTTTTTGACAGAAAAGTCGTATATATCACTATTCTCTCGACTCTCTTTATTTATGTCTTAAATTATTTACAAAATTTATTTTATGTTTCGTAAAGGGAATTCTTGATATTTTATTCCGGTTATACCTACACTGTGTCCGAGATAAGAATGAACAGCAAGGTGATATCGGAAACCGTGAGAGATACAGGGTCGGTTAACCGAGGAAAAAGTTGGGCAAACAGAAGGACAATGCAATGGCAGAAAGAGATTTCCAAAATTATTTTTGATTTTCGAATTGTTTAAAAAAAAATTATAATTTTCGTTTTTTCTGATTTATAGAAGATGGAGAAAAACTGAAAGAACATTTTAAATGCAGAAATTTTTTATTGGACAATAACTATAACTAATATCACCTAATACGGGTCTGTGCTTTTATTAAACTTCTGGACTTGTCGGATTGTGGCGATGATCAATAAAGTCCAAGAAGTTATCCGTATGATTCGTATTGAGGTTTGAACCACAATGTGAGGCATTTCATTAAATTCAGAATTAAAATCTCTTTCAATTTTTGCATAAAAAACCCAGGTCCGTAATCAATTAATCGAAGTTCAGTCCGTGCAAATATGAATTGTCAAATAAAAAAACTGACATTGCAAAAATTAAGCTGGTCAATAACTGAAATAAATATGTGGTTTCAGTTTTTCTCCATCTTCAATAATAACGTCAATAACTTAGAAAAATGAAAATTGAAAATTTTGTTTTTTAAAAATAACTTTTTTTAAATCTTTCTGTCGTCTCCATGCTGTTAGTTCTTATCTTGACCTTGAACACAGTGTATATAGTAATATACTTAAATGTAGTAAAAGAGAAACGTTCATTACCAAATAAATAAATATTTAATTTATATAAGTTTTCAATTATTGCTTTCACTACGCTATTGCTGCCTACGAAATTTGCGCTTCTGAAGATGGAGGATGAAATTTCAAACATGCCATGCCAGTTAGAATAATAAAAAGAAAGGTAAATAATTTTAAAATGACAGAATCGACATAGAGGAGAGCTCCCGGTGCAGTAATTTATGTAAAACATACAAGAAATGTTGAATTAAGGAGCACATATATTTAACCGTTGATGATTAATGTTGACAATGATGATTGTTAATTACGTCAAGGTAGCTTCTCGTTCTTGTATACTTTTCAGATGAAATAAAATAAATGGACATTTCATTACCTGAACGTAATAATGAGACACATCTAAAACCTGAATCCGACATAAAGAATAAATGTTTCTTTATCATCTGAATGAAACGAAAGATGAGAGAGACATCAATTAACTGTTAGCCTAAAAATAAACAGAGCTTTGCCATTGACGTAATGAACTTTTTACTGACATGTATTGTGTCAAGCTCAGTGAAAATGATTACGGCGGTATTTGTATTTTTCAAAATATTTCTTGCAAACGCATCTTAGGTATTATATTAATACAAGTACAGTGAAGTTCATACATTCGGGTGATTTTGGGGACTTTTTTTGAAACTGATTTTGGGAACTTAAGATTTCCTTATGTCTACAACAATGGGATATGAACATCTCTGTCATGTCTATTGTCTCCCAAAGTGGTCGTTTTTACTTTTCCTCGTATTACCTCCTCAAATTCGTCATCCCACTAAGAACTATGCATCTTACAATTTACACATCTCTCTTCCTTCTTAAATATATTATGTTCTCCTTTTTGACAGTACTAATTTGGTGTGAAATGAATCAGCATTCATATGATATTGTGGAGCTTAATTTTTTTTTGCATAAAGTCTCAGTAAAATGTGTATTTGGAACACTCCTTTGGAACATATTTTATGAGCTGTTTTGAGCATAAGGCTACTTTGATGAAAAGTTCTGACATGGGATGAAACTTACTTATATAATGATTTTGGCTCTGAAACCAAAATTCAAAATGTAATTTGCATTTTGTATTTTAATATGTCTCCAATTTTGATCCAGAAACCCAAAATGCATAATACGGAGACTTCTTCATCGTCAAAGTCTCCTTGTTTTGGAATCCTATATACAGCAGTATTAATATATTCGATTTATCAACAATTTAAAACATTTTACTGTTTTTGTTGTATTTAAATATATTGAACATCTCATTCCCCTGGACTGGATTATTATTATTATTTGTTGTTCAAGCTGAAAAACTTCAAGGAAAACAACTCTGACTCAATAAAATCTCAATATTAATAAAGAACTAGGGAAGCGTAACTGAAGCGACAGGTGTTGCTTTTTGGACAATCAGATTTTTGAACTCATATTTAAATGCTGGGCTTGTTTTCCGATGTAATAAATGTCCAATTAAATTGCGACTCACGTTGACTTTATATAACGAATACGACATCCGACCAGATTGCTTTCAAACCCTATAAAAGGTAACCTGTCTCAGATTCGCGGCGGCAAAAGTTCGTTGCTTTCAATGTAACGAGTAACTTTGCACCTGGTCCTTTTAAACTTCACCTGTTCGGCAGTCTTCCAATTAAATCTTTGCAATCTTAATTTGATTCAAAATTGCGGCAGTCTTGAAGAGGAGATATTAAACATTTTATCCGATTTTAAACGTTTTAGATCAGGTAGGTAGAGCAAAAAATAAAAATGTTCTGGTTTCTTATAACAATTTTTGATTTAAGTAGTTATTGCAACTAAGTAAGTACTTAACCTATTTCTCGGACATATGATTAGTTATTATTACAGTTAAATATGTGAAAGAATGATTGTGAAAGTCCATTGTGTGAGTAAAATAATTTTCCTGGGATCTAGACTAGACGATGATATTTTCTTCATGATTGCCTTGGAATTTTACTCCATAAAATAAAGCAGGTGCAGAGATTGCAAAGTTTGTCAGGTTGTGGTACTAGTACTGGGTGACCTGAGTAAAATTATTATTCAGACAATTATCCAATCGAATTAATTGCTACGAAACACGAAACAGCTTTCCCTGATTTTAATATAAGGTGTCGGACAAAAGACTTTAGCCTGTCTTGGAAATTAGCTCTTGCATAATTCAGGGATTTGTAGCTTTATTTAATTACCTAATAACTGCTTCACTCTCCCCATTTGTAATTGTTTCCAGTGAGAGGAACGGGCAATATTAGATAACGAGTATTTTGTAATTTGTATTCAGCTTTGAGATATTAATAAGTCCATAGGAACTATAGTAAGTATTACCTACCTAGTTAGTTATACAAATGATCTTGTTTCCAGTGTTATTGTGTTAGGTCAATCTAGAGCCTGGGTATTATTGTTCTGACAAATTATAGTTTCTAATTACTCTATATCTGTTAATTTGAATTCCTTGCCGAACTCGCGAAAGTGCAAAGGCATAGCTTCGTAAACTTTTTGTGTTTGTTTCGGTTTCCTGAAAACTCCACTTAAAAACGATACCAGTCTCATTTCTAGAGCAATCTCCTTGAGACTTTCTTTCCTCAGAGATTGAAATTTGGTTCAAAAAATATTTTATAATATGGTGGATACATAATAAAAGACGGCGTTTACAAAGTTATAATATTATTTACCTACAAAGTACTAGTTTTTTTTTTTGTGAATACACCATGCAGTTGGAATGAAACTAGACTATCAAATCGAGTTTCTTCGTGAAGTTACTTTATGTTATTTCTTCAGTATTTATTATCGCGAAGTATATACACGTCTGGGATAAGTTATAAAGAACTCTTTCTCTTATTAGCTTTCTAGAGCAGCCGGGAAATAATTACCGGGGAATATTCTTTTGTTTTCTGAAGGGAGAAACGCGAAATTATACTGTATGTAATTTTAATTGTATATGGCCTCGGTGCTTGCTATAAATCTGCAGTATTGTATTAGCATGCTGTTTAATTTGCAGAGCGTGTAACGGCACAAAAGGTCCTCGACATGGGAATTTTCTTGGCCCTGATGCGGGTAACTGGTGTTATTGTCTGCCGGTGTATTTATGAGCAGGCCGTATTTATGAATCTTGCCGTTCGTTGCGATTTATTGTGAAATTTGCGGGTTTTGAACTCTTGATGCTAATCAAATTATGTATACCACGCCGACTGGAAATAAATTTTACATTCAAACATCGAAATCAAGTCAAATTATACACCCCAAACTGCCATCATGAAATAGGTACCTACCAAAGAATCTTCCTTTCTTGTTTCTCTCTTATTTAGATTTAAATTCATTATAATACGACAACCATGATTTCTTCCTGTCATTATCTGGTCTGTTAATTTTAGAATAATTGTTGTTTTTTTTTTTTCATTTTAATTTGATCATACGTTAAAAACAAACACAAGTCACCCAGGGTGGGCATACCAGCACCAGCACCAGCGCAAGAAGCCATATCACTGAACACTCTCGGCGTCATGAATTCATTGACTCGGAGGATATAATAATTCTCTGCAAGCACAAAGGCTGCGAAACTCGGTGGGTGTGGCACATCGTGCGGTGGAAATTAAATATCACCCCCCGACAGTTGCACAAGAGCCGGTGTCTCTGCTCTGTACAAACCAGGACTTGGGGCTTGATGTGTGGCTTTCGTTTACGACATGAGGCTCTGATACTGCTGCTGAATGCAGATTGCATGCTGTCAGTTTGTAGACTGCATGCTGTCAGTTTGTAGACTGGTTGCAAGAGAAATTGGGTCCCTTTGCTCTATTTTAAACCTGATTTGAGAAATATTTAAATTTTACTCGTCCTGGAAACTCTTCGGTCATTAATCTTTTGGGAAGGGAAGATTGAGGATTTGTTTATTTTTTATTTTTAATACTTTGTCTCCTATTATTAATGGCGAATTTATCTCTGTCTGTCTTGAACTATTGAGCTGCTCAATTTATGCTGCTCGTGCTCAGTATAGCTGCTTAATTTGTTCTCTGCTTCAGCATCAACGACGGGAGGTAATGGTTGTCATTTCTGTGCACGCATGCTTGAGGTATTTATTGTATTTTAATTTCGACCCACAGGTAAGTAATGTGTACCGAATAGAGAGATACAGGTCATGGTCAGATTTGGATGGTTTTTACTTTATAAGAAGTTTGCTATTTGTTCTAATACGGAATCCTTGCAAGGATTATGCAATACCTAGGCCTTGCATGCAATGACCAATTTTACCAAAAGGCTGTGACATTTATATTTTAATCTTTATTAGAGGACAGATTTTTAAGGAGTTTCGCTTAACGTTTAACCAAGAATCATTATTACACTCATTGCAGGAAAATTTCCCAAATCTCTTAGTGGTATATGGAATACGCAACAGTGAATAGGTATATTTGTAATAATTTGCTTATTGGGGGGGATTGTATTCTTTGTGAAGTAAGATTGGCTAGATCTTAATTCTGCTAAGTTCCAAGACACGTATCTGCCAACCTTCCAATTGACCAGAATTCAATCTGTTAAGTTTTCCGAGTAATCCAATCTCTTTTGTGATAATATATTGTGACCTTTTCCAGTTGTGGCAAATGCGCCAACTCACAAATACTCCTACCGGTCGGTCTGCGATGGTAATAAAATATCCTTCATGACCTGGCCTATCCCTATAGCCAGAAAGACAGGGCTTTATATGGGAAAAAGTAGTGCGGGCAAGCGGAAATCTCCAGATTCCCTCTGCTACGTGTATCGTGGTCTTAGTTTAAATGGGTGGTACGTTAAGCGGTAGGTGGCGGCGGGGTTTTATCTCGGCAGCCGCTTTCAATTCTGGCTCTATTGTTGCGGATCTCGTTGCCTAGTGAATTGTAATGTTCCATCTCGACGATACCGGGATGCTGTTATAGATTTCCCGGAGATTAAAAGCTTGCGACTACAAATTAAAACTACCGACTTCACCCATTTAATATTGCCGGGGTTTCTTTACCGCGTCTCTGTTCTAAATTTCGAAAGCAAATTTCCTAGATTTGCTTGGAATATTCATAAATTTGTAGTTACACTGAGCTTTCCATTGTTTTCTTGTTTCAGTTATCTGTCTTTGTAATATACGTATACCCACAAGCCACAGGAGACGGTTTGGTTGGCATATAGGTTCGTGAATGTCTGTTCGTGTCTTTTCCCACATGAATCTTTGATTCCGATGTCTTCGATTCTTTGATGATACTAACTGTCAATGAAAATAAAAGATCTCCGCTCAGAAAGCCACTCAGATATCCTCCACTTTGTTTGGTGTGAAATGTATAGGTATAGATAGAAGCCATCTGAAATTCTTATACACAATAAATTCACGGTAGAAGTGCGTCACATAAAGGTGGCCGAACCTGCAACTATATAACAGTGGTCCTTTTTATTCAGGTTTTTATAATAAAACCCTCCGAGGGCTGCCAGGTACGGGTAGATCTAATCACTTGTATTTATATTAACTATCCGAGAATAAAATTGCTAGACCCAAGTCTGACAAAGAACTGCCCTACGGGTAGTAGGCCGGACGAACTTTGGCCGCCTTTTTGTTGCTTTTTGTGTCCAAACTAAATCGGTCTACTTGATCTTGCTTGAGGGAGGGCGTCACGAATTCCTGACGTCAGTTTTTGTTGCGCGTCCCTATCCTATTCTAGTTGTTCATAGTTTTAATTAAATTTCTGAAAAATTCTTTTAAGATTATACTGGGTGTGTTTACTTTGGAATATATTCCTCTCCTCTAATGATGTTGGTATCGGTGAAGTGAGAGTTCTCCGGATATTTAAATTGTTGCTTTTTTGTACTTAACAATTTGATTATGCGATTACTCCATGTCGCTAATTTTTTCGTTGTCTGTTCGTTGAAATGGAAAGTCCAAGTAGTGAGGAATAATCGAGACGAGAAAGTGTTTTAAACAACTTTGTTTAAAAGGAAGCTTAATAAGTAGCAACTATTTATAAGAAGGTGTGATTTGAAAGAAAGTAGGTATAATTCTATCTGCATGATTAACATGTTTCCATTAAAATGGCTAACTAGTTTTTATTATCTTTGGTGAATGAATTTGCCGCTTGATCGTTTTAAATTGGACCAGTTTCTAAACATCGATTTGATGATTTACCGAAAGACATTAAGATTAAATATTTGAAGTGCTTGTTAGAAATCTCAAAATAAAACAACTTTCGTTTTATCTCAACGAGTTCATTATAGGATTGAATCAACATTTATCTGCCAAATTGGAAGAACGAAAGCGGCTTTTATTTAATTTTCCTCGATTTCTGTTATTCGAAAACGACTCATAATTTCAAATGCTTCAGGATATGAAAATAGACAAAGCGACTTACTTCCAAAATGTGCGTCTGGATCTTGCTCGACGACGGAACCCTGAGGAGCTGGATTCAAAGAAAAATTTTAATTATTACATTTGAATTTTGTTTGGTCTCTGCTTCTGAGATGCGAGAACAAATGCAATGCGGGGACAATTTAGTTTTTATATTAAAAATTCCCATGTAATGAATCACACAATGAAATACCAGGAAGAAAACGGCATAAAAATTTCATTGAAGCGAGAGTATATTCTCCAGTTGGAGGAGAGCAAAACGACCAGAAATTATAAGGGAAAAGCAAGGAAGGTATTGTATGTTATAGCTCCCAACGCTTTTGATATACAGGATCACTGGGACCCTATTTATACATAACAGCCATGCAGGATATTATAAAATGCTTTCTCTCATAAGATACGAGCTTCAAGCAGAGCTTTTTCCTGCTATGAATGCTTAGAAGAGAGATGTTT
Source organism: Malachius bipustulatus (assembly GCA_910589415.1). Taxonomy (NCBI): domain Eukaryota; kingdom Metazoa; phylum Arthropoda; class Insecta; order Coleoptera; family Melyridae; genus Malachius; species Malachius bipustulatus. Next base: position 34,661,796 of record OU342635.1, on the reverse strand, counting down.
ACTTCGCTTATTTGCCTTGTTAATGCCATCTGCCTGGAAAACGAAAAAAACATCCGAAATAAATTATTTGGTCATAAAAGTTGAAAGCATCATGATATGATCATATCTTTTTACTTTATAAAAATTCAGCTGCTTAGTTTTAAAAAGCTTACTTTATCACAATGCATTTTCCTCTTCACTAATACATTTTCTCGCTTCCAGAGATGCAATGCAACTTTTTCTGTGTATATTTATCTATACATATACATAATTTCGCTGCTGTTTATTCCATGTTATAAAATTTTACATGCAGTCATACCTACGTGGCTAGAGCAATTGTGTTTTATTCAAAGTTTTAAGTGCATAAAAAATGCCTTTTTATACCTTACCGTCTTAGCTCATGGTATGTACATGAATGTCTCTTTATTGATCAATATTATTATTTACTAACTCATTATTTGTTATCTCTTTGGAACGAAACGAAATCAATTGATAAATTTTATTTAAGATTTTCTGAGTGAAGCAATTACGTGATTATAAAAAATCAAATCAGCAATTTCCATTCATCATTTGAAGCGATATGTAACAATGAATGAGTATTACGTCAATCAATAGGAGATTCTCGTGATATCAAGAAGAGTAAGAAGCTAGACGATTTCATTGGACACGCCGGAGATTTTAAAAGCGAGATCGTGAAGACTCGCTTTTCTCCAGCCTGATCATATCACGAAGTACTGAAGTAGTAACATGGCGTTGGAAACGACGCCGCGGAGAATTATTATTGTTAAAAGGCTGTAAATTCGATTTGACACACCGACAAACCGTGATGAGGTTAACAAAAAGAAGGCGGTTTGTCCTTTTCTGGAGCTGTTTCTTTCATTTCGACGTTTGTTATTATATAGCTGGTACCTACCTACTTAAAATTGCCTCGCTCTAGAGACAGTTAACCGAATTTCAAGTTTCAGTTTCATACCTTCACATTTAGGTAGAAGCTTATTAAAAATAATGAACGGGGTTAATTTGCCAAATTGGGCTCAGCATGCAGGTGGTTGGTTCTAATCAGAATAACTTCCAGCTAACCATCCTCATGGTAAGCAGACGTATAATATTAAAGCCGTGTTTTATTTCCTAGAAAACCTGATCTGTAATCTTTATATTACAGACCTTGTATGGCAGAAAACACGTACTGCAACAATAAAAGCTTTTCACTTCTTCCATGGGTTAGGTGTAGGTGTATGGTTGAAACTTATCGAGCTAATTTTTTCTGGACTCATTTAGGATTCAGAACGATACAAATACGGACTATTATCGTGAATAACGGCTCTCCCAGGTATAGTCGAAGCACGCCAACGGAAAATCCATGAAACTGGGTTATTATCTAGTACCTATACATACGTATAGTGATGGCTTGTTTCATTCATCTCTTGTTACCTTTAATATTAACATTTCAAAGGATCGACCCCTTTAAAGGCCTTATTATAACTCGGTACGTCAATTCTGATATGCGAAATACGAAATACGGCAATAATCAGAGAACTTAATACTCGAGTTGGTATGTGTAACTCTTGAGTTGTAGGGGAACGATTTAATATTATATTGTAACGATCAAATGTCTCATATTATACCTAATTGAATTTATTTTGAGTGGATGGTTGTATAAGAATAAACATAATTTCTTAATTTAAGTTTCATAAAAATAACACTCTTTTTTATGTCAGTACTTCATCAAAATCACTTCACTATAAATACTTAAAAAAAAATCGCCTCATTCCGTTTGCCGAGCGCAGATTAGGTATACGAAAGAGGCAGCATTTCCGAAACTTCCAGTCAGACTAATCAACCTGGATAACGGTCTAGATGTAGAATCAGTTGTTCGTCATTCTTGTTGAGTAGCATGTTGTCAGATCTATACATACTTATTTTTGCCAGCAATGTTCGCTCGTTTCCTTGAGACTGGTTCCTTTATTATTTTTGTTGAATTATCGATTTTTATTTTAAGCGGATATTAACTAAAATCAAAAAAGAACGGATTCCTCCATCACTATAGCGATTCTAGGGGCTCGGCTGATAATAACACCCAGCCAAGCTATAGTATCAAGATTATATTGATATTTTCGAGAGGTAATCCGTTTCACACGCACGTTTTGCATTATGTTAACTGAATTATCCGGCGAAGTAGGGTAGTTAATTTTCCGATACTAGGTGTGGTTAATTGAGAGTAAACTGGAGTTAATACGCCTTTTTTCCGAAATGGAAATTAGGGCAAAACATCTCCCGGTTATCCTCGATAACGCTGGAAGGTTATTGTTCTGGTATAGAGTGTCGATGAAGTGATAAACTGCTGGAAAGTTCGTTAATAATAGCTTGAAAATGAAGCTGATAAATTGGTTGCTTTTCCATTTATCATTTTGAAAAGTCATGAAAATTTAATTTCGCAACGATGGATATTAGGTATATTATTAGTAGGAGTGTCTACATTACCGGTGTTAATTATCTTGATAACTGGTGGAAATATCAGCATTTAATATTCCCTGCCACCCCTCTTATAACTACCTTGATAATAGCTCCTCTTCGCTCCGTTTAGCTAATTGGAGCGAAAGAAACTGGTTATTAGAAAATCATGCATTTAGAATCAGTAATAATACATAATAAGGAAGGAAATAAAAAGCAAGGCGAATTGTTTATTGGAGAATACCTTTATTATAAATAACAGTCACGTTATTGGATCCTGCATGAAAATGAAACAGCTTATTTATTGCTCGAAAGATGGGTAACAATTCGCTAGGAAATGGTGCTTTCTCTATTTTGTTTCTCTGTGGCTCATTTTATTATAATATTATTTATAAAATAAAGTTAATTCTATATCTCGACAGCACAGGTGAGACAAGCAGTAACTTCCTAAACTTCGTTTACTGAATTTTACCGCAAAAAATAAATTGCCGAAAGCAAAGTCCCCGCAAAAAGGTGAAATATCGTAGCTGTGCTTCTGGAGGTAGTTCAAGCCCTCGGTTACTCTAGGCAACAAAACTTTGCTGCTGGGGTCTCTGCGAAGTGGAAATTGAAGTTTTTGTGTACTTTTTCATCCCACATTTTTAATAAAATTAAACTTCCTCAAGGGTGAATTTAATTAATCACCAAGGTGGTTTTAGTTTAAGGTTTTATAAAGAGGAAACGCTAAAGGTCTTTTCAGTTGGTCGAACTACAAAGAACTTGTTTAGTAAAGAAGCTCCGATAGAAACTAATAGGAAATTTAATAGTTTGTTTATTTTTTGTTCTCGTTTCAATCTGTTTATGTAGTTTCAGTTTCATAATTTAATTTTCCAGCATTATTATTATAATAAAAACCTCCAGTGTAATTTTTACGTTATTATCTTCATTTCATAAAATCAAAATTAAAAATGCTCTGTGTTGTTATTTTTACATTTTTATTGTGTGTCCGTATTTATCGATCTAATTTTAATTGTTTCCTCTATAAATAGATTAAATTCCTCAGCAATATATGCTACTCCAGTAGTGGTAATTCAAGACCTTCCAGAATGTTGAAAGATTAACGATACTGCTGCGTCTAAGTTGCCGTTTCACGTATACTTTTGTTGTTTTTACTTCACCTAATAAGCGACTTACCTGAACCTTAAAACCTCAAAAATTAAATGCAAAATTATCTTTAAAAGTGATCAATTAAATTGACGGGATGGAGTTACAAATAATCTTCCACTATCATAAAGTTTTCCTGGTTTCCTGGTTCTCCTCTTGGAGGTAGAGTTTAGAAATTGAACAGGGAGTCTCCTTGTTTTGATATGTTACGGATTACGGGGGCAACAGTATAAGCGGATTCGTCATGTTGTTTGACAGCGTATGTTTTGCTTGCTTAGTGATGCGGGATCTAAAATGTGACAAAAATTATTTCTGTAAATTGTCAACTAATCTGCGGCAACTTAGACACTTCCTGAAGATATTTAAGACTATTTTGTTCAAGCACTAGCACTACTGTACAGTTCCCCGGAGATTAGAAAATAAATGTGGCTGTAATCCTTGTTTCTTTTTAATTCAGAGTCTTTATGGTTGTAATATTGCGTTTGATAGCCCCTTTGGTCGTTTTCTTGTATTATTTATCGAGAACAAGGTACAAATTGATGTCTACAGCGGAAAGGAAACTCTTTCCTATTACTCTCCTCGAATTCATTCGTTAACATAATAACAAGGACACTGTTTTTGCATACCTAAGCAATTCGTTAAGTCGCTTTCTCTCATTATTCAGTTCTCGTTTCTTTAGGTTTAGATTTCCAAGATCTAAGAAATAATTCCGCGTTTATAATCGTGAACGCGGCACAAAAAATTTGCGTTTGTCTCACTTAAATTGGACAAATTTTGGGAACAGTTGCCTTAGTTAATTATCTAATTTGTTGTCTTAATTCGTTGTGTTGTTCGTTTAAAACGGACCATTTTTTTCTTGTATTATCTCGCTTCTAACATGCTTACAGAGTCGTTTGTTTAATTTCCTTCACTCTCGTCGAAATATTACGCGGACTTGGATTATTGAGATCCAACTCTATAAAATTTAAAATATTACTGACGTATTAAATTCAACTTCTTCGTAAGGCCGGTATTTCTTCTCAATTATATCTTTATCAGGTATACATACAATTTGACTCATTTAATAGATCCAACTTGTAAGTTTTTAAGGTATAAGTGTTTTATTTTAATCGGACCCCCTATATTTGACCCAAGAAATGACCAGTTCTAAAATTTCTACATTCACTCTCATATTATTTTAAGGGTCACAATGATCCCTGGGTCTGTTCAGGGTAAAGTTCTGTCAATCCAATCCGTATTATGATCACTGTTAGTGAATTTCATTATGCATTTGTTTGAATGTAGAATTCCCCAGACTTTTTTGAAAAATAAATAAACTTCATTTTTGCCTTCAAATGTGGCCCTTTTGGCTATCAAAATAACAGATGGCCCCCTATCGACTCTATAATTTTTATTTGAAACATTTCCCGTTTTCTACCGAACCTTCAGAGTTATTCTCGTGGATCTATTAAAATGAGCCAGTCTGGTGTAGGTAAATCTCAGGGACATTATTAAAAAATAAGGTATATTAATTAATTCAAGGTATACTTTATGGAGATGTGACAGCTTGAATTCAATTTTACAATACATTTGTTTGAAGAGAAGTAATATAGCTTTTCTTTACTTATGAGTGAGGTATATAAAAAGAATACTTTCAACAGCGAGTTTGGTTAATAAAGATGCGAAAGCACAGGCAGCAGAACGTTAATGCAAATTAATAACCCACATACATACAAGCAAGTTGAATAAGCTTTTAGATTTTTCATTACGTTATTAAATATTCAGAAAGAGAATTTATATGAAAGTAACTCCCTCCGGAAATATACCTTGTAAAAAAATGAATATGCTAAGGGGACTACGTACGTATATGCAAAGAGATGGCCTACTTGAAAGAAATATTAAATTGTGGTGAATGAAGATGCGTATAAAGAAACTAGCAAAAGAAAGGTATAATCAGGGAAAAAATCCTCTAAATAAGTAGAAAAGATTAGGAAAATAATTATTTTTGCGCTGTTCATACAATATATACGATATAAGAGGTGTAGCGGTTTTTAAAACCATCAAAAGTCTTAACATTCCTGCCAATTCTCGTTAAAATACGATCATCCAAAATAAATATACTTTCACAAAATACCTAACTGAAGATTTGTTAACACAAGATATGAACCTGTTAATGCGGGACAGTTCCGGTAATGCATCAGTTGTGCAAAAGAATTTCGTACAGAATGGGGAAATAGACTCGTATTCGTAATAATCGCAACATCGTTAAAAAGTGTAATTTAATGGAGTCACCGTTAGTAATCATAATGAAGTATCGAAAGTAGTAATTACGCAATTACTCCACTTAATTACAACGTAACAACCGAATACAGAGTTTCATCGCACTTTTACACGCCATCTCAGGAGGAATAACATTTTTGATTAGATCGATGATGTACTCCGTCGTCTCGGTTCGCCCTTAACTATTATACACCGAATCAGGGCTCTTTTTCAAACATCGTCTTATTAAACTTAACTAAATTAAAGAGCTCGAAACTCTGGAGTCTCGTTGATGGAATCTAGTTTTATAGAAGTTAATCAAACTAGAAAACAAGATGCTGCGTAAGGAATATTCTACAAACGATTTGAGTTTAATGAAGAAAATTTGGCGAACAGCAATAAAAAACAACAATCAGAGATAAGCATCTCCATGATAATTTTATTGTCATGTGCATATCTGAGTCAAGAAGGCTATTTTATGACAACAACTTATGAGGGAAGGTTTAGAAATGGAACTATTTTAACAATTTTTTTGATGTACCTATACTATTCTTCACAATTTTTAAGATTATAAGGCGAAAAAACTAAAAATAATTCTCTCTGCGAATATTTTTGAATACAATGAATATAATTATTTTTGAAATATGATATTATTTTTATTATTATTATTATTACAAAGCACTCTGCCTTTCCTATTCCGTTATCTTCAAAAATGTATTAAACATAGAGCCCTTTTTTGGTTTTCAAATGAGTTTTGGTTCGGAATCTTGTGTACACTTAAGTAGAATAGGTGTGCGTATAGGTATTTAATGGCTTTTTAATGACCTAAAACCCATTAATGTCAGCTTAAGGGTTATTTATAGCCGTCACTATTGTCTACTTAATCCCTTAATTTCATTATTTATTGCTCTGTTATCATGTACTAATCCCTTTGACTTATGCCGCCTACAAAAAACCCCCTTTGATTACCTTGCATATCTATAATCCTTTACATGAGAAAAAAGGATTATTGTTGTATTGTTATAGTTACACAATAGCCCCGCTGCAACAGGTGTTCCAGTTGGCACTATTGTCTAATTAATCCCTTAATTTCATTATTTATTGCTCTGTAATCATGTACTAATCCCTATGACTTATGCCGCCTACAAAAAACCCCCTTTGATTACCTTGCATATCTATAATCCTTTAACACACAGCATGAGAAAAAAGAATTATTGTTGTATTGTTATAGTTACACAATAGCCCCGCTGCAACAGGTGTTCCAGTTGGCCAACAGTGGGTCAAATTAAATATTCGATTCTCAATATAAAAATAAAAGCCCTTTAACACACACAGGCAGCATGAGAAAAGTAGGTAAAATCTTTCCATGTATCTATAATCCTTTAACACACAAGGCAGCGTGAGAAAAATAATTCAAAATCATTATTGTTGTATTGTATCATGTACTAATCCCTTTGATCGGTCAGCGACAGTATTCCCCTCATTTACACGTTAAGCTGTATAAAAAATAGACCCCTTTGAAATCATGATCCCGCGTTAAAAATTCTATACTTAAGCCGCCTACAAACTCTATGATTATCACCGTCTATTTATGTAGGTAAGCTGTAAAATATTATTTCTATAAATAATCCCTTAATGTTACACAATAGAGGTAGCCCCGCTGCAACAGGTGTTCCAGTTGGCCTACAGTGGACCAAATTAAATATTCGATTCTCAACATAGTGCATGAAATCTTTTAAAACCCTTTGATTAAAAGTCATGCATATAATTACATGATCCCGCGGTATAATGTATCTAAAATCCCCTATGATCGGTCAGCGATATTATTCGCCTCATTATGTAAGCTGTATAAAAATAGAGCCATTTGAAATCATGATCCCGAGTTGAAAATTCTATACATATGCCGCCTACAAACCCCCTTAGATTACCTGACCATAACCGTCGTATTATGTAGGTCAAATCTAATCCCTGTTACACAATAGCGGATGCAACAGGTGTTCCCAGTTGACTAGCAGTGGGTCAAATTAAATATTCGATTCTCAACACACAAAGTGAAACTCGTTCTTCTTCATAATAATTATTTATTTACATGGCACAATTAATTAGTAAAAAAAAAATGCGTCGATGCAGATTAAGAGCAGTGCCTACCCAGTTTATATTGATTTTCTCAGAACTAATATTTTGAAGTACTTCCCTATCTGCACTTAGCCGTTCAATTAGTGTACCTACGTAATGTAAGGTAAAAATTATGTCGTCCTTAACGGTGTATTTTATCAAGGTTTTTGCAAAAAATCATAACAGCTGGGGTTAATCTTGGGGCAAATTTTTGCACGGTAAATTCATAGTGATATCTTGAAACTACTGAAAAAAGATTCTCCAGCGGGGTCTTTCATTCCGAGTATACATGAAATCTTTTATAGAATTTTGGTAAAAGGGTGAAAAACTCGGAGTTATAACTCCACCTAGAACGAAATTTACAATACTAGGCGTTGATATTGTACAGTTCAAAAAGTGTAGTAATTGTTTTATAAATTGTTGTTTCAAATGCGTAAATATTTCTAATTCATAACAGTCACGTTTAAGCCTGGAGCAAATTTTTATCCACGGTAATTAAAATTCATAGTGATAAGACCCCCAGATATTATGTCATCCTTAATGGTGTATTTTATCATCTATACATGAATGAAATCTTTTTATAGAATTTTAGGGTGAAAAACAGTGCACAATATAATAACATTTTCATTGCTATTGGGCATTATTATAAGTTTTCAACAACAATTATTTTGATATTCAACAAATAAAAAAGATCATTAGAAAATAACAGAACATTTAAATTATTATTTATTCGGGTCCAAGCTCTGCTAGAAGCCCTATGATGAGCGGGGGTAATATCAGAGAAGGCGGGGCGATGCTAGGTATATATTCGGCGCATCTCCTCATCGTTTTAAATAGAACTAAGTTATAGATTTGTAAACGTAATTGTGCGTGTAATAAGTTGAATTATACAGTGCTAGTGTGCATATAATTATATTTAACAACAGAGGATTACCAGCAGAGGATTACCAACTGTAAGTACTTGGCCGTTTATTAATTATTATCGATATTCAATAAATAAAAGCATATCATAAGAAATAACATAACTTTTTGAAATTTTTTATTTATTACCCCTTTCATACACAGCGCCAACTATATAGAGAATAAAATAATTTTATTTTTTATTATGATATCATTATTGATTCTTGAAATGTCTGAAAGACTCCAGTGGACTCTATTATGCTACATGAAGTTATACCTAGTTAATAACCATGAAATGGTTCAGATTTTTGTAAAATAATCATTATTTTTTTTTGAAAACAAAGTGCACAATATAATAACTTTTTATTGCAAAGTTCTTACTATCTGCTTTATAATAAGTTTTCAACAACATTATGAATTTTATTACAAAAATTGATGGTGGCAATGTATGAAAGGGATATTTTATTTTCTTTAAGACATTAAAGAAATTTTAACTTACAAGGGGCAATGGCGTCTGATGATTCAATTATGGACCTTTTATTGCAAGCGTTTAGAGAAATGTTGGAGGACAGGACTCTAGCGCAAATATTGGACTTGTACAGTCAAAATATATGTATATGTATTGATCAGTACCGGATTTTCAGAGATGTAAGTATAATATGAATAAAAATAATTATAACTAGCATGTGCATAAACATTTTTTTTTTTCAACACTATGTTTAATTGGGACACATAAGTAGTGACTCTAATAAATTTTATTTTTATCATCGATAATAAATTTTAGAAAATAAGGTCCAATTAAACTGTTTTGAAAATTTTATTTTACCTCTGTTAGTGTGGAATAGTGCATGTCTTTTTATTAACTATAGGGCCCATATACAGGAATTTGTTATACGTATCCCACATTCAGTTTGCACAATATCTAAAATATGAAATCCGGTCTTGTGTAAAGTTAATATAATAAAAAATTACGAGTTTAGTCTTATAGGTACCTATTTTGCAGTTTTCAAGGGTGTGCTTAAAATGCAAATAATTTTCAATATTAAGAGCTTTTACTTAAAAATTACACCTATTTACTAAATCTATATAATTTGTAAACGTATGCTTTACAAAACAAGTTCTTAATAATTAAACTTTTATTTTTTCTATTTCATTGAAGTTTTAATTAGGAATATCAAAAAAATTGCAGCTAACAATTATGCTAAACGTACAGAAATAAAATAGTAATTACGAAAAATATGTAGTTAGAATGGTTTAAAATGTACCTAGATTTACAAAAAAGTATATTTTCCAGGTCCTACAGTATAAAACAATATTTGAAGGCTCAGATCCTCAACAGTCAAGCGATCTGTATAGAGTCCTGGATGATCTTGATAGACGTTTGAACAACACTCCCTCGCAGCAGCAGCAATTCACGGGGCCAAGAATATCTGGAACTGGAGATGTGCAACCCTCAGGCAGCGGTACACGGAGGCCTACCATGGCGGTCTTTAATCAGGTGTTGGAAACCCATACATTGCCACAGCTGCTGAGGATGTATAACGAGGGGGCCTTCGTCGAAGACCAGATGCAGACACTTAGAGAGGTAAAAACTGAGATTTATTATTTTAATTGATGCATGAAGATTTCGTAGAGCAGCTAAAAATTTTATATTTTACAGGTCATTCAGCGTAAGTTTATTTTGGAAGACGTTGACCCAGGACAGTCAGATGAGCTGTGTAGACTGCTGGACGACTTCGAGAAACGTGTCAACGCAGATCAACAGCAGGACACCTTCAGACGTGGCAGTGTCGAGAAACGGGTCAACGCGGATCAACAGCAGGACACTTTTAGGCGAGGCAACGTAGATCAACAGCAGGACACCTTCAGGCGTAGCAGTGAGCAAATCCCGCACACCTCGAGGAGTGTAATAACACTCCTAGGTACAAGCAGTAGGACCTTTAAGAAATTTAAGTTAACGGGTCGGCGCATCACGTTCAAATACAACAGCTACGACGGCCTAATGACCCCGTTAACTTATATTCAGGTAAGTTATTGTAAATTAAAAGAATATTACAATAATACTAATAAGACTTTGTAATTTTTATAGCGAGGTTTAGACGAAGTACTGCAACAAGGTATGCGGGATTTCAACGACGACGACAGAGTCGGGCTGGTTTTCAGTAACGAGGATTTTCCGGACAGACCAGTGGCTATTTCGTTCCGCCGAAAGGACCAACTAGTGGCGGATGTTATTTTAGCCACACTGGGTAAAATTTTGCAGTCCAATGCAAATTTCTTCACAACGGGAGTCCTTACACTAACCATCGATCGCGTCGAGATGCCTCGCCTGAGAGGAAACGCCATAAAACTAGGGGGTTCGACCTTTGAAGACTTTTGTAGTCGAAAGCGAGGTGTGTTGCAGGTTAATAACGAGGACGGTAAGTGTTTGGCCTATGCTGTAGTATTAGGGGTTGCTTATAAAACTGACAAAGTTGACTTCCATAAGTTAAACAAAAATAAACCCCTGATTGAAGAGCGTGGCCGTCAACTTTGCATTTTATCGGGCGTCAATTTATCTCGGGGTGCTACTATAGACGATGTTCGTCAGTTACAAGATTATTTATATACCCTAAACATTTCTTTAATAATTTATAACCGCCGTGACGGTAAGGATGTGTTCTTTAACGGTCTAAAAGAAGATCAAGTAGATCCTATAATTATTAACTTAATAATGGAAAACAATCATATTAATTTGATTTTAAGTCTGACAGCATGCTTCTGTTCGCGATATTTCTGTGAAAAATGCCTAAAAAGATATAGTAATAAAATTATGCATTATAATTGTCCGTTTAAATGTCCTTGCTGTCACTCCCCAAAACCCTGTAGCGTTCTCGAGGTTAAAATCGAATGTCCTGTCTGTCGTAGACTATTTAGAGGTCCTCAATGTTTTGAAACTCATAAACCTGACATATGCAAGACTTACCGCAAGTGCAATATCTGTCTCATAACCGTGGTCGGAAACAAGAAACATAGCTGTGGTATAAAATTTTGCTCATTATGCATGGCTCAGAAACCAATTAGACATTTATGTTTTATGCAGCCTAATAAACTAAGTATTAGGAAAAGAGAACAGCTAAGCGCAAAATTTTTTCTTGTTTTCTTCGATCTGGAATGTACCCAAAATAAGCAGATAGGCGATGAGACGTATCTACACGAGCCAAATCTCTGCGTAGTCCAGCAGGTATGCGCCATGTGTGTAGACAAGCCGGAGTCTATAACAACCCCGTGTGCTAGCTGTGGTGTGAGGTCTCACATCTTTAGAGACAGCCCTGTAAAAGCTTTTACAGAGTATTTAGCTCGATTAATGCTAACGGGTTTCGACATCACAGTTCTAGCGCATAACATGAAAGGGTACGATGGCTGCTTCCTCGCCAAAGAGTTTCTAAAAGATGTTGGACGTTGGGACCCTAAGTTCATACGAACAGGTAGTAAATTTATCTCCATAGTCACGCACAATGTAAAAATCATAGACAGTTTAAATTATATGCCTCTACCTTTAGCAAAACTACCAGCCACTTTTAATTTTGAAGGCAGTAAAGGATACTTCCCACATTTATTTAATACCTTAGAGAACGCTAATTATTATGGCGTTTTACCTGACGCCTCCAATTATATGCCTGATAAAATGAGTGCTACTGAACGGGGTAAATTTTATCGATGGTATAATGATGAGGTGTCAAGAAATGTACAGTTTGACATGAAAAATGAAATCGTGTCGTATTGTACTGAAGATGTAAACATACTGAGGATGGCCTGTTTGAAATTCAGAAAAATTTTTCTAGAGACGAACGCTGTTGATCCGTTTCAAGAGAGCGTCACCATTGCCGGAGCCTGTAACCTCGTTTTCAGAAGAAACTTTCTGAAAAATGATAGTATCGGCCTTCTACCACCGAACGGTTACAGAATGGTCGACGGTCAGTCTCTTGTAGCCTTGAAATGGTTAAATCTAAAAGAAGCTTCATCACCTCACCCGATTAAACATGCGGGGAATGGTCGTGAAGTCAGGCTTCCCTCAAACCTGCTTGTAGACGGGTTTTGCGCCGAGACCAACACCGTTTATGAATTTTATGGATGCTATTATCATGGCTGTGAACGGTGTCATCCCAAACAAACCACATCAAAATTTGTCAATAACCGCGGCTCTGATATTAATAACTTGGCATTTATACGTCGTGAGAGAACCGTATGGAAGGAAAATAAGCTTCTAGCACTCGGGTACAATGTTGAATCTATTTGGGAGTGCGATTTTAAGAAGCTGTTGAAAGACAACATAGATATGAGGGTATATTTACAGAATAATTTCAATTACAAACACGAACCTCTCAAACCACGCGACGCATTTTTTGGAGGGCGTACAAATGCTATCAAGCTGTACTACGAGTGTTCGAACTCCGAAAAAATATATTATTACGACGTCTGCAGTCTTTACCCTTATATTAATAAATACGGTACATATCCTGTAGGCCACCCCAAGGTAATTATAGGTGATGAGGCTTGTAAAGCGGAGAATCTTGATACGCTCGTAGGGCTAATCAAATGCTCCGTTTTACCGCCCAAAAACTTATATCTGCCGGTGCTACCTTATAGATGTAAGGGTAAGTTAACGTTCCCCTTATGTCGTACATGTGTCGAGACTGGCAATCAAGGTATATGCGAACATGATGTACATGAACGACAATTGAATGGCACCTTTGTTGCTGCCGAATTAAAACTGGCTGTCTCGTTGGAATACGAGGTGATTGAATATTACGAGATTTGGAAGTATGCCAGCGAGACGTACAACAAAGAGACCAGAGAGGGTGGCTTATTCGCAGGGTATATTGACAAGTTCTTAAAGCTTAAGCAAGAATGTAGCGGGTGGCCTGACTGGTGCAATACATCTGAAAGTCGTGCCCAGTATTTAAAGCAATACCATGAAGTTGAAGGTATTATTTTAGACGAGTCCAATATACAGGTCAATCCAGGCATGCGATACATTGCAAAATTACAATTGAACAGCTTCTGGGGTAAGTTCGGTCAAAGAGAGAACCTCATGCAGACTTCTGTTATAAAGGATGCTGCAGAGCTCTTTCAATTATTATCAGAGCCGTCGATCACCGTTCATAATCTTGTAATAATCGATGATGACGTCTTACTAGCATGTTGGGATAAGTCGGACGATAGCTATACTCCGTTGAGAACTGTAAACGTGGTTATAGCTGCAGTGACTACCTGCTTGGCGCGCTTGGAATTATACAAGTATCTTCATAAACTGGGCGATCGAGTCCTTTATTTTGATACAGATAGCGTTATTTTCAAGGGCTCCCCCGGAGATTGGATGCCTGAGACGGGTGATTTTTTGGGTCAACTAACAGACGAGATTGCTCCGTACGGAGCCGGTAGCTACATAGCTGAGTTCGTTAGCGGTGGTCCTAAAAATTACGCGTTGAAAGTATTCTCGTCTAAGATTAATGATTTTGTGTACGTCTGCAAAGTTAAAGGTATCACCATGAACTTTGAGAATGCTAAAATTGTTAATTTTAATACTCTTAAGGAGATGATTTGCGAGGGGGCCGGCGATAAACACGTTTATAACTCCAAGGCTATAAACCGGGTAAACACCTGCGAAGTTGTCTCCAGACCTGAGCAAAAAGTTTACCGCCTCTGTTACACGAAACGCAAGCGCGTGGACGCCTACGACACCCTCCCATTCGGCTACAGTTCTGATTAGTAGTGTAAATATTTCATCAGGCATATGTAAATATTTTGTGATATATTCAGGTTCTGTAAATATAATTTTGTATTATTATTCTAGATTATGTAATTATAAATTATTAGATGCATGTAGATATTTTACAATTTTAGAGTAGGTATAATTTAAATTTTTTAGATTATAAGGTTAATGTAAATAATAATTTTTGTGTGTTTAAAAAAGGAATATTTTTTAATGGAACACCCTGTATATTTTTAAAGGAATTCAGGTTCTGTAAATATAATTTTTGTATGTATTATTATTCTAGATTATGTAATTATAAAATATTAAATGCATGTACATATTTTACAATTTTAGAGTAGGTATAATTTACATTTTTAGATTATAAGGTTAATGTAAATAATAATTTTGTGTGTGTGTGTTTAAAAAGGAATATTTTTTAATGGAACACCCTGTATATTTTTTAAAAGGAAAAAGTCTCTATGCACTATGTTGAGAATCGAATATTTAATTAGGCCTGCTGTAGCGAAAACGCAATGTTCAATTGTTTTTCTGCTTTCGCCATTTTTATTCAGGAGAAAAAAAATACTACTAGTTGCTAATTTAACCGACTTTCTAGCTTAAATAATAACGAAGTTAGCAATAGTGTCGACTTAATATAAAACACTATGTATATTATGATGATTTCTGAAAAAATGATGTTAATAAAAATAAAACACGTAATTTTATTTTATTTTATTTTCCCACGTTAAAGAAGATGTATAACGATAAAAAACAGCTCGATTTAAGTCTCTGGAGCAGAAACTTATCACGGCGATCACAGCTTTATACGATGTGATTGTCGCGTCCAATAATTTTTCAATGGGGCGTTAATTGACCTTTTTACCCTGGTAGCCTCTTGATAGAATATATACCTGCGCACTTATCGAGTGCTGTGTTGACACTTTTAGCCAATTACCACCCAACCATACTGTTTTTATAACAATCATTTATCTACACTTATCAAGACATGTAGTTGTCAATAATACAGTACGTTGCTTTATAACTAATCATTTGGGGTTAATTCATTATACAAAATGCACTCATGATTCGAGTACCTACTGCTATCTAAGATATTATTAACGGTCGACGGGTCCGTCGCGTTGTTATAACATATCATACTCATATCCATCCTTTTGTGAATTCCATAAATGCGTTCATAGTTTATAGGCTGTTTTTTTAATTGTAACTACACTTTTACATACATTCCTCTTTGACGCCCCCATCACCCTATAACTAAGGTTTGATGGTCATTTACTGCGAACAAGTTGCGATAAAGCGAGTTTTGCGATGACACATCTAACACTATTCACCTTATGTTACCGATCGATTGACGATGGGTATCCCCGCTCTGCTCGCCTCACCTACAGATCCTTGATCGCCTGACTTCTACCTAAGCATCTTGATCTGACTTGAGCATCTGGATCACTATTACCTCCATTACCGACGGCTATCCTTCACTCGACGCCTACAGGTACCTCTTCGACGGGCTGGTCTGCTCGATGAGTGTCTTTCCCCACAACCATCTCCCACTACTTGTCATAACGTGGACAGCTGCGGCTCCTGTGATCTGGTATAATATAATCGTGGTCGGTGATTAGATCTGCTGAGATTGTCTTAGCTTTTACAATGTTAGTATCGAACGAGATGTCGCCTAAACGAGTGCTGGAAGATGTTTTCGTAGATTCATCGATAACGAAGAAAAGAACATACGACGTGCCATGCAGAATAGAACCTATATCACTTCCTAAAATGACGACGTGCCCTCATCTCACAGAGTCCTGCAGTAATCATGATGCGTTGAACATTTATTTGGATGAATTGAATAGAAATGACGTAACTATTAAAACGACGAGTTACCGCCTCTCGAATATAGAAAATAAGATAGTAACTACAGGATTAAGTGTGGGAAGAAATCTACAACCTATAGTGCGAATTTTCACGGACATTGGGAATGTATCGTTTATATCCTGTGATTGGGCGATAATTATAGAACATTTAAAACTTAACTCCGACACCTATTTTGAAGATGATGAGACGACTATGGCGCACAGTGTCTGTGATTACATTATCACATCCGCTAGGAATATTCTTGAAGGTAACTACATCAAGATACAATATTTCTCCTCAGTGTTAGCTATGAGTAAAGAAGAGGTTACTCAGCTCATTGACTTGACCGATTTATTAGAGTTTCATCTAGATAAACTGGAGACTCTTAATTTTCGAAACATATTACAGCAAATTATAGACGAGTTCAAACTTGAAGAATATGGATCTGTGGAAGCTAGTTATGACAAAATGAAGCAAGGACTTAAGAAGTTTACATGTTGTATGGATAAGGATATTGCGATTTGTTTTAAGGAAATGATAAATAAGCATAGTGGAGAAATACTTAACGAGTTAGGATTAGATAACATGTATTAATTATTATAATTATTAATAAATATCCTAAGTGAATTTTTATTGTTACATTTTATTGACTCCTTTCATTATACAATAATTGAATGCCTAGCGCTATCTGTGTAGTTTAAAAACATAGCATTAATTCCTCGGCATCTTTACCGAGATACTTGTGGTTGCCTTTTCTAAAAAATTTAAATCAACATGGCTGTCAAATTTAAACAACTTCCACTGGAAAAACATATTATTTCACATAACCATAGCCTTTGTCTTAAATTTTTTTCTATTATCGGCATCCGAATTACAAGAATTCAAATTCTACAGTTTTCCAACAATTTTTCTCAATGTGACATCGTTGGCTAACTTGATAACTGGACATTTCCATGGTAATCTTAATTTAAGTGTAAACATAATATGTACTATAATATTATCTTATTATTCAAAAAGGGTATTTTAGAAAAGGGTATTTTAGAAAAATGCCTATTTGAGAATATAATCTCTGTTTTTGTTAGTGTGGGAAAGTGCATGTCTTTTTTAATTAACTTTAAAGGTTGAATTACCATCCTAAATGCATCATTATTTTTAAACCCCACCACTTTTGTTTTATTAAATATTAGGGGGTGGGCATGGTCTTTGTCACAAAATGATATTGAATTTTCTAACGTTGTAAAACATGTATGATCACCCATACTATTATTAAAATAAAATAAAAAAAAACAGGTCACTTACTTAGATATTTATTCAATTATCTAATTGCTAATAAATACATACGTTTATATTATTATATAATAATATTATATAATTAAAAAACACAATTTAAAACAATTTTTTACATTCTTTGTGCGTGTTCAAAGGGACTTCTATTTGCTTCTTCTCTATCTAGTATCCGTTCAAAGGGGCTTCTATTTGCTTCTCTTTCTAGTAGTTTTTCCACCGCATAACGTACCAGTGGTAGCAGCACTCTGGAGAACTTGGCGGCGATTTCGGCAAGGTCCATGTATCTAGGTCCCAGTTTGGCGCATATTCTTGTTAAACTTTCATAGTTCAGGTTTCCAGCTTCACCTGTCTCGATGGATGTCATCGCCGCCTCTTCAGCTTCCGCTCGTAACCTCCCCATTGTATTAATGCGCATGTCGTCCTTTTCTATATTGCTGATTACACCTTTGATGTAGTTCTCCAAAGTTTGTAATCTTCTGAAACTTGCAATTCCCAGGCATACATTATATCCGTATTTCACCGGAAACTTCGGTTCTATCGCCATGCTGGTGCTGTGCCATGTTTTTATAACGTAATGCGTTAAATTAAAACTCCTGCGTGCTTCTAAGGACTCCATTTCACAATTATTGATGATGTCCGGCAGCATCTGCATCAGTTCATTGAATCCGGTGGAGTCCAGCACAACACCAGCATCTGGAGCCTTATTACTGTGAATTTTAATCACCGTTGAAAAATTTGCTTCAGGATTAAGTCCCACGGTGATTAGTTTGCACTCGCTGTCGTTCAGAGGAGTTGTGTTTGCATAAAGCAGGCATTTGGCATTCATTTTCTGCATAGGATTTTCATATTCGGTGGAGCCTGGGGTTGGCTTGGCATATTTTGCCCCCTTCACCCCCTCGCCAACGGTTTCACCAGCAGGTCGTTTGAGTGCCTGGAACATAGTAAATATTTTAATGCTGCTAATTTTGTCAAGATACATAGTATGCATTACAATAATATACACTTCTACGATAACTCTTCATAAAAGTTCACCCTTATAATTTATTTATGTACAAACAGTACTCACCATTAATTTATCACTATTCTGCAAGTTTTTTCGGTACATGTTGATGCAGTCTGTAGGCTTTAAAATGCAGTAAAAGAGGATAGCAACTTATTAAACTCACAATCACGTTTATACGAATCTCTGAATAATACAGCTTAGTTCAACTTATTACAGATCTATAGCTATACTAGCTTAGTTCTATTTAAAACGATGAGGAGATGCGCCGAATATATACCTAGCATCGCCCCGCCTTCTCTGATATTACCCCCGCTCATCATAGGGCTTCTAGCAGAGCTTGGACCCGAATAAATAATAATTTAAATGTTCTGTTATTTTCTAATGATCTTTTTTATTTGTTGAATATCAAAATAATTGTTGTTGAAAACTTATAATAATGCCCAATAGCAATGAAAACGTTATTATATTGTGCACTGTTTTTCACCCTAAAATTCTATAAAAAAGATTTCATTCATGTATTGATGATAAAATACACCATTGAGGATGACATAATATCTGGGGCCTTATCACTATGAATTTTAATTACCGTGGAAAAATTTGCTCCAGGCTTAAACGTGACTGTTATGAATTAGAAATATTTACGCATTTGAAACAGCAATTTATAAAACAATTACTACACTTTTTGAACTGTACAATATCAACGCCTAGTATTGTAAATTTCGTTCTAGGTGGAGTTATAACTCCGAGTTTTTCACCCTTTTACCAAAATTCTATAAAAGATTTCATGTATACTCGGAATGAAAGACCCCGCTGGAGAATCTTTTTTCAGTAGTTTCAAGATATCACTATGAATTTACCGTGCAAAAAAATTTGCCCTAAGATTAACCCCAGCTGTTATGATTTTTTGCAAAAAACCTTGATAAAATACACCGTTAAGGACGACATAATTTTTACCTTACATTACGTAGGTACACTAATTGAACGGCTAAGTGCAGATAGGGAAGTACTTCAAAATATTAGTTCTGAGAAAATCAATATAAACTGGGTAGGCACTGCTCTTAATCTGCATCGACGCATTTTTTTTTTTACTAATTAATTGTGCCATGTAAATAAATAATTATTATGAAGAAGAACGAGTTTCACTTTGTGTGTTGAGAATCGAATATTTAATTTGACCCACTGCTAGTCAACTGGGAACACCTGTTGCATCCGCTATTGTGTAACAGGGATTAGATTTGACCTACATAATACGACGGTTATGGTCAGGTAATCTAAGGGGGTTTGTAGGCGGCATATGTATAGAATTTTCAACTCGGGATCATGATTTCAAATGGCTCTATTTTTATACAGCTTACATAATGAGGCGAATAATATCGCTGACCGATCATAGGGGATTTTAGATACATTGGTAGGCACTGCTCTTAATCTGCATCGACGCATTTTTTTTTTTTACTAATTAATTGTGCCATGTAAATAAATAATTATTATGAAGAAGAACGAGTTTCACTTTGTGTGTTGAGAATCGAATATTTAATTTGACCCACTGCTAGTCAACTGGGAACACCTGTTGCATCCGCTATTGTGTAACAGGGATTAGATTTGACCTACATAATACGACGGTTATGGTCAGGTAATCTAAGGGGGTTTGTAGGCGGCATATGTATAGAATTTTCAACTCGGGATCATGATTTCAAATGGCTCTATTTTTATACAGCTTACATAATGAGGCGAATAATATCGCTGACCGATCATAGGGGATTTTAGATACATTATACCGCGGGATCATGTAATTATATGCATGACTTTTAATCAAAGGGTTTTAAAAGATTTCATGCACTATGTTGAGAATCGAATATTTAATTTGGTCCACTGTAGGCCAACTGGAACACCTGTTGCAGCGGGGCTACCTCTATTGTGTAACATTAAGGGATTATTTATAGAAATAATATTTTACAGCTTACCTACATAAATAGACGGTGATAATCATAGAGTTTGTAGGCGGCTTAAGTATAGAATTTTTAACGCGGGATCATGATTTCAAAGGGGTCTATTTTTTATACAGCTTAACGTGTAAATGAGGGGAATACTGTCGCTGACCGATCAAAGGGATTAGTACATGATACAATACAACAATAATGATTTTGAATTATTTTTCTCACGCTGCCTTGTGTGTTAAAGGATTATAGATACATGGAAAGATTTTACCTACTTTTCTCATGCTGCCTGTGTGTGTTAAAGGGCTTTTATTTTTATATTGAGAATCGAATATTTAATTTGACCCACTGTTGGCCAACTGGAACACCTGTTGCAGCGGGGCTATTGTGTAACTATAACAATACAACAATAATTCTTTTTTCTCATGCTGTGTGTTAAAGGATTATAGATATGCAAGGTAATCAAAGGGGGTTTTTTGTAGGCGGCATAAGTCATAGGGATTAGTACATGATTACAGAGCAATAAATAATGAAATTAAGGGATTAATTAGACAATAGTGCCAACTGGAACACCTGTTGCAGCGGGGCTATTGTGTAACTATAACAATACAACAATAATCCTTTTTTCTCATGTAAAGGATTATAGATATGCAAGGTAATCAAAGGGGGTTTTTTGTAGGCGGCATAAGTCAAAGGGATTAGTACATGATAACAGAGCAATAAATAATGAAATTAAGGGATTAAGTAGACAATAGTGACGGCTATAAATAACCCTTAAGCTGACATTAATGGGTTTTAGGTCATTAAAAAGCCATTAAATACCTATACGCACACCTATTCTACTCACTTAGCATAGATCCTTGTTGATTTGATTATTTATGGTCCTTTTTTGAGGGTAAAATGCGATTTTCATAACATGCATGAGATAAAGTCAGTGTAATTAGTGTGAAAACCCTTTTCCACATTTAAATGTAAATGTTTCCCATTAATCATAAGAGTCAACCTCCTAGAAATGCGCAAGGGTCACTCCGGAGTCCAGACTTTGGACCTTATAGCATGAGTAAATCAAATTAAAGAACACCCAGCGACAGGCTGTTTATTTTCCAGATTAACACATTAATTCCCCCAAATAGTAGTCCCTGATGATGTTAACTTCGCACTCAATCTAAATCTAGTAAGAACAACGACAGGATATATCAGAAAATTACAGGTAGTTGCAGGAAGGAATTCTCGCGCTTCTGCATAACTACCGTCTGTCAGATCATCTAGTTTATAATTAAAACAACCATCATCAATAATAATAATGGAAGGAATTCAATCTGATAGGTAATTATAAACAATAATTCTGTGAGGTTTTAACTTCTAAATAACTATATAAAGCTATAGTAGTAGTAGGTAGCGGAATTGTGTAGTGGTATTTCGAACTGAACTAGAACTGTATAATCACTTCATGTTCAGGTGTGTAATTACAGAGGTAAACCATAAGAGAGGAAGGTAATATTGAGCTAGAGATCGTGCTCTATATTTGTTTCTTTTGGACTGGTTTTCTTGGGCGTGGTGCTCTGCTTCTATAGTGCTAGTCTTGATCTTAAGAGAATGTAAGGAAAATAATTGGTACTGATATACTGAGTCGAATGATCTATCTAACTGATAATAATTGCGAAAGCAAATGCAAATGCTACAAAGTCATTGTTGTTTGTTATTGTACCCTTGGCTTCTTGCACAGAGTTGGACTCTGGTTTTATTTTTATTCTTAAGACATTTATCTCATAAGTTTTCTTTATATACGAGTATGCAAGGTGACTTATATTTTCAATTAGTTATTTGACACAAAATAAAGTGTTACATGCTGATGGTAGCCAGTGACTCCATTTTGACGATTTTCTCGTTACGAAGGTTGGCGATCTGACTGGCTTCCAACTTCCATTTTTAACAAACTGGAACCTTGAACATCTCGGTGGATGTTCACCCGGGCCATCTATACGCAGATCCCTCAGTCATGAATTTGGGGCAGTGTTACAAATCTGTTTCTCTGCACCACCTCCTCTTCTTCCTCGTCCTCCTCTTCCTTGCCCTCATTTTATTTTTTCATCTTCGATTTCGCTCTTTTTCCAATCGAAATTTATTTGGTAATTTATTAAAATACTACCGGACATAATAAATATAATACAACAGCTTTAGTTGTCAGTTAAATTTCGTATTATTGGTTAGGTCAACTTACAATCGTTTCAACGGAATGGAGGTTTCTAATGATTTCTCCGAGTCCTTCTCTGTATCTGGTCCACACAGCGTGTCGATACGGTGGCTGGCGTTGATATTTAAATTTACTTAAAGAGAACAAAGCACTCGAGCGATCGTTTCCTCGTCGTGTCTTGCACCCACACAGGCACTCCAACTCCATGTCTGTCCGTATACGTTAATTTACTACCGAACAGAGAACTGCTCCAGGTTCTGAGACAGTGAATGTTTTAATCGAATTGAGAGCAAAAAGGGAATATCTTTGTAGCGGTTGATGGCATTGTCTTGTCTTCATACGATATTCTTGTTTGTTTTGAGAAATTTATGGTATAAGAACTTCATATTTCTCGCAAGGAGACACCCAAATGCTGCCTGAAATTTTGCAATTAATGCTGTAACGTTCTTGTTATAATCAGCCTTACTCTATGTTCATGCATTGTAAATTATATGAATACTGGTTCAATCTTGACAAGGTTCTTTAGGATGCCAATAATATATTACATCCCTTAGCTTAGTTATGTTCAGATTATATCCAGTTACAACAATAACGATCATTAGTCAAGATATTTACTCGAAGCAGTGATTGTTGTAATAAAATAACTGGTATACCTAGTCCCCAATGAAAAAGCTGTTACAGGGCGTCACCTTTCGTCCCGTTTCTATAGGGAATTTTTTTCGCTTGAGATCAAGTAGCTTCAATAAAGATTAGATGTTTCAATCCAATTTGAGACGTTAAAATGAACATTTTTTTTCTTTCTTGGCTCTCTAGACAAAATAATGCATGGGTAAATAAATAATCGAGCTTTCCTTAATAGAAAATAATTTATGACCTAACATAATATCACATATACCAAAAGAGAACGAAATGTTACAATAATTTTTGTCTAAATCAGTTGTTTCCAAAATTTATACTATTTTTTCCTGATTTGTAGCATTAAAACAGTGCCAATTTAGTACTCTTGAGGACTTCTTATGAAGAAACAAATTATTCCTTTCCGAGCTTCAATTATCTTCTCAGTAAATTACTTATATAAGTTTTTAGTAATAATTATTAAAAAGATTTAAATCAGCAGAATTTCATCTGTCATCAACCATCGTTATTGCTTTGAGAAAATGTGACATGAGAGAAGATGCATGTTAAGTACATGAATCGTATCCTATCATTGTTTGTAACCAAAATGGATGAAATAATTCTCCTATTGCGTTACCTGACGAGTCGGCACTGTCTTGGTAAAACGTTCGCTATCGTATTGGTATTAGTGCCTTGAACAGTGCCCTAGAAGAACCCTAGAAGAACAAGATTTCAATTCAAGATTCTGGATGGAGTCTTGTGCAAGAAGTTTCATATGTCTGGTCTTTAGGTGCTTTTTTCGGACCAGCTCTACTATCAGGCATTTGAATTCGATCGCTTAGAGAGCAGAATTGAAAAGAAAACACATAAGCACCAAAGCACCTAATCTGAATACTAAAAAAGTACAGGAAAATATGCTCTGAACGTTTTGATGTAAATGTTTTAATGTTTTAAAGACATTCGCAGTAGTTAACTTGTCAGTAAAGTATCTTAAATACTGTCAATAAATAGAACAGTGTTAATTTTCATTAGGAACGAGCTTACATAAATGTATACCAGGTCAGAAATAACCGATGATTGGCTCTTCTATGTTTTAACTCTTCGGATTATGATAAAATGTTTTAGCCTTTAAAACGTTTAATTCGACTTATTTCAAAGAGCAATCAGGCATAAAAAAAATATATAAAAGCTTCAAAAAGGGGCTTAAAGATTTGTTTTTAATTTTTTTACAGTTTATTCATAAAAAAGATTGAAAAATGAAAATAAATAAGGTCCCAGAATAGTTTTGACCAAGGGTTTTTATGAAAATTTTGTGATTTTTTTTCACTCGGTCAACTTTTTGGGTCACGTTGTAAGTGATACAGTAATTATACAGGGTGCTAACTACCAACATGTACAAAATAAAGGAGGCGATTCAACGACTTATTGCAAGAAAAAGTCCCTAATTAAGATGGGCCCGCAAACGCACCATTTTCGAGATAAAAAAAAGTAAAAAAATGTTCTTCTTATTTTTTTTTGCGATAAGGCTATAGGCTCCAGTTTGTGTACATATTTTTATATTAATAATAGCTATACTTTAAAGGCTCAACCAATGTTCTGGGATATGTCAGTGCGTGTAGATTTTAGGGTTTTGTGAAAGTTTTACCCCCATAAATTTTACGACACTCGAAAAATTGGCGTTTTGACAGGAAATTCCAAAGCAGCAATGTCATTGTATTTTACACAAAAAAGGTAGTCTTGGTCAAAAGCTTTAGGAGGCACCGTTTTCGAGGAAAACATTTTATTATCAAAAAAGTACAAAATTCAATATGAACAAAAAAGTTATTTTCAAAATGAAATAATTAATTAATAATTATACATCTCAAATTTTGTATAGGTTTCTGATATGCTATGATAATGATAATACCGTTTTTCTCGAAAATGGTGCCTCCTACAGCTTTTGACTAAGAGAACCTACCATTTTTGGGTAAAAGAACATTGGAGCTTTGAAATTTGCTGTAAATAAAGCGCAATTTTTTGACTGACGAAAAAATTATGGGGGTAAAACTTTTACGCAATCCTAAAATCTCTCCATTATTGACATATCCTAAAACCGAGCCTAGAACATTGGTGTGGAGCCTTAAAAAGGTAGCTATTATTAATGTAAAAATCTGTACAAAGCTGTAAAAAAAAGTCACAAAAAATATTTATTCAACATGTAAGTATCTAGAAAACCGTGTGTTTGCAGACCCATGGAAATTAGGATTTTTTCCTTGAAATAAGTCGTTAAATCGCCTTCCTTATTTTGTATGTATATGTACAAGTTGGTAGTTATAGCACCCTGTAGAATAGTAGGTAATAAATGAATAAAATAATAAAAAATAAAAAAGCAAAAACAGTAAATCCACTAATTCCAAATTGGAAAATTTTCATTTTATACACATTTGCCCGTATTCACAAACAATAATTTCCTAAATAATTACGTAATTAATTAAATGAGTGAGATGGAGATATGCAGTTTTTTTGCAATAGAATGAGATGGGGATAATTGATTACGTAATTATTTAGGAAATTATCGTTTGTGAATACGGGCAATTATCTATTAAGCAATATCCCATATCAAAGCGACTCTTTTTTGGAAGATTTAATAAAACAGGAATTTATTCCTGCAGATTTGACGAATCCACGTCACCTACGACGAGTCGCTACTCTACTCTACATGCATAAATAATAATTAACGATGATTGATTTTGTGGCAACGTTCTATAAAATATTAATAAACCTTAAAAAGTGCTTTTCGCCCGGTAAACTTCATATGGATTAAAATTGTTTACATTTTATATTTTTTATTAGTAGTAGTGCTTAAATAGAATACTCAGAGTAAATGTTATGGACCCTACATAACATTATTTCCAGTTTATTCTTCATGCAATGCTATTTTTTATCACACGGTTTTTACCAAATATTTACGTCAACAATTATTATTGTAGCGTTCCATTCCAAAGGGGGCAAGTCCCAAAATTTGAAAAACACGTATTTGTACACCAACGCATTAGCTTTACATTTTATTCTAGTAATGTAGAATTAGAATTTATTTACTGTCTACATTTAGTAGGTTGCAATATACATGTATACACAGTATACAAATCAGTCTTAGAAGATAATAATAATAAAATTAATAAATACAAATATTATAAAATCAACCATAAATATGGTGATGAATGATGTGTAGAGAATCAATTAGTATATTTTTTGAAATTATCATTAATTCATCTAATTTTATTTCATTAATTTAAGCTTCAAAAATGGTGCTGGATATATCTCCAATGTAATTTTTTTTTTAACGATTTTATCAATATCTCTGAAGGATGATTTTGGTATTCACCCCCTTTGGAATGGCAACGCTACAATTCATAATTGACAAATTGAGATTATAAAAGTAAAGTAAAAATAGTACAAAATACATATTGAAAATATACATAATTATTATTGTTCCTTGTTTTTTTCAGGAACATTTACCATTAGACAAAAACTAAAAATATTTACATACATACTATAGATATTTTCAGAATATTCTAAAAAGCATTTTACCTATTAATTCATTGTTGATTAAACATTTTAACCCCAATCAGGTATGTTTGATTATGAAAAACGAATTGTAAATTAAGTACAATTTCATTTAATATTCAATATCCAAACAAGTACTACCTACCTATTATTTATGGATAAATCAATCCTGCAGAACCGAAACCACATTAATATATAAACTCTGAATTAATAATAACAATAGTATGTATAATACAGTGTTCAGTTTATTAAATTCTTTTCGTCCAGGGATTGACAGACAGTAGTAGATTGTGTTAGGATAGACAGGATTATATCGATGAAGAGATAAATTTTGCAAACAATTAACAGTTCGTCCATTCACTGAATTATTTAACAGCGTTTGGTAACAATTTACAGTAAAGTTGGCTAAAATTAATTACCCTCTGACGGCCGAATTTTCCGATCGGTCATCTGCTGATGTGAAGTTTCAGCATCAAAGCGGGAATAAATAATTAAAGTGTTTTATTCTGTATCAAAAAATATCAAAGTTCTAGCGTCAAAAGAGAGGTGTAATTCATTAATGGGATTTATTCTGGGATTGGAAAGTATCGTCAGGTCACGGTAATCGAGCTGTTTGTTGCCCTGTAATTCAGCAGAATGAATCAGATTCTAATAGATTCCCAATTCTTAAATAATACCAACTAGGTACTAGAACTAGAACTGGAACATCTGAGATTAAAAATTGACTTTCCAGGATGGAGATTCCAGAGAAGAATGTGACGGATAAAAGATTTCGAAATGGAGAGGCCATGAAAGCGCTCCGAATAATGAAATCGATGTTTGATATAAACCGCTTATCCAGGTTTGGAGTGGTTTTAAGTACTGACAGCGATTATCCTTTTGTTGTCTGAACGATCGTTTGGCAAACATTAACAGATTTTTTGTTGAAAAAGAATAAAATTTACTTGAATGGGGAAATTTGGAAACACAATGTGTTACTCATAAATTGTTAATATCCTTCAGCATTGAAAGGGGATACTTTACCTTCTGTAAATTATTGTAATTTCGTTTTCATGATGCTTCTTTACTTGTTTAATAATTTATCAGAACAAAACAATAATATGCGTGTTCATTTTTAGTCCAAAAAACTCTTTGAATTTCTCTTCGTCGAAGCTCTTTTACGATTTGATTTCATTCGTGAGACAGGTAGGCAATACTGGACCGAGTAATTCAACCTTCCCAATTTCCAAACTTTCCACAAGCTTAGTTGTTCAAGCACTTGGAGTGTCTATGCAGCGCAAAAAGAGCTTATTTATGAAAGACCCTTGAGAACACGCCAGGTTTGATAATAGTTGGGGAATCTCTCCCAACTAATTTGAGTTTGCGTGTTTACGATTAGTTGGTAAAATTATTTCATTAATATCTTAAAACAATTTTGAGAGCTTCAAAGTTGCAAAATGAATCGGTTGGTTCGTCCTGGACTTATTTACTATTTGGCAGTTATTTTGCTCTCAAAGTTATTATCTCTTCTAAACACAATTTCCTATTACCTATTATTATTTTATCTTAAAATGTTCTGAACTACTGCTCTCAAAATAATTACATCGCTCACTGATAACAGTGATAACTCGCTTCGCTTGGAGGGTGTATGGTGGGAGGTGTTATTTTTTCCTATAGTTTACTCCCTGCTGATCCGCTCTCATTTCCAAACCGTAATCTAAATTCTTGTGCAGATATCAGGTATCTAGAAAAGTTCCAGATTGTTATCTGGCTCTGCACCAAGTACCGTAAACTGGGGGAACTTCGACAGGTTTTTGACCTGTTTAGGCATCGCCCACCAAAATGTGTCGACTAGATACCGTTGACTCTTATGCCATTATAACACTTGATGTCTTGGCTTTCAACTACGAAAAAATCAGTTTTGTCCTTCACCCCCTTACACCTATAGCGAGATATGGAAAATTGACAAAACGTATTCGTGACCTGTACTGTATGACTTTTATAGGAAGGCGAGAGTTTGACGAGAATTGGTTACTGCGCAGATCGGCCATAAAATTCATAAATGTTTATTGTCCAATATCAACAATGTTAGTCGGTGTCCGCGTAAAAAAACAACCAACCAGATAATGCTGATAAGAGTAACTCCGCCGTTCATCGAACAGGTAAAAGTCAGTGGTGGTACTGTTTATCTCGTGTAGTATTTATTTGAAACAGGTAGAGTTTCTGCCATCGTGTCGTGACCTCTTTTCGTGTAAAATTGGTAAAAAAGTGAAGATCACTTGTTTGACTGACCAAGTATATAAGTATATTAAAAAATATATCTATAATGAATAAACGAGAGGTTATATCAGCACGAAGACGGCGAATTATTTTTTATGTGCGCGCGCCACTGATGTGATTTCTAGTCTGATATGGTGGAACAGCGTTTATCAGTTCTATAATGGGTGGAACAATTAAAGCCGGCAAGATGCGTAGTTCACGCCCAGACTCTTGCCTTCCTATAAAAATCATACAGTACATTATTATAGTCTTTTAATAAAAAAAAATTTTAAGTCAAAAAGATGAGTGAAGAAATAAAATTGAATAAAAAACAGACAAAAGGCAAAATTATAGTAGGTGTCGGAAGTTTGCCCCGATGTCGAAGTTCCCTCAGTTTACAGTAGGTACCTAATGTTATTATAGTTATTTATTATTATTATTTAACCAATTATGTTGTCCCAGAAGGTCAAAAGTTGCTGTCAAAAATTACAATTTATGTAGATAATTCCTAAAGAATTATTTTCGGAAACATAAAAAAACTTCTATAATTTGAACCCTAAAACCACACACTCCCATGCGAAAGAGAGCTTTATCTTCCCGTTATCGAATCGCAGTATTTTATCAGACTGCTGATTTACTATGTCTCCAGGCGTAACCTTCAGTTCTTCACGCTTAGCGCTACTTCTCTCATTTCCCGATTCCTTTATTTGGGTATCAAAAATATAATTTTATATAAGCAAAAAAATGGATATAAGTGAATCTACAAGAATTGCAAGAAAGCCTTGATAATAGAAAATTAAATAGGTACGTGGTTTTTCTCTGTGCCAATTAAGCTATATGACGTCGTTAATGACGTCACTCGGTTAAAAAAAGTTTTTTTTTCGAAAAAAGAAGAATTCAGTTTTAAATTTTATTTTACTATTATATTTTTAGTTTCCCTAATTTTTATAGGTATACCGAATAAAATGAAAATCTAATATGGCGGCCTAGGAAAAACAAACTTTCACTATCCACCCGTAAAATCTAGTACGCCTAGTAAACTCTGTAGTTACCCTGTCATGAAGGATATACCCATCTTACTGTGGTAACGTAACAAATTGCAATTGCCTCTTCAACTATATCGTCGCTGTCATTACGTAAAGGCCTATCTCTGATTTAACAACTTTTCAGGAGAACGTTTTGAAGAAAACTCTACTGTTCATTTTGTCTGTAGCACGAGATATAATTCATTATCAGAACCTGTTTTTCATATACTTATAGCACAAAAGTACACTTAGAACATTGAGACATAATCTTTTTTGAAAGAAAAGATTGAACTTTTTCTGTAAATAAACTATTAAGAAGATAGGCCTTTACGTAATGACAGCGACGATATAACATAAGATAATAAAAAGGAAAGAAAATGACATTTTTCAAAAAAATTTAAATAAGTATCTAGTGACCTATGATTTTTTTTTCGAAATCGTAAAGTTATGGTGAGGTGTGCTCACCATAAAATTTTGTCCTATTGAACCAACTTCGTGTATATTTACCCAAGTACGGAATAATGTCACTTTTATTAACATTACGTATAAGGATAATAATTACTGAAACAATAATAAACAGCGCGGCCTCTATAGGTATAGTTACGAGAAACATAATAATTGTTTCAGAAAGGGAGGAAACTTTGGTTAAACTCCGTGACACGCTCAATTTAGCGGTTAAGCTTTCCATCCATAAATTTTTTATTAATTGTCCATGTTCACATGTAACCCGGTGGGTCTTAGTTGTTGTTCGTATTTATCGAAGGTTTCTATTGAAACAACTGCCAATATAAAAGCTATTACGTGGCAGTAAAACATTATCATTTTATAATCAATAAAATACCTAATCGACTGGATAAAGTATACACTTCATATACAGGTATATAAATGTACCTTATGCCGTCTGATAATTTTTTGTTTCTTCCATCTAATGGACCGAATAATAACCCAAATATATTTTTAATGTCGACTAGACTTCAGTATTTCATTACTCAGCAGCATACGTGGCTCTCCGTTTTCCAAAACAAATTTGTTTTCCGATTGAATGGGCCCAGCTTTATACGGTGCCCAAAGGGCCTCATTAAATCAATATGAGCGCCAGTTGAAGTTTACTTTTAGATCCTTCATAGAAATTGAGTTGCACGAACGTTGACAGTCTGAGGGGCGATCGTGAGTAAATCTAGAGTTTTATTCCCAACAATTTTTCATTAACGATAGGTAACTTCAACGAACACTCGTGAAATTTTATGGTGGAGAGATAGTAGTACCTTTATGAAATTTTTAATAAAGCTCTACATATACAATCTAAATTAAAAATACTTCATATACGTACTACATATACCTACCTGCTGTGGGAAAATTAATTATTTTAAAGTAGGAAGAGAGGAACTTTTAATCGATCGTAAAAAATACGTTCTGAATTTATTAACACTTCAAGTGAAATCTTTTCAAGTAGTCTCGACTTTAAAAATTTCAATTTTCAGCTTTTATTATATGGATCATAATTTGTACACGTATCAACTATGCATGCAATTTGTTTCGCCTCGACCTCGCCCTAACTATAAAAAAATTCAGAAGTTTCGGACAAGCAAGGTTAAAAATTTCGCCATTAAAGCGTTGCTCAATAACCGTAAGTATGTGAGTTAAATGCATTGTGTCAAAATGTACCGTAATTGCTAATTGCTCGTATGTATCGCATACAAGTTAATTACGAAGGTGAAACAACACGCAGGCTTATTGTTATTGCTCCTGTCCCAAGAAACAAAGAACTCTGAGCAGTCAAATTGCCTTATACGTTGTCAGGTTTCTTGAAAGTGACCTTAAAATTTATGCCATGGAATGTAAGTAAGTCCATTTAAATTCCTCCGAACCAGAAAATCTTAATTTTGGTAGAAAAATGATATTATAAATGTTTTTTTTTTTGTAACGTCTTCTTTTTGATTTGTAACGGATAAATTTTATCAGTCGTCGTTACTTTTGTCACATATTTATTACTCGTGTATACCCTAGGGCGCCATCTTTGTTTTCTCCTTTGGAAAGACATGGTCGATCCTCTGAAATAGATCTGCATAGATCTTTCTAGACGCTTTTGCCCACATAGGTTAGTAAAGAAGTTTAGTTCAAGGGATTCAAATGTTTTGAATTCGTCTTCTGATCTAGCATGACAACGCACGCGCTTTAATTGCTTTCAGGTTAATGACTAGAGAAACTGATTTAATAAAATGGAATGGTATTAGCAGATGTTTAAGAACATACATTTTAAGTGTGAATTTGTTCTCTAGCTTGGGCTCAGAACAAATTATTAAATATCTAAGAATTCTAAGTAAAGAAAATGTACTTTCTGGCATTATAGCGCTTTGTAATGTCAGAAAGAAATGATGATGACATTTATCTTGTTAATATCAGCATTTATTGTAGAAAATTTATAGCTTCATCGTTCAAAATTTAAGAAGAAAACGTTATCGGAACTACTCTGCAAATAGAAAAATACACAACCCAACAAGACAGGATTCACCGTTACTTTTCTGCAAAATCGTGCATTATTCTGGACTGGATGTTCTACAGAGGAATCATATCTTCATCTGTGAGTCTGTGACTTATTAATAAGGAGTTGTTTCTTGAATTATAAAAGTAACTTTGGCAACATCGTCTTTACACCGTAGCTAACTTAAATTTACCTCGGTTCTTAGTAAATGTTAAGCCTGGTCATAATAATAATTATTGCGGTTGGAACACGTTGTATAAGGAAACAATAAAAGCTCGTGTAGGTTTTATGTGTCTCGTACCTACGTGGTTTGTAACTAAACTGCCACCTAGAGATCGCCATAAATTGCGGTTTGATATTTCATGATCATGAGCGACCGTGGAGCGAGAAAAATGAACAATTTTCGTTTCAACCTTAATCTATTATAAACAAATTTCTTCGTTGTTTGTGCATAAAAGATATGCCGGTTCCAGAGTAACTTCATTCGAGCCAAATTAACAGGTACGCATCACGTCAAAAAAGCATGAGAAAAGCGAATCTGAAATTTTTCACGTGAAATTCTTTTCCTCCGGCCCCGGGATATATATCCGAGCGAAAAACAATATATCAGCTGATGTCAGTAATAAATACCAAGGAACTAATGAACAAATATTTTCCGGTCTACCTTATGATTAATAACTTTATAGAAATAGTTATGACAAGAGATGATTGATTAAGTTTCCAGGACGAATTGAGTCTTCTCTGGTTACACACGTTAATGATATTTTCACGATGCCTCGTTTGTAATCTGGGTGCTCTGGGATATTCTGGCCAAATAAGGGCAGTCGATTGACGTCACGATTTTACATCAACAACCAAATATACGACGGAAAAGAGCCCATCATGATTTTCTTCTGTATCTACTCGCCGCAAACTTATCTAAATCATGATGGAATTGAGTGCTATAGATTGAACACATTCAAAAATGGTTTTTCACTAGAAGTGAAAGTCAGCCATATTGTGAGATTGAAAATTATTGGTTTTTAAAGTGGGAAAATTAATTTCAGGATTTCAGTAATGACTTTGATGTTTATGAGATAAAGCTGTGGTGAGCTTTAATGATGAGCTTTCTCATTGTGAGC
This sequence comes from Malachius bipustulatus, assembly GCA_910589415.1. Taxonomy (NCBI): domain Eukaryota; kingdom Metazoa; phylum Arthropoda; class Insecta; order Coleoptera; family Melyridae; genus Malachius; species Malachius bipustulatus. Next base: position 34,627,922 of record OU342635.1, on the reverse strand, counting down.
AATTCTTCCACTTTGTTGAACTGTTTAATACCTGAATGTTGCAAGTCTGAATATAACCTTTAACGATTCATATGAAAGAAAATTGAACACCCTTATAAAATGAAAATGTAACCTTCAACGCAACGACATTTTGTAAATGATTTTCTCCTTCCCTCATTCGACCGTTTAATCACTATGCATTACGGAAGAAAGTCTTGTCTTGCTTGCTACAGATAAAGCCATAATGATAACTTGATCCTTTTGTTATAATGCGGTAGGTTACCACCTAAGCGTGAATATATGTGAAGTTCGTAAGAAGATAATTGTCGGCACGCTTCACACAGTTTGTTTAGTTTGTAAGGCAGCAAGTACGCAGTAAGTAATAAAGTTCCTCCGGAAAGCTCCAGGTAGGAGGAACAAGAAACAGGCGCGCAACTTTAGACTCCAACCATAAACCGAGATTTATCTGCCGGCCTTTCAGCATAGCGTCGACTAAGATAGAAGAATTATAAAACCTCAGTTAGTAGTGAAGGAAACTTTCTACTTTATCCCGGTTGTCTTCTCTTGAAAAAATTAATTGAAATTTATATCGGTCTTGCAGTAGATTGTTATAATAATTTCTTGTTTTTTTGTTGCAGGTAAGCTGGAGGAAAGCCTGAAATTTATCCCCCTTGTCAAGCTCTGGATAAGTATGAACATATATTTCAATCTGGTTAAATCGGCTTGATTTAGTATCTTTATATTATAGAAGTCCGCATTATTTATGTTTAGCTCGTGTAATCAGCGTATGAGTGAGTGGCTTTTTTAATTTTTGAATCCTTGTTTCCTTTATAAGAGAGTTTTCCGCTTCTGAAATATCAGTTGAATTTGTTGCGAAAATGTAGAATTGAGAGTCAGTCCATAAAGTTATTAATTTTTCTCATATTTTTCGTTTAGCTTTAAAGTTATTAAAGTTAATGAAAAATGTCTAAAAAGATTTAAATATTTGTGCTGCAACATTTTCAAATACCTTGTATTTTCAGGTAGCATGAGTGGCTGTATTAAATTAATTTTCTGATTTAACTGCGAAGTTTTTGATGGCCGAACTTTAAAAGTTCATTTATAAAAGTTTTGTAACCTGATCACTTTAATTATAACTTTGAAACCCGGTAGTAGAGGATTTTCCACGTTTACTCTTAAAAATGAGTGATATCTACTTGGTAATAATTTTCAAATTGATTAAGGAATCTACTGTGTAATTTAATTTTACCACAACTTTTCCTCAAACTTCTTGCAAGCCATCGAAAGTTACTTCAGCTATTATTAGAATAATTGGAAGTTATTTTAAATTCATCACTTCTCGCACAGATTTCTATAAAGCCAATTTAAGTTTAAAATGCATTTAAGTCGAGCCTCAATTTGGGGAGCACAAAAAGAAAATGGTTACAAAACCACCAAGTTATATAAATGAAAATTTATAATGTCCTTGTCGTGCCCGAACCTTCTTAACTGATGAGGATAATCCCAGTCGTCCCTTAAAACTTTCCTGTGTTGCCGCGTCTAATTTTTATTATTCTTGCCTTTTTAGAAAAAAGTTTAATTTTTAGAGTGGCTATGTGAGAATAATTGTATTACAAAAACACGTACATACTTGTAAATTGTACGAAACGAAAAATCTATTACCGTTTTTCTTATGTATATAAGAATAAGGATAAGTAGTGGTCTTTAAAAACTTTTATAGATGTTGCCGCGTTATCGGTTGTCTAAATAGAAATAGAATTTCTTGGCTAGTTTAGGTAGGTACTTGGTGAATATTTAACGCCTGCAATTTTCCTAGGAAGATATCGTTTTAATACATCTTGCAACAATGTATTCCTTGCCTCCCGAGACTATCAGGACGGTATCAAAAGCTGATGAATCCCTTGAAAGGAAACATCAGCTTTCCTGCCACGACCATTTGCAAGGATTAATCTTCCTCGGAGTCAGATAAGTTGGTCGGACGGTATGTGGCATTAAAAATTGTAGCAGACTTTTCTCGACATTAAAAGTATTTTATGGCACTTCCGAAACTTATTATCATCTCCTTCGCAGTTTTCAGAAGAAACTGTCCCGAAAGGGTAAAATGTTTCAGTAAATCCTTCAAATGAAATTAGTCACCTAAATTTAATTGTAAAGTGCTGGAACATGTTAGGAGTCTCAAGGTATGTGAATTCCTGAAAGTATCCATTAGCCTAATTTGAAAAAAATATAAAAAAATTGGCTATATCAATTAAACCGTTGCCATGAGTGACGCATTAATGTAGAAGAGAAGCGATGCAGTGTTGCAATAATCGTTCGTAGAACTTTCGAGATCATTTTTTTTTTATTATTCCTCCTTTGGAACTAATTCTCTCAAAGACTAGGTGGTGACAAACTATAAGCGGTGATCCCTACCTAACTTGATGACTTTTTGAACTCCGAACTCATTTTTGAAAGATTCGAAGATATCATATTATATTCCAATAAGGTCAAGATTAATGAGATCAAGAGTCATGACTCTGGTATACAGGGTTATGCAAATTTCATGGTGACAGTATTGGGATATCCTAAACCATTGAAGATACGAGGTCGGTTAAATTAGAGAAAAGTTGCGCTATTTTGTGGCCATCTCGAATCCGTCAAAACATTCAAGTTATCTGTGACCGTTCCTGAAATATCCTGAAAAAACTGAAAAATCGAGCAATCTTATTTTAACCATATCTTTCTTACAATTGGAAATTAATAAATTATTTTTCGTAGGCTTACATAAGCCGTTATGAGCTATTCATCTGACGTTTCAAAAATTTTCAAAGCCGACTAGATCCCAGAGTTTTCATAGTCAACTTTCGTTGTTCTTATGGCCGCCATATTATTTTTTGATGTCGTTCGATATGAAAAAAATACTGAAAACCAAAAATTAATAAATTTCAGAAAAAAAATTGGAAATTTTTTTTTTCTTTTTTTTTTCAAAGAAAAACAGAAAGTTTTCGCTGAAATAGGTCAATATGGAGTCATACTGCTTGCGTTATAGTTTTTTAATTTCTCTATGATATTCGGTCTAAAAAGTTGCCTTTTTTAAGAAAAAAAAGAACAAAAATTTTTTTAATTTATTTTTCGAAGTTTATTAGTTTTTGGTTTTTATTATTTTTTTCTCATCGAACGACATAAAAAAAACAATATGGTGGCCATAGGAAAAACGAAAGTTAACTATGAAAACTCTAAGATCTAGTAGGCTTTGAAAATTTTTGAAACGTCAGATGAATAGCTCATAACGGCTTATGTAAACCTACGAAAAATTATTTATTAATTTCCAATTGTAAGGAAGATATGGCAAAAATAAGATTTCTCGATTTTTCAGTTTTTTCAGGATATTTCAAGAACGGTCACAGATATCTTGCATGTTTTGACGGATTCGAAATGGCCACAAAATAGCGCAACTTTTTTCTAATTTAAGCAACCCTGTACCTCTTATGGTTTAGTATATCCCAATACTGGCACCATGAAATTTGTACATGCCCAAATGTTATTGCAACGCAAACCAAATTAATTTTTACAGGAATAAACATTGTCTACTGTTTTATTTTCGTTTTTTTTTTTAATAAACGGGACTAATTGAATAAACGAGGCTCTGGCTAATGGAATAAACGGAACTAAACTGAGTGATGATATAGATGCATACAACTTGGGCGAGATCGAGTCGTTTTATCCATGATCCCTGATTGAATCTCCTCAGTCCTCAGTCAATACAAAAAGCTCCATTCGGAACTATCTTCATTCAAACAAATCACCAACCGGAATCCCGATTCTGGACCACTCTTATAAGTGCATTCAGATTCTATTGCAAATTACGAATCCGAATCACAATGACTCTCCACTCGAGGTTTGCCATTGCGACAAGCAACGCTAGTAGGTTTCTTCGCACAAACGTGTAATAATTATTCCCGGAAATGCTGTAATTTCACCCAAACCGTGCTGCTGAAATCGACGACTTTCCTCCAGGGCCCATAACTGAAAAACCCTTTCTCTCCAGCGGCGTTTCCGCCCGACGAATCACGCTTTCATTTACCCTTCCGGTTGTAAAATTCGAAATCGTTATTGTCATGAAGCTCTTGGAAAAATTTCCCGTTCAATAAACCGGGTGCGTTTATAAAAAAGTTGCATATTTTTACCGACTAGGTACAGAGAGAATCTGTAGAATTTTACAAAAGAGCAGGATTTAAATTAATACGAAACGTAGGAGCATAGTTGTGTAATATGATTTTTTTTAATTAACAGCTAAACGAGCAGCTAAATTTTTCTTCTTTTTGTAGTACATCTTTCAGTATAAATGAAATATAAAATGGCAGCAGCTTTCTATATATAATATAACACAATATGTTAAATATTTGATCAGCAATTTTTCGTTGAAACGGTGTGTTATTTTGGTATAGGTACTCTGGAGACGTTTACTTGATAATAGATTTATAACTCTCTCCCATTCTGCTAATAATAGGGATAGTAATAGTAGGGAAAAGCGAACAATGTGTCATATTCAAGGGTGCTAAATGGTCAAAGTGCAATTACTCACTAGTCACTACGTAGGTGGTCGTATGAACTCACTACTACATGTCAAGAGAATCAATATTTGAACAGTTCTAAGTTAATATCGAATACCTTTTGTTGCTATCTCTAATGTAGCACATGTATGAATAGGGTAAGGTATCATTTTATGTATAGAGTGTAGGTATCATATTCACAGACACAGAACAGATACAATCGGGCATTGAAAAGACTTATAAATGGAGTAGACGTGCGCCACTGCAACTCCATGTCGAGTTGATATTTTAGAGTAGGAGTTTGAAGTCGTGACCAGCCCAGGAACGTAGATTGCTGATTGTATCTCGCAGTGGTGGCCGTTCTTGATAACATTATTACGCCAAAGAAAAGTCATTTATTCGAAATAGAATTCAACTCCATATGAATTCCATGAGGAGAGATGAGAGTTGCGATTGAACTGCAGTTTTATTATTTATGTGTAGCGACGAACGAGGGGGTAGTAACATGATCGATCACGGTCTCATCTCTGAGTGACTTGGAGTTTTTCCATGGAGGGATGTTTTCTCAAAAAGCGCTTTTAAAGAAAATAAACAAGAGTGTTTGGATTGGGAATCGTAACTTATTTTTCTGAGTTGATTCTTAAATTTAATAGATTCATATTGGTAAGTTATCTTCTGTTATTTTTGCTTGAAAATTCTATAAGGATTATGAGACATATTTGTTGTAAAAACAGTAAGATTTATAACGGTTTAAGCTGCAAGTTGTTACTTTTTCAGTTTTGTAATGGGTCCTTTTGTAAAAATAATCTCGTTTAATTCAGTTTTTCTTGACGATATCCAAGTATAAGTGAGAGTAGAGATGACGTAAATTCGTCGACAAATTTTGGAATTTTACCTACCTATGAGCCGAATTTACGTAAAATTTACTTCTAATTCACCTCAAAAATAATGAAGGGCCGAAGTCATAGTTTAAAAAGCCATTAGAAACTTCCCGTCCCATATAAATTTGGCAGTTGAACGCATTTTTTCAAATATAATTTTTTTGCATATTCAAAAATAAGTATCATGTTATTTACAGTAGGTATGTATTTACGAAAATACGAGCAAGAAGAATAATCCAGAATAACAGGAAACTTCAGGAATCTTGAAGACAATTAAAGATTGCTTCTTAATTGCTTCATCAGAGGGTAATTTGCTTTAACCTAGGCTGTCATTGTTACAAACTGGCGCCCAACAAGGGCGCTTTTCATCCTAACTAAAGTAAGAATTTTTTAAATTTTCTTCTCTCATCTTACAATGTGTTCATTCTTCATAAAATATTACTCTGGTAATAAGTTTCAGGTTTTTCCAAGAACTGCTGAAGTTCTAATTAGACTTCATATAGGTACCCACATACCCCTATTGATATTTTGTATCAATATAACTTTGATATAGAATGGATACAAAATAGCAATGCTAATGAAATGTAACAAAGCGATTTAAACAGAAAATACAGCTGCCAGAATGACATGCATATTCCTTATCCCATCCTAACGAAGCGTTGCAAGCTGAATAAACTTCATCTAGCTCCTATCAACTGAAATTCTAGTCGATATAATGAACACAGCACTCGACTAGCCACGAAAGCCACTCTTGTGCAAATAAAACCCCAGGATGGTTGACCTGGCCGGAGCAGACTTTGATGCTTCGTGACTTGTAATTTTACTCCTTCCATCACTAATCGGTGCTGTTCATTCGCGTGATGTTAAGAGGAGATGATGAAAAGTTGCAGCTGCTGCTGCGGTTCTTCGGACATTACATGACTCTTTATCGATCGCTTTCATTTTTCTTTATTTTAAAATTCGTGATAATTGCAGTCAATTTTCTCAAAAAAGACACGTAACGCAGCTTACTTTATAATTAAAGAAGACGAAAGAAGCTGACTATTTTATCGTCTCCGTGAGTAAATGGAAGAGGTATATTTACACTACACTTACTGTACAGAAACGGGGATGAGTTCTTCTGAATTAATTATTGAACTAAAATTACAAATTTGAGGACATTTAAGAGTCCCGGGGTGAATATGCATAGCAATTTATTACAAACCAATATCGGTTGAGTATCAATTTAGACGATCGATCGAGGCTTCATTTAGTATTTTTGTGGATGGAAGAAGAACGGTTAATGAAAAAATTCACCCTCTCAGCAATTTTATTCGAATCAATCACTTCCTCTTGGACGCCGAAGCAAAGAGTTCCGCAGAAGCCAGGCGTTTAGGGGGCTTATTTGTTTTTCATTAATATTCAGCTGTTCACCTCCTGACTTGGACTTGGTTTCAGTGCACTTCCAAAAGATCGCTTGAAGGGAAAATAAGGTTAAGTAATATCGATCATGGTGGTAAAGTCTTTGCTCTTTGAGAGAAGGGATTCTCCTCCCGAATCGCCATTATCTCTGTTAACGAGTTAGAAATCGTTATTCAATGAAGTTTCAGCTGCTGATTTATTAAGGATTTGCATGGCTGGTCGGAAAGTTGTAACAAACTTTTTAATTACACAAAGCCAGTTTGAATATTTTAAAACTTTGTGAATTGCGGGAAAAATTAAATAAGATCTGCCTGCGGTAGGAATTCTTATAGATTTATTTTTCTGGAACTAGTAAAATTTTTGTTTGAGTATTTGATCCCAACTCTCTCTTTGCTTCGCTTCAATCTCGGCCTGTTTAGACTTCGTGCACTAGCACTATGTATATACCTACCTATTAATTCCGTTAATTATTTCGTTATATGCGTTTAGTTGTGCATATACATAAAAACCACATCAAAGCATTTCCCGTTTCATCCAGTCCTTGTATAACGTAAAATACACTTCAGTAGTTTCAGTAATTTACTGCGCCTTGTTTTTCTCTTTCTGAAAGAAGTGCTTTTAGCATGAAGCTATTAACTATCGTTTTATTGTTCTGTCTAACATTCCTGAAGTAAGGTATTTCATATTATAAGTTATATTGCAGGAGAACTATGTAAGTAATAATTTTATACCTACCTATTTCCCCAGGCACAGCAAGTTTCGGTACTTTGTACTCAATGTGTGTTAATAAAACAATTTCGGGAGTTATCTTGTTTTGTACACCTAATGTAAGTTGCAGCATTCTGGCGTTGTTATTGTAATTTTGTATATAACTTCGTGAATTATGGCTGAATTATTAAGACTAGGAAAAGGTAAAAACGGAGACTGGAATCATTAAAAAATTCTCTATAAAATGAAACTATATAGTCAATTCTTTGTTTTCGTATTCATTGCGTTTAAATTATCCATATTGTGGAACTGGAAGTCGCGAGAGAGAATATAATATTCCACCCCTTTTAGAGTGTTTGATTACTTGACTGAAACAGTAGAACTTCTTTCGCTTTATTGCTTTTACGGTAATATTTCTTGTTTATTTCTCGCAATATTTCGACGTTAGTTGTTCTTTTTATTCATGATATTCGTAGATAATGTGCTCCAGTAACACTAACACTACTTCATGGACGCTTGAAGACATTTCGTATGCTTTAAAGGCTACAAGTCAGGTCTAGGCGGGGGAGTTTGAAAAAAATACATCTCTAGTAGTGTGTGAAATAATTGAGTTTCACAAAAGAAAACATTTTAATCTAGAAAGTAATTGGATGGAAATTGGAAAGTTAATTGATAAGTCAGATTTGTCAAAGTGCCGACGTAATTATTTCTTATATTTTCTTAGCTCAAACATGTAATTAAATAAAACACGGGTACCTATATTTTTATTTTAAAAGGCTTTACAACCTGTCTTTCTGTCATAACTTGCTCATTATAGTATATTAGTTTTATAGAAATGGAAATCAATAAAAACATTGGTCTTAAAATAAACCCAAACACATAATTTGAGCAAAGTTAATTGGTTCCCGAATGTTTTTCCCATTTTCCCCAATGACCTATAGTCTTTATACCTATGAGTCTAAAAATAGGACCATTAGGTCGATACGCCTTGAAAAACAAATTTTCTTTAAAATCTGATCGGTATAATAACAGTCTTTTACTTTTATTTAATAACCCTTTAATTCTTGACGAATTTAATTTCGTTCATTGTGGTAATTATCATATTATTCTTTTATAGCATAATATCTCTTCAATGGTATCCTCTAAAATTAATTTAATTACCAATTTAAAGGAGATGGCCCTCAGGAGTTTCATCCTTCACTTTGTATGAATGAAGTTGCAAGTCTCTTTAATGTATCCGCGAGTCTGAATTAATATTTCAAAGAGGATATATTTTAGCAAGTTCTCACCACTAAATAATTGGTATTCACACAGGTTTCCATGTAATATTCATGTTGCTCGATTTGTACATGTCTGCAATGCAAAGTAGACTTTTTAGTAGCGCTGGGTGCATTATTGTTATATAATTTGAATCCAATTTCAAATTCCAGCTCCATGTCTGGTGGAATTATCACACGTAATGAGATATATCTGTTTGTTTTTATTCCCGGAAATGCGGGGATCTTGTTTCTTTAGAATATTACAAAAGCAGGCAATAATGGGTACGAGATGCAGCAATAAAGCGGTGTGGTAATGAAAATACCTACTATAAGTACCCTATTTAGGGAGCATTTTTAAATGCTTACATTTTAGCACTAGCACTAGCACTAGCACTTCTAATCCAACTTCAGTTAAAATGTGTTGAAATTGTTTGCTTCAGACTATGACCCTGACCGTAAATGTTCTAATCGATTTTTTTTGCGATAACAGGAATATTTTATTTAACAAAATTAGGGAGGAATTAATATTCAATGAGGTTTCGCTGTTACATTTCCATGGAATTCTTTTACAAAAATGTTTTGAACGTTCTTCCATTTTCTGTGTCTTTTTTCCAATATATTGATTTTGATACGTTTCTTTCTTACTTGTATTATATTATAATGTATTTATGGGGATATATCTGTACTATGACCTAGAAGACCTTTTGTGTCTCCCCTTCTGGTGACTATACCTATTCGATTATAGCTCCTTCAATTTTCTAGTTCTCGAAAGATATTTTCTCTCTTACGTCATCTTTCCTCTTTATTTCTTTCACTCCCTAACATATTATTTAATTTCGTATACTGTATTGTGTATTGTTGTACAGGGTGTACAGATTTATTGTCAATCAACTTCTCTCATTTTTGAAAATTCAAAAAATATAGTTCATATACCTACCTATTTATTTTGTTATTGCCCTTACAACTATGTTCTTGAATTTTTTGACATGGCTGATGGTACTTCAAGAAGACAAAAAGTACTATGACGAAACATTAGACGAAATTAAAGGTTAACTCGTGCTATTTTTTGAGATATGTGAAGCATATCTTTGAAAAACAAAGTTATAATATTTACATCCTAATAGTTTAGTATAAATCTTTTATTGTTTTTGCTTTAGGTCCATTTCCATTACGTACTTCTTATCTGATTATGTCTCTTACGTATTATTGCAGTGACAGCCATCAAAATAAAAATTGAGTGCCATACCCGATTATTATACCAAGTGATGTACGATGTAGGTCCTTTATTTATTTATAGCTACCTCTCGAAATTACATCGAATTTCAATCTAGCTGGAAGTAAAACAAATGATTTATAATCTGGACCAGCACTTTAAATTTAAATATTCAACATTCTGTAGGTTCCTCAATACCGAATAGCAGTCCATAAAACATCTCCTAGATGCTAGATAAGCGATAGGATCATTAAACGAAACGACCAAGAGACATTATCGCTTTGGTCCTCTCGCGTGTTTTCTAACTCGTAACAACCGCCATCGCCATCGCGCCATCCTGGCTGAAGTTAAAACGAGAAACAAGAGTGAAAGAGACCTCGACTCCAGGTAAGAACAGAAACCCGCGAGCGAAACAGGCCTACCAACACAACAACAACACACACGGCCATAACGGAGCGGACCGGTTCAGAGACGGTAAAAACTAGCCCGCGACGATGCCAAGTGGGTACGAGGTCAATCGCGCACCTGCCGTTGTCGTTGGGCCAAATGACGGGCCAAAACACCAACACCAACACGGCTTTTCCACTTGACTGCAGCAAGTCGCCCATGCAAATGAGTTTCGGGTCTTCTTCGAAACGGGTTTCCATAATTTTTTAATCGAATCGGCAGCTTCTCGTCTGATCGGCAACGGCAAGTAGGCTATGAAGGAAACGGTTGCAGGGTCAACATATATTAACGGGTCAAAGCACTCTCGATGACATTTAAATTTCGCTATGTTTGATTTTGCTTCCGGGTGCATGCATTGTGGGGCGTTTATGAGGTGGTTATGGTTATCGTGAGTTATTAAGATCTAGGAGACTGTGGAGACTTCTATTGTTTGCTTAATCGGGATCATAAATTCAATCGCGATATTATTGTAATGGCACACGTGGTACCTATTATTAAATGGATTGGGAGTTGTAGATCGCCATAGAGACGCTAGATACGTGCTTCCAGTTAACATTCAACACCTGGTCAGGCTGCGATTATACATATATTTTGGTAACAATGAGAGATTATGACTAGAGAATGTGCGCGGCTTGGAATCAATAGAAAATGTAAACATGACTAGGAACATCATACCTGCGGGAAACATTTCGCGTTCGATGTTACATTTTGTTAAACATTGATTGTATCAGAAACGGTTTTACGTCTATTTAAGATTTTAGAGTTGGTGGTGGTTCTTTTTCGGTTTGAAGTGTCCACTATGTCGATTTCTGTGGTTTACAAAACGAGTAAATAATGGAGAAGAAAATTATGATCAATTGATCCAGCTTCTTCATGGAAAATGGGAGCTTTATATAATTGCGTGGAAAAACTAGGAGAAAGAAAGCAAAAATATGAAGAAAGCTTTTTAGTACGCGTAAGATAGTGATGATACCTTACCAAAAACTAACAGTTCCATGTAAATGTATTTGCATATTGTGAAAAACTTTTTTCACATTTTCTTGCTTTCTCTAACAAGCCTAGATCTCCATTAGTCACATAAAAATTGAAACATCTCTAACAATTGAAGGAATTAGACCGCAATATAATCAAAAGATCTGAACTTTGTTCCAAGTCCAAGATTGCTAATTTTAAGAAAATAAGCTTAGTGGTCATTATCATTCCTGGATGATTACTTGAATTCAGCAAAATTTCGAGGTAGGTAATTGGGTAAAATTTCTTCGGCGGTTAATTAGCCTTTAATTAGCTGATACTGAAATGGAATTAAGGACACGAAGGGAACAGATAAAAACAAACCTCTAATCTAAACCTTACACATTTTAATGTTCCTGCTTTTGTATTATACCTAATCATGTTTATGGATTACAAACGCAGACGTATAATAACTAATTTTGTTGTAGTCTCGTTGACCAATTCGACTTACGTAGGTACCTTCCATTAACAAGAGTTAATGGAAGTAAATAATAATTATTATTATAGATATTTCGCTACATACTGCATGATTCTTATAGCATATAAAGAGAACATTCCATTGCCTAAGCAGTTATAAACGTTCCAGTTTAATTTTATGTTGCAGAAATACCAGTTATAATTATTGTGATGATAATGAACAATAAATAGTAAAAAGGTTTCCATCGAGACCGTTTAGCTCACCGACTTGTTTGCAGACTGTTTCTCTTTACGGTGCGACGGGCGGAGCCCGGAATGATTTTTTTACTGAGCAATTAAACGTGATCCGAGTTGCGAAGGGATTATCTGCTCGAGGAAAGTGGCGTTTTCCTCCTAACCGGAACCGGATCGATGAAAGTTAACCGGTTTAATAACACCTCGAACTAGGCGAAAACTTTCCGGCGAATACAGATCGAATAATATTGGAGAGCTGCCATGGCAAATTACTCTCGGAAACTCATGCTGAATATTGAATGGAGAGACATCTGTAACTTAGTTTTTACGAGTACAGAAGTTTTATCTACCGAGACAGACGCTAGGGCTCTCTCATCTGTCGCCATTGTGAGGTATTAGGTACCTTAATTTTTTAATCTACATCAAGCTTGTCATCTGTTCTAATCTCCGCTTTGATATCTGCATTGAAAAATGCAATCTATTTTCTGGAATCCTTCCAAAGTTCATTTCGAATCCCGGACTCGATGGTAAATTTGAAAATATGCTACAGGGAACAGTCATCGTAAAAGATGACGATGTTGAAGTCTGCGATGAATGTAAAGTTTTATTTGCGTTTAGTCATTGAAGATCGTATGTTGAATGTATGTAGGTACCTATAGTCTGCATGGATGAAATGTTTATGAAATAATAAGTCAAATCTTTACGATTTGTTTTGTCTTTCGTAGAAGAAATACAATTCTGTTGATGATTTTCAGTCAAAGTTAAAAATCGTTCGGTTTGACAGGAACAATAAGGACATCGATGAAACTTGATTACATTTCAAAATTGGAAACTATGAAAGATAATAAATGAAGATAGAGATCAGTTATCAACATTTTGCTCGATTTTCCAAGAATCAGTCTGTTCAATCACACAAAGGAACGATAACTCAAAGGTAGAGTACCTTGATATAAAATTATTATAAAGAGTACGGAAGGTAATATCTTATCTCTTTCCGATGGGTAGCGATCTGAGAGAGAATAGGCTATCTCTATTCAATACAGGGTGCACCATGTATCCTTCTCTATATTGCTATCTATTAACGCTAACAGATACAGGGTCGGTTAAACAAGTCCAAAGAAGCGCAATTTTGTGGCCATCTCGATTCCGTCGAGACATACAAGATATCTGTGACCGTTCCTGAAATATCCTGAAAAAACTGAAAAATCGAGATTTCTTCTTTTGCCATATCTTTTTTTTGATTGGAGATTAATAAATAATTTTTTATGGGCATACATAAGTCGGCAAAAGCTACCCATCTGACATTTCAAAAATTTTCAAAGCCGACTAGATCCCAGGATTTTCATAGTCAACTTTCGTTTTTCTTATGGCCACCATATTGTTTTTTTATGTTGTTCGGTATAAAAAAAATCATAAAAACAAAAAATTGTTAAACTTCAAAAAATAAATTAAAAAAAAATTTATTCTTCTTTTTTCTTTACAAAAAAGACACCTTTTTAGACCGAATTTCATAGATAAATTAAAAAACCATAAGGCAAGCACTATTTTGGCTTATTTTACAAATGTTGACGTTTTTCGACGATTTTTTTTCGTTTTTCTTTGAAAAAAGGAGAATAAATATAAATTTTTTTTTTCAAGTTTATTAATTTTTGGTTTCCATTATTTTTTTTATATCGAACGACATAAAAAAATAATATGGCGGCCATAAGAAAAACGAAAGTTGACTGTGAAAACTCTTGAATCTAGTAGGCCTTGAAAATTTTTGAAATGTCAGATGGATAGCTCTTAACGGCTTATGTAAGCCTAAAAAAAATTATTTATTAATTTCCAATAATAAAAAAGATATGAGGAAAATAAGAAATCTCGATTTTTCAGTTTTTTCAGGATATTTCAGGAACGATCACAGATATCTCGCATGTTTTGACGGATTCGAGATGGCCACAAAATAGCGCAACTTTTCTCTAATTTAACCGACCCTGTATCTCTTAGCGTTCAGGAGATAGCAATATAGAGAAGGATACATGGTGCACCCTGTATAGTCACTTTTTAGTTAATTCTCATTCCTGACAGCAGCTGTGGTGGAGCGGTTAATTACAGGTTACATAGGCGTTACAAGAAAATATGGAATTATTTTTTATTTAAACAATCTTTTCTTCTCGTCTCACACATTTCTTTACTTACACATTATAACTGATACCACAAACCTTTTTTTTTGCCTCCTTCTTATCACTGATCTTCATTAAACAAAATAAATGTTAGAAAAACCTGATTAATTTTCCAAAGTACGCTTATGCATTTGTTTCTTGCATGCCGCTAAAACCGTATAATCAACGAGAAAGTATCTGCAACGTATAAAAAGAGACGTCTGAGGAAAATTACACTAACCTTCATAACCTCTTATACAATAAAAATCTGTCAATATCCAGAAACTCTACTCTCAAAGGTAATTCTATCAATGACCTTATCATATTATTAGAAATTATTAAAACTTCAAAACCTGAGATTTTGACATTATACCGCCGTCAATAATATCTCATTCTGTCAGGTTATTGGACAGTACAATTAAAATATGTTAACCGAAAGTTACTTCAAATTTTCCATATGCAAAATGAAACATTTTCTTATAATGGAAAATTTAAAGTCTGACAAATTGTCAAGGCAACTTCTCCAACAACCTGTGCAATATGAAATATAAAATTTAGCTCGAATAAAATCGAAGAAAACGATCACTACATAACTATACTGTATCGAAGTAGGAGTTAAAAGGTAACCATAGAGAAAATTTCTCGACGCTTTGGCACTTTAAACGAATATTTCATAGGAAATATAGTTGCTTCCTGAGCTTTTGTAGCACGAGCACGACAATGTTCCCATCTGATCCATAGCTACAACATAAACGCGTCTTCTCGAGGAAGCTCGGGGGAATAAGTTTATGTTCTAGCGTAATGTCTGGTGAATAAGCAGCTAAACGTATAACGACGACGGTGTGCCTCAAGTAATTACGCCTCCAGAGTGCATTAAAACTTCTTCCTGAACTCCGTTATAAACAACACTCGGTGGTCGTCGCGCGAATCCACGTTTTCTGCATCGCGCGCGATTAATTTTTTGTCGCAACTTTTTCCCGTGCGTTGTTATTCCGGGACGTCGCTTTTTGTCGGGATTTTATTCAAATTTGTGTGTATTAGCTATTAAATACATTAGACAAGGTGAGGCCGGCAGCGTGGATTTGTGAGGAGCTTCACTCTTCGGAACTTTTTGTAAGGCGACCAGAAGACAGGCTTGTGGAAATAATAGGAAGATGAAATTGCCGCGGTCTGAGAAGATTACATGGTCTGTAAAGTTTCCTACTTGCGCTTCGTTCAATTTGAATGCTCATATTTTATTCATTCGTTAATGTGTTTAAACGTTCTCAAGCATCTGTGGATTTAACAATGAATGAATATTTCTCGACCGAGAAGAACACTGCCAAAATAAAAATTAAACCGTGAAAATTCCCTCTAAGAACATAATAAAATTTAAGATTACATTAGACATACATAATGCAAATTTCAATGAGATTCACAAACAGTTGAATGGCCTTTTTTGTAGCCTATAATTCAATTTTATGGTTCTATACAAAGCTACACATTAGTCGAGTAAATATCGTTACGAAAACGAATCGTACATAGACCTAAAAGAAATACAAATTTGTATGTCAATAAAAAATCTTTGCATGCTTCAGGAGGTGTCATAAGAAGAATAATTCCAATAAACTACTGTCTTCATTGATACCTTTTAGTTTGAAGCGTTTTTAAACCTAGTTTTATTTAATGCAAGAATATTTCATATAAAATTAATTTAATAGTACAAAAAGCTGCATTTAACGTCCATTTAAATCAATTTGAAAGAAAATGCCCAAATTTCCCACCCTGTTCTACAGTGAGGACGTTTATAGCTCCCGCTAACGTTAAAGTTTTCTCCTAATGAGTACAAAAGTTTTATCAAATGTCATGAATTTTACTACTTTTTGATGGAAAAATAATCTGTAAAATGTTAAGGATGACGTTGCAGTCGCTATCAACTTCAAAATTTTGAGGGGCAAGGAGGGTCACATGAGACCTCATTTTTAAACTTCTTACATAAAAAAACGTAAAATAGTATTTAAAATCCAATTAAGTTCTGAAGTTGCAGAAAGTTAGCAATACCTAATGCATATCTGTATTGTGGGCTGCCTAAATTAAGGGGTATTAACTAACCTACTGACTAATAATATCCAGTGGCGAATTTCTGATTAGGCTATAGGTAGGCTATAGCCTACGGCGGCAAATTTTTGTAGGCGGCAAATTTTTGAAGACCAAAAATATTTTAGAGTGCTGGGAAATTACGTGACCTTGGATTTTGAAAAAAAATTTCCTGCGGCGCTTTATCTGGAGGGGGCGCTGAGCTTGCCTTTACAAGCAGCATCATGCACTTATTAAGGAATAAAAATTCTGGCATTTTTGCGATCTTTTCATTACTTTTTTAGCAAAAGAATTCTAAAATTATGCGACGGGGATTAAATAATACCATAGGCGGCAATTTGATTCAGCCTATAGGCGGCACACTTGTAAATCCACCTCTGATAATATCACTCTCCTGTGATATTTTACTTTTCAAATCTAGAGTGATATTTGTCATTTTCGAAGTATCTTAGTGTGGTATTTGTCACACGTTGTAAACACTTTTTTTTACGTGTACACATTATAATCTGTATTCAGGAAGTTTGAGAGTAAAATTTTCTTTATCCCTTATAGACATTTAGTTTCCGAGTTTCGAGCTACTTGGCATCAGCTACCTGATCTCATAGACCCACTTAATAATAATAACAGTTCACAATAATTCATATGATTGAAGATAAAAAATAAATTAGTAAACTTAACTTTTTAGACAATTAGAGATCCCAAGAAAAGAATGTCAAAAGGTTTCGTGTATCTTGTCTTGCCGTTTATGTATCTCAACGCAACCGACTCCAAAAAATGGTTCAACAACCAACTCTAACACTACTGATTTCAATTATTTATAATTACTTGAACTGATCTTCGATAGATAAGAAACCAGGGGGCTAATTTTCCCTGAGACCCAAGATTCCCCGGTTTATTTTCTGGAGATAATAGCAATTCGTATAGTCGTCTGTAATTCGGCTTCGCGTAAAACAGTTCTTGGTCGTCCTCTGTCCCAGTTCTTTTAGTACCTAATTGATAGGGTTCCTTTTAAACGTTTTATAGCAGGATTGACAGCCTCCAATATATAGAGCGTCGACCAGCCAAATTTTTCTTCGCCTCACAATAATCAGTTAGATGCTGGTACTGCTGGTGTATGCGTACGTGTATCAGCAAGATTAGGGTTGCATCATCGATTGATGGTCATTAACTAAAAATTAGTGATAGGAAAAAGTTATGTATTTATTTTAATATTAATTTCCTGACAAGCAAAAAAAAATGGAGACAATCCAAATGAGAATTATTTTTTTATATTGTTCAGTAAGATATGTATAAAAATAAGTGGATCTGACAACAGTGCTATCTAGAATAGAGAACAGCCGATTTCAGACAGTTATCCAGGTGGATCAGTGAGTGATATGTAAGTAGTTATTTACGTTCCCTGAGTTAATAAAAGGAACTCACAAGACAAGTTGTTGACTAATACATTGCTCAAAAAAAACCACACAAAAATACTGCTGTTGCAATTTTTTACTATACATTTTTCTTGGCTCTTCATCGGTTTCTTTACATTAAATTGATTTTATTTTCATGTCCCGATAGTCTTATCTTTTCCATTTCCCAATGTTTGATTACAAAATTCACGACGGAATGTTGCATATTGTTCTCAAAAATAAAAGTATGGATTGATTTTTTAACAAGGTTAAGTAGTCAGAAGAGATTGCATTATAGAAGTTACCTACCCAGTTATGATTTACCGTCACCTTAAATTACAAGGTTCCTAACGACTTTGTTGCTGCACTTTGGGTTTTGGGGAGTAAACTATAAATCTCGGACATGCTTGCGGTTGGTTGCAGTCGGGTACGTACTCCATTTAGGATTGTGTATTGCAAACAAGTCCACGACGCTAAGCGGAAACCCATTAGATAGATATCATGTTAGTGCTGTAAATTTCCCAGATAAGAACAATCTCATGAGTTAAATTATATTTTTACACGAATGAAACTCATTAACGGTAAAAAACGCTCATGTTATGTTTTGTGTTGACTTAACCAACGCTTGTATATAAAGGGTAAATTGAGCGTGAAAATGTGAAGAAACATAATCCCCTGTTTTCTCAGTGTATAATTAAAACTATTTTTTATAACCCAGTATGTGGAGAGCTGGATTTATTTTCCCCGTTTTACGGCCAGAAAATTACTCCGTTCTACCCCGATCTGATTGTGGAAAAATGTACAATGTATACATCAAAATTCTTGTGGTGTTTTGAAAATTATAATTGGAAAATGCTGAATTTCTCTCTTGTTTTGTATTATATGTATTTAAATACATTTGGTATTATGTATGTATGTAGTTGTAACTAGATGTCAATTTTTTTATAAAATAATTGTTTTAATTTTGATACATACACGGAGTAGGTACTAAAAGAGGTGAGTTTCTTATCAGCCCTATAAATAGTCCTGTACTGGGACAAAAAACTCCATTTTCATTTTTATATGCTATTCAATACAGGACCTTAAAAATTGAAATTAACTGATAACACCATCTCTGCTGTTACTAAAACTTCAACTTGATTTAATTAAAAAAAAATTGAAAGTCTTATAGACTAAGATCTTATCGTAAATTTTTATTAGTGTATTTTTTAACAAAAAAATACACTATTGAGGACGACATCACTTTTCGAAAATCACCCAAACTCATCAAATGTCCACCGATCATGACCCCCAGATCACGAAAAAGTGGTTTTCCAAAATTCACCTGCCCACGATATATATATATATATATAATTATAATAGAAGTAATTGCCAAATAAATATATTAATGGAAAATGGTACTTACATCGGACAATGTTCCACCTATTTAAAACAACGAATATCATTACACAAGAGTGATACAAAATTAAGACCACAACGTTGTGCTTTAGCCAAACACCAAAGAGAAAACAATCACGAGGCCAACTTTGAAGACATTTCTGTACTCACAGAAGAAAAACATTTTCAAAAAAGAATTTTTCTTGAGATGTGTTATATAAATGAAGATAGTAATTCCATTAACACCAAATCAGATATAAACGAACTTAACATTATTTACAACTCCATATTATTATATGACAACAAAATTAACAGACATACATAACAAAAATTCTCAAAAAACAATGAACAAAAATTAACTACCTAGCTAATTTTTACTTTTACTTACAATTACAATTTTTTAAACAATAATATCAATCAAAAATTCTGTAATTATTATATTTATATTATTTCAATTGTTCCTAGTCTTAATACCTACTATTATGTAATAATTATTATAAATTTTCAATGACAAAACATCTGTCAAAGAAAATAGTTGACGAGAAATTACAAATTTTTTAATTCTTTTAATTACCAAATGTTTCCAGACCTATTGAATTGGTCAAATTATTGTAAGTAATCTTTAGTAAGTAGCTGCTATACCGTTAACTGTTTCCTTTTTGTCATTTTAGAATCCCGAAGATGACCCAAATTGTTCGGTCGAAACGTTGATATTATAATAAAGACCACACTTTAAGAAAAGACTTTTGCCTATAGCCCTTAACAATTTTCCATTATATATATATATATATATATATATATATATATATATATTTCTCCAAAATCACGATTTTTCGATTTTAAAAACGCTCCTGTAGCTTTATCTTTCAAGATTAGTGAACGAAATTTTGGATTCTTGTAAAGCTTGGGAATGACTTTAGATTTTCGTTGAAAAAAATTCCAAAAGTCACGTTACTTCTACAGGGTGTCCTTTCAAAGTTCCCCAAATCCGGACTTTGAGGCACGGTTTCTGGCCGCAGTTTTCAATCTAGGGGGCTGAAATTTTTGTGAGAGTAAGATGTCCACAAGGAGTGGTCTGGTATTGCACTTGAGCAAAATCGGCCGAGCCGTTTCAAAATGGTGACCATTTGAATTTTCGGAAAATTTACTATTTTTTGAATCCCTGTATGAGCAAGATGGCAAAAAAACTTTCACATCAAGTTAACAGGATTGAAAGAATATTAATTGAAATTTGAGTTAATGTAAAAAAATTTTAATTTTTTCCATTAATAAGCCAGTGGCGTGGGTAGGAAAAGAGTGAAAATGGCTTAATTTCTATAACAGTTTTTGAGCACATTTTTGAAGGAATTAAACTAAAATTTTTACAGTAGACAACTATACTAATACTCTTTAATCTTCAAAAATTTCAAGGATCAAATAGAAAAAATGGCGGAGATATTTAAATTTATTTTACATGATGTAAATTTCTCTAAAATTTTAAAAACGCTCTAGTAGCTTCATCTTTCAAGATTAGTGGAAGAAATTTTTTACTCTTGTGAAACTTTGGGATGACGTTAAATTTTCGTTGAAAAATTTTTCAAAAGTCGCGTTACTTCTACAGGGTGTCCTTTAAAATTTCGAAACATCCGGTCCTGTGGCACGGTTTTCTGGTAGCAGTTTTCAATCTAGGAGGCTGAAATTTTTATGGGAGGAAGATATTATCCACAAGTAGTGGTCTGGTATTGCATTTTTTGAGCAAAATCGATCGAGCCGTTTCAAAATGGCGGCTTTTTGAATTTTAGGGAAAAGGGCTATTTTTTAGTCCCTGTATAAGCAATATAGAAAGAAAACTTTTCACAACAAAATAATGAGGATGACAATTAAAGGCTTGTTTAATAACTTAACGATTGAATGTAATATTCAGACCCGGGACTGCTTGATTTAAAACCAGCACCGCAGCACCAGACCAGCGCACCGTTTTCATCGCGCTCGGCTCGGGTAGGACCACCCATGCAGATATGACTGCTCCTGCCAACCCCAATTGCAGAAAATAAAAACTCCTACAAACCTGTATTAACAAGATTGGATTAAAATGATTTGAAATTTGAATTAATGCAATAAAATTTTTATTATTTTCATAAGTAAGCTAGTGGCGTGGGTAAGAAAATGGTAAAAATGGCTAAATTTCTTTAATTGATTATGAGCACATTTTTGAGGGAATTTACCTGAAATTTTCGGAGTAGACAACTACACTAATAGCTTGTAACTCTCCAAAATTTAAAGAAGGAAATAAGAGAAATGGCGGAGTTATTCGAATTTTTTTACATGATGTTTATTTCTCTAAAATTTCAAATGTTCGGTTTTCAGAACTCGCCTGTAACTTTTTAAAGTTAGTCAGTGGCGGGTGTATAGGACAAGAGACGAAATTGTTAAATTTTGCCAATTTTTTTTGGTTTATTATATGTAAAAATCTATTTTATGGCACGCTTTCAAACGAAATGAAATGAAATTTTCACAGTAAACCACTACGCAAATTCGACCTGACTATTGAAAAATTCAGAAAGCCAATTTAAAAAGCGGTGAAAATTTTCATAGTTGAATCGCATAAAAATACACTGTTTCTGCGATTGATGCGCAAGAAGGTTTTTTTCTAATAATTAAACATTTCATAGTCAGTTTAGTGGATACATTTTTAACACCCTTCAAGACATTAATAAAGATTTCAAGGGCTCTTACGAGAATCTTATGACACTTTTTTCACTCGGGATTTAAATCTCTTAATCAGGTTTTCAAAGTTTCTCAACGTACAGCATTTTTTACTCGCAGCAGTGTTGTCGGATTAAATAGTTTTCCCGAATCCAGCTTACTATATCGTTTATTTGTATGGGGAAAGAGCTTTCTAATTCCGGGGGCCTTCTATTAACATGCCTCTAAATAAGGAGGTTAACCCCTGTACAATCAAAATATACAATCAACTTTTTTTCTCCCAGTTTTCTCCTAAAAGGTCTAATTCTCCAGGCAATCAGGTTGATTTCGGCAAAACATTTCATATTTCAAAAAACTAATTTTTCTATCAAATATTAAATCTAAAAAGCTACCCTGGAAATGTTTTTTACTTACCGTATAAGGTAAATTTTTTCAGAATCTAGAAAATCGTGCCCGGGAATAGGTATACGTTATTTGATCGAGTTTCTCATTTTTATGAAACTACTTACTGAAAAAAATCTCAACTGAGTTTCGATGATTCTATTATGTTACCATATTTTGCTGAGGGAATATTTTTCAGCTACACGCAGCTACAACCACCAAATCCTTTATAAAAAAGTCAATTTATTTCCCAGAAATAAAATTGTTATGAAATTGAATTGCCTTTTATTTAATTCAAACCCGCCTCTTTCAGTTTACAATTCTGAAATCGAGCTTCACAGTTCTGAAACTGAATTATCTTATTATAACTGGAGTAGAAATTTGAATGACTAATTGGCGTATTCCAGCCACCATATTATTTTCTGAAACAGAAAACACAACAACTGAAAATAAATCTGGAACGTTTCTATTGAGGTAGAGTTATATATTCCGCTGTTGCACTATAATATAAGTTGAGTTCTGTTGTACAAATAAAAATAACAAATTAGTTCGTAATTCTCACTATTCATATGAATGAATGAAAGTTAATTTCTAGTTAGTAAATCAAAATTTCCGGAAAAGAGGTTAGCCAACACGGAGGAAGAAGGATTTATTTAGCAACGCAACGTTCCGACTTGACATGACACTAACTTTCCTACTCCCTACTCCCATACGATTAATATTCCGAGAATAATTCTGTATTTAAATGAGATAAAATGATAAAACGAAACTCCCAACTCATTGTAGGAACATCAAAGTTTTCTTAATTTGCGTAAACAATACGAGGATGTCATAAACAAAGCTCTTTGTCTAAATTAAATCATGGCCCGTTGGAAATCATTTCGTTTCGTTCCCAGGATTTTTGTGTGGATGTGCGTGTGTGTGTGTGTGTTTAGTTGTACTTATACGACGTGACTCTTTCCGTACAATTTAGTTGAATATAAAATTACCTTGGATTGTTTGTAGAGAGAAATACGGCATTACATTAGTATGCCACTTTCAACGATCTATCCAATTATATTAGTATTCTTTTCCACCCTCTTGTTAAAATTCTATGTCCAATAAAACGTAACTGATCTTTTTTTATGTCCCAGTATTATTGTGATATAACGCCCGCCGCTTTAATAGAAAACAGGTGTCCCATAAATGGCGGGGAAACTTTATGCGCTCAATATTTCGGGAGGTATTTCCTGTAAAAACTTATGAGAGGACAATTTACTTTTTTTCTGCAAAACCGGTAGTTAAAAACAGTGATTCAATTATTTTAATATCTGTCGACGTGACTTTTTGCAAAATGAGGCCATAAATTGAATTTTACAAGTAGGAAAATAATAAAAATTAAATTACTGTTTTCCTCGATTCTATGAATGATTCCTCAATTCCGTACAGTTTGGTCCTAATTGTATATTTACGTTCATAGGTTCATATATACGAGCGTTTCTTCATCGCGTACAATAATAATAATACATAATTGACTAAAATAATAATAAATCTAAGGTTATGACAACATCTAAGATTCTATTTTTTCGGTACCTCTAATGACGTCATCGCATAGTTTCCCATTCCAATTTCTTGGAAGACTGGAAACTAATCATGTTTCAGTATTTAAATGCCTGAAACCATCATCCGGAGATTACAAAAAGTTGATTAAGGCAGCTAGGCTAGGCTCTATGGGTCTCTCATTAGGATTTCGACCGCAAACCTCCGGCGAAGGATCTTGCAAATGGTGTTGCCAATTGGTGGTCCTCGGGTTTTATCTCTGTGAGTATAAGTCTTCCTCGCGTAGATGAACGTCTGTGGTAACGTTGGCAACAGATCTATGGCGCTTCCAAGAAACAATACTCAATCCCAGCTTCACGGTTGGTAGATATAATGCGTCGAGCTTGATAATATGTGAAACTTGTAATTTACCGAGGCTTTTAAAATGTAAATTAGTTCACCTCTGAAGAAGCGAAAACAAAAGAAAATTACTAGGTATTTTGATAAATATTCATATGATTATATCATTATTATTATTATTATTATTACCAAATTCCTGATTATGTATTTCATTCTCAATTTCTACTTTGTGTACCTATGAAATTTTATTATTTTATGTAGGTAGGTAGGTATTCATATAACATATACCTACATGAAGTCAGTGTAACGTATAGAAAGGAATGGAATCGTCATGTCAATATTTTTCTAGCTTAGCGGGAACGAATCAAAAGGAAACACAAATACGTGTTCTCATTCTTATCGCAAATTCTGAACTTCTATTAAAAAGCAATCGTTATGCGAAATTCTCGCAAACATGTGAAATTTACAGTTGACGTTTCTCGTTCTGTATTCTATAGACAAGAAAAACAGCCATGCTAGCTTTGCCAGCTGATTTGAATATAAAGAACCAGCACATCTGAACACAGTTTCTGACCCATAAGTTATTTTGTTTTTCTTCGGAAAGACGAGACAGGCATCAAGTTTACATACAACCCGAGGGGTTGGTTCTCATATACGGAGGGGCCTTTACACGGCTCTGCAACGCATATGTGCCGTGTTCTCTCGGTTTTATCAACATCTGCTTAAGATATTTATCATTTGCCTCTTCGTGACGCAAGCTCTATCAGATCCACAATAAAATATATCCTACGGTATCACCTGCAATATTCTCTTCTCTTATTTATGTGGGTGTTAAATTCATTCCATTTTCCATTTTCGGTCGGTAAAAGGACCCGTATAATAATACCGCACCAGCAAGCTCACTCTCACTTCCTTGCTCGTCCGCTTAATAACATGGAAGTTGTCATTCTTTTGTTAAGTAGGCGGACCTTAGTTTATGGTGCAATCGGAGAGATTTAATTAACCAGTAGCAGATTATTTAATTATGTCCATGAAGATTATCTTTTCGAAAGGCATAAATTCAACATTTTGAGGTGGTCTCTGGCTTTCTGCATGGCGTACCTATACACCGTTGATCAGAACCGGTAGCTCACAATTTCTTCTTGGTTCATGGGAAATAATATTGTGGGTGAATTATATTTATGATTTATCCAAACTAATAAACATTCCTCAATTGCCTACGCTTTTTTACTGGTTTATTGCGAATAAATTATTCTTTTACTTAATTGAATGTTTTGTAGAATTGCTACATGTTTAGATGTGAGGTTCTTTTTTAATATTCACTTAGCAAGTTTTAAATTGCTCCACTCGAGGCTCCACTCTTAGAAATGTCATAAATTTGTTATTTGTATTTTGAAAACTTTTATATATTTTTTTTGTATGTCAAATTAATGTAGATTTTCCTTGTGGAAATATTTACCGAAATTAGTCGAGATGTTTCATTTTTCTTGTTTCATTATTGAATAATTTGAAGTTGTTGGGTATGCAAGCAACGATTTTTGCGTATTGCAACAGGTGTTGTTTTCGTATTGGCATTTTAGTTGACATGTATTTTGTTTAAGTATATATTTTGATTGACTGCTGTGAAGAAATATCGGAAATAAGTGCAAGTACGTATGTCATATCTAGGAGAAGGATGTGGGACTATTTCCGGTTTCTCGAGGATTGGTTTCGATCTTGTCCGTTGTTGGAAGGAAATTCTCTCTATTCCATTCTTTCTAATAATTTTATAGTTTCTGGTTAATGGTCAATTTATGAAGAAGCCTATAAAAACTTGGTTACTTGAATTGATCAGTAGTTCCAGGGATTGTCGTATCGCCGCTCTTTGACTTACTACTACAGTGCAGTTACATGTAGATTGTAGATGTAGTCAGTATTAGGGTGCGCCTTATTCAGTTCGAGCAGCTATGTTATATTGGATCAGTGTTCTTAAAGGTTGATATTTTTTCTTCTATCGCGTTCCGTTTTGTAGATGCCTGCACCCGTTTTGTAGATGCCTGCACATTAAGATGAACTAATGCATAAGCAATTCTGTTTTAACTAGTTTTATTTTATTAGACAGGTAGGAACTTACAGTAAGTTAGAACTTTAGTTGTTGGCTCAGTATAGTTGGCAATGTCTATATAAGTATACATAATACTTATACTTAGCAAATACAAACAGAAATTCTCGATGTTATATTTTCCTGGAGTGATACCTATAACGAGAACGAAGGTAATAGGATAGCACCACAATAATAATTCTATGATTGATATCTTGTAATCCTGTAAATAACGAATCGAATCGATACCATCCGGCGTGTTTTCAGATTTTAAGAATAACCCCGGTTATATAGACACTGCCTATAATATTTCACTCCGTCACGTTTGTTTACAACCAAACGATATTTTCGGCAGAAGTTTTTCTTTCAATAGAGTGATGTAGAATCAAATCGGGATTTAAATTGATGCGAATGAATGAATATCTTTCTTCCCCCATTCTACGCTTGCAGGATAGAAAA
The DNA here is from genome assembly GCA_910589415.1 of Malachius bipustulatus. Classification (NCBI taxonomy): domain Eukaryota; kingdom Metazoa; phylum Arthropoda; class Insecta; order Coleoptera; family Melyridae; genus Malachius; species Malachius bipustulatus. Next base: position 34,601,369 of record OU342635.1, on the reverse strand, counting down.
TCCTGGGCGCTTTGTCAAGCGTAGGGTGTATACAGATACTTCATATATTAGTTTCACTTTGGGATATTGCGCCTACATAAATAACATCTCTGAATGGCGGTACATATGGTTATGTTGTTCGCAGAAATACCTCCTTTCCAGCACATGATGCAGCGGAATTTTGAAACCAACCCTCCACCCCCACCTCCCCTCTCACCAATATACATAGTACCACTACTATACTGCACGAATTCATATCATATCATGTCACCATCAATAAGAAAGAGAACATCAGGACAACGAGAGTGAGAAACATTAATTCATATTGTTTGTCCTTGTATAACAAGTACGCATATAACGACCCTTCACAACCACAACTATAACTTGTAGGCAATTCTATCGAATAGAACTTAAACCTACACCCCGAAGCAGTATGTAGGTACGGTTCGTTTAAGAAATTCGATACATCTACCTTAGACCGAATATCCTTTGTGTGCCTGGAAATTCTAGCCAACCTTACCCTTGGCGGCTCGGGAATCCAGGGATGAGGCAGGATAAGGAAAGGGAACACATCTGACTCCGGTTCGACATTCTATTAATCACCTAGTAAGGTTAAAGGGGCCACGGGAGATCTGATTGTGTTAACAATGCACTATTGTCTATATAATCGGGATGATTGTTTCTTGTACTCCTGTCATCGGCAGTTAAAACGAGATTGAGCTCCTCGATCATGAATCGAGGAGCGGTTCTTTTGTAATGCAAAGCTTATAAGTTAAAGAAAGATGTATCTCCTTAACTTAAACTGCAGCGCTTTACGGTGTCTTTTTTTCCTGCGGCAAGTCTTAAAGTGGAAGAGTAAATAAAGAATAGGTTGACAAAGCGCCAGAACCTATAATATCGAATCTGCAGGAAAAAGGAACGGCGAACACATCAATTTAATTTTATGCTCGAGTCTGATTCTTTTCTAATTTAATGCTTCTGGCTGTGTCTAGATAACCGGTAACGGAAGGTATTGATTATATTTTACGCCTCTTTCTTTAAGATTACCGTGTGGGCTGGTCAAACCGATAAATTTTATTGACTACCTACCTATATGTGAAATAATCAGCTGTAACAATAACTTTATAGAGCTGAACAATATACGAGTAAACTACCCCTACTCCCGCGATCTTTATTTCAATACTGTTATAAAGGTGATAAAATAGAGGGTGTTCCGTTTTTGGAGTAAGCCTTGACACAAAGAGGTTTGTGTCTAACAACTGGCAGTAGAATTATAGTTATTTTTAAAGAACTCAAAACAAATAACAGTTACAGTTAGTAACCGTGACAGCGGATCACGACGAACACCCGATATAATGATGCAAAGAAATTGGGAAAAATATTATTTTTAATATTGTCACTAAACTAAACCGAAATGAACAATGTTTGCTTTAGTAAAGCAAATATGTACCTTATAGTAATGCATTAGCCAAAATTGATTATGCAGATATGTACATTTCTACTAATATGTGTCAAAGACTTAGATGAGATACTTAATTGTCTTTGTCAGTAAACAATCTATGGGAATTAATGTCAACGTCAACTAATAATGTAGGTACTCGCGAGTATCCAAGTTTAGGGTCCTCATTTGCGGCTTTGATGAACCCTTAACTACGCGCGCCCTGAAATACAACATAATTATTCGCGTGGTGTATTTTGTACACCAGGCCTAAAAACCACCATAAAACAACAAGTTTTAATATAAGTAAAACAAATAACGTAAATAATGTTTAAAGAAATATTTGCCATACAAATATTGAACAAAAAACTTAAATGCAAAAGTATGAAACAAAAAAAAAATCTTAAAAAAGCAGAAAATTGCACCAAAAAAAAAAAAACGTTTTTTTTTAAGTGACTACTCGCTTTCACTCATTGTTTCATCATCGTTGATAGTGCACTTCGAACAAGTAAGGACAGTAGTTGCATGTTCTTTGCATACAGGTCTCCCACATGTATGACACGACATGGTCGTCATACCCAATTTTTCTGTCTTCCGCAACAAAAGCACCTTTTTCGTATTTTTGTTGGTGGTTCTTTACACTGGCACTGACAGTGCGTGTAAACAACACTTCACCAATAGGTTAGATAGCCACCCCGGGTGCGCATGAAGTATTAAACAAAAATGGCAGCAACCATAGTTATAGTGGTGTACAAAATACACCAGCGCGAGTAGTTAAAGGTTAATATATTAATTAGGCAAACTCCTTGAACGTCCTCCCTAAAATTTCAATAATTATTCCATGTTATATGTATATTCTGATTCACACCGACTCGTTCTTATAAAATTACAACAGTATAGGTAAATTAATTGAGGATTGAAAAATCTAAAATGTCTAAGATCCAAGTGTTTCTCCATGTTAATTCCAATACGTAATTATTTTAAATAAGAATTGTCAGGATTGTCAGAGTGGTCTGCGGTTATCCTCAATTTATAGGATGACGTCATTGGAATATGAGTGAATTTAGTGCATTTGGATTTGTTTCCCCAACAAGCTGAAACTTTTTTGATGAAATTTTTGATGTAGTGATAATGTGGTTTTTTTCCTTTAATCGCGTTTGGATCATCTTGGTATTGATATAAGTTTTCCTCCATCAAACTGCTGGAAGTCTTTTGTATGATTATTCCAAGTATCGAACAGCCTGGGGTTCCCATAGAGAGTTTCGAAAAGATTTCGCATCTCTTGGAAGGAACAATATTTGGGAGGTCAACAAGAGGACTCAGAGGTGTGGAGTTCAGGGTTCAGATCACCTCTAGGCAGCTGTCCTTGGTTGGTCCCGCCGGCTTCAGTGCTGAGGTCTGACGATGGTCTTCAACGGGGAACCACCGACCAAGTGAAAGGGGTCTTGGAGGGGACACATCGATCGGGGTCGAACGATGTGCAACGCAATGAGTGTGGGAATGGGAAAGCTCTTATAGTTTAATAAAATGCTTTGAAAATACGGTGTTTCCCTATGCTCCTCCAAACTAACGTATACATAGGTGGCCGTAGCTCTAACGCCTGTTTCGAAAAGTTACTGGGCGCATTATCATCTAAAAGAAATTATGTCTGATCTTCATATTTAACCATAATATTTATACCAGAGCTCTTTCTGTTTTAGGTATTTATTACGAACTAGCGTAAATATGACAACTCCCAATGAAAGGGTTTTTGAGAATACGTTGGCGCTTTTCAAGAGGGTTGGTCTTCACTACGCAATCTCATCTTCTAGTTATGTCTTGTCATTGCGAGACACCCCACCCTTGCTTCTCACAAATTGTCAAAAATGTGTAATGATCAATATAAGGTGCAGTTTTTGGGTTTTCATCACCTTCATATGAACTTATTCCATATTTCTTATTGTTTTCGTGTCTTGTATTTCACCTTTTTTTTGTTGCTTGTGTAAATTTGCAAAGCAATTAGCTTTTTACCTTTAAAATTCATAAATATGTTAAAGCATACAGGGTATTGTTCACGCAGAAATTAACCTTGAACATTAATAACAACCATAAAACCATAATAGTTTCCAATTACAAAATTTCTAGATCATACAAAGAGATTATAGAAAGCCGGCCGGCTTATGATTTTTAACTTTACTTCCGTAACGATAATTAAAGTGCACATGTGAGTAGTTAGCAGCGTCAGAACCGCGAACTGAACATTATTTAGTAATGAAATCCTGCAACACCAACGGGTTTTGCGACTGAGGATAATTGAGCAGTATGGCGGGCGGGTGGGCATTAAGAACTTGTTCCAACTACGTACAATGTCGCGTTATGGACTGAAACAGGCTGAAACGGCTGAAGAAAAACGCGTGACTTGCTTGGATTGGAACCTGGCCGATTACGATGATGCGCCTCTCTTTCTCTTGCTTCTTACCCAACTTCACGGAAATTTTTATGCTAATGCGATAATAATTCAGACATATCTGCATAAGATTTAAGCTTTTTTAAAGCGTTTTTCACTAGATTTGGAGTTAAATAGACAGATTTTACATGTAATACCGTGAGCATAACGTATTCATTTAGATAGGTATACGGTTATGTCGGAGCTGGAACTAGTTCTTCAACGATAAGATAGATTTTTGTTGTTTACATTTACATTTAATTATGGAAGCATTTAGATTAAAAGAAAGATTTTTTTAAATTCACTCCAACTTATCACATGAAACATTTTTGCTACTCGGTAGGTATATAAACCCAAAAGGTGTGAGTGAGTATTCTGGAACGCTTGGGTCGTTTGATTAATATTTTACTTACCTACGTGGGGTCGTTTTGAATATAAAGGGACGATAAATAAACGTTGTTATGAAGTAGTTAACGAACTGTACAATTAAACAAGAGCTTTTTCTCGAGTTTAATGAATTATATTCCTTAATACCTCTTAATTGCGAAGTTGTAATGATAAAGTTACAGACATTAAGCACCTAATATAAACTTTAATTAAACAAACAAACTCTGAATATAAAGTTCCTGGCCGGGAGACAATGGGACCGGGGCACTCAAAATAAAGTTTTTCCTGATACAACTCGCTGCAACCTTCTATTAATCTTGGAGGTGGTATTTTGTCAGAACCCATTCGATTCTGAGTGCTGCAGATTCCTGTGGCAAACAAATGAATTTAATCAAACCGTCGGATAGTTTTTCTTGGAGAAATGTTCCTTCTGCAACGTCGCAGAGTTATGTGAACCACTCCCGAAAGCTCGAGAAAATATTTATTTCCGCGGAAACTAGGCAAGTGTTTACTTATTTTCGCCTAGCTATTCTGCTAGGAAGATCATTCTCCTTGCAATTTTTTACTGTCGTTAACTTTTGTTTGTGTGATTTTGTAATTTGTCAGGAATAACTAATTGATCTCATTAAATAAAACTCGAGCGGTAATTAAGAATTTTCTTTAGTTTCTATTTTGGTCCAGACAGCTAGAGCAATGGAAATGTTTTATGGCTTGGATAATTTGTTAGACGTCACCGGAAAAATAAGTTATAGTTGTCAGAATATTTAAAATATAGGCAAGATGATTTTTTATGTAATATAATTATATTACCTATTTCATGTTCCTAAAAATTTTTGCGAAAGTTTTTTTTCAATTTTTCAGACCGCTTTATTTTTTTAATGTGACGTTATATTGAAATAACGTTATAAAATTTGAGTTTCAATTAATTTACAATCGTTATATAACAAGCGTATCGATATACAGACTGGAAACTTTTAAGTGGGTCATAGGGTATTAAACATGGAAATAAATGTTATTATTATTATTCAGTTTTGTGCAAATAATATCTCCAGGTTTAGATTTAGAGAAAAATTTTAGAGGAAATAGTTTTTGACAATGACGATCTGTATTTAACGAGTATATCTTCAGTAAAAACACTTCACTAATAATGTAGAAATATCCAAAAATATAATGAAAATTAATTTTCAAATTTTTATGGCCCACTTACCTACAAGTTCCACCCTGTATAATTTGTGTGCGCATAACTTATTTTCAGGTTGTTTTGAAAATATACTTTCAGCAGAAATAAGTTTCTTCTTTGAGATAATATCCAAGTCTCTTTAACGGAAATCTCTGGCTTTGAGCTCCGCGGTATAAAACTCTAAAAGAGGGCCAATTTCACGAAAGATCAATATTTCAAGAATCCACTGAGATCTCTTATTTAGGTTGACAGTGTAAATCTTTGTCTCCTGTTTCAATGAATCAGCAGGAGATGAGGTGAAGAGGAGAGCGGTCGGTCAAGTATGAAACCGTAGCACGCGTAGCCTTTGCGGTCGTAGCAGTTCGTGCAAAGGTTTGAAGCTTCCAATCATGGACACGTGACGATCGAAAAACAAATCAATCTTGCACTCGCTTCTATGATCACGAATTTCACGGCTCGACGATTAGGAAGAAGCACTACTTTATAAATATGAATGAGGATCACTATTTGTAACCTAAAATAAACAGGGAGAAACTAGGAACGGCCCATAAAGTTTATCCCCGGTGGATGGATATCGAGTATTGGAGAGAGACAAACGGCGACTTTAGTAATAATGAAGGGAGTTTGAAAACATCTTTCAAAAACAGTCGATGATGAAAAGTTTTTTACTTGTACTTAATGCAAGCGAATCGTTAAAGTTTGTTTTGTTTGCATGGTCGTTTGTCGTTTGTTAAAACGTACCTACTCGATTTTCGTGCTTAAAAATTTATTATAAAACTTCTTTTCTCTGTTAACTCAGTTAATTATGTTCATAGTTTGAAGTCTCGATATATTAGCTTGAAGCGAATTTTTAGATATAACTTAGGAACTTTTTAAAATAGGGTAGAGTTCAACTTTCTTAATATTACATCCAAGACGTCGTATGCATTCACTTTACGTAATTCTGAACAAATTTTACATTGTTACCTACATAAATAATTCCATTTAATCATAAAGTTGGCCGGAAAATTAAAAGTTTTTCTATTTATTATTATTTATTACCCCGCTTAAACTTTATCCTTCCAATTAATATTAATAATTGATGGCGTGAAGATATAGAGGACAGTAATGTAATTATATGTAATATACCTAGCGAACGATAATTCAATCTTTTCAAACTCGTTTCTGAAAGGATCGATTTCTTGCAAGAAATCAAGAAGAGGATCCTTTCTTTCAGAGTCGAAGAAAGACCGCAAGCGGCCGTTTTGATTAATGCATACCTAAAAATAAAACCCCAGAGCCAATCTTCTTATTTCGCAACGTAAGTTGGTTGTTAATCCCCGGGAAAAACTCTGCCGTTTCCTTATCCTCGCTTGATCCTTTTTAGCCGGGTCTGGTCCTGCCAATATGCTTATGCTTTTTGTGTTATCCTCTCGAAACTTTCCAGGATTGTGTTATTCACTTTATCCATCCTATATTGATGACCTATCACATTAAAGTCACTTCAAGGGTCTACATAAATTCTCGGCTAAGAGCTACCGCTCCTTCTGAACTTGCCTGTTTCAGTTTCAGTGTTTCAGTCTTTATATTATACTCTTTTTCTAAGTATGAAATAAAAGAGGAAACTGAAATTTCTTATCGTCAGTCTTATTTATCTTATTGAAGCCCCAGATGTGATGTACCTATACTATATACCGCTACCTACACTTCTTCTCGTTTCTGTAGCTATTCGATTTGTTGGGTAATTAATTGGTTTGATTAAATGAAGAAAATTACTAGAAAGTATGAAATTGGGTTATTGTTTGAAGTTGCTTTTATAAAAGAATTAATGAAGTAAAGAGTATCCGCAGCTAATTTTGTCAGAGAGGCTTTTTACTTTTTAAATTTGTTGTTTGTTTAATAAGATGTTGAAGAACAATGCCGAACTTCCCACAAAACAAAATCAAGTCGACCCTGTGGAAGTTTGTTTTGTTCCGAGTGTCCTCCAAACTTTTTCCATCAAGGGTTAACAAAGCTAGTGACGCCCTGGCTCCTTTTTAGCTTACCACCTTAGAATACGATAGATTAACGATGATTACTAGTAAATAATGATAATTACCTACTTGTGTCCCTTTTAAAATAGAAATCACACAACTTGATCGCATATTTCTTGCACTGTTCACGATTGTCCTGTGATAAATTAAACTTCTGCAATGCATCAGGAACTTTAGAATTGCTCTTGTTCAGTAATAAAGATCGTGACCGGTGTACACCAAGCACACACAAACTCGATTACTTTATTTTCCCGAGTTGGTAAACTTATCGATAGAGTGTCAATAAAGTGAAAAGAGAATTCGGGGGAGTTAAATCTGAGCTTCCTGCTGATAAAATAAGCCCTTTTAGCGGTTATATATTGGGTCGTTAATTTGAGTTTCTCTGTTTACAGTGGCCGTTATCTTAGCTGATGAAATTAAGGATACACGAGAGGGAGAAGATGTATCGCTGGAGTGCAGGTTTCCGCCCCAGACCTCCAAGGAGACTCTGACCTACTACTGGGCCAAGAACAACAAGCAAACACACGACAATGTTGCCATTGGAGGCGTACCCCTTGATAGCAATTACAAGTGAGTCCTATTACCTGAACCTTGTAGGCAAATAAGAAACTCGTCTAGTGATGGGCGAAAATTATTTCAAATTACTCTGATATAGCTACGATATCACTTTCTCGTTACTTTGTACTGTAACGAACAACTTATACAATCTCTCCCTTCATTTATTTTTATTTTATAATTTTCATTGTTTATTATTATTAATTCATTATCATCATCATTGTTTAGTTAATCCAGCGAGCCTGATTTTTTTGTTAAATGAAAATGCCACTAAGTTTTTGATAATAATTATTATAAGAAAGAGAGTTAATTAGTTTAAGTATCTTAAAAATTTTATTAATTTTAGAAACGCTTTAAAATTAGAAATAACTGCGACCGGTGAAGAGATCTTCATCGTTTAGGTAAGATCATGTTGGTGGGGTAGGTTCAGGAAATTAGGATGTTTTTTCCTCTAATGTTCCAGATCGTTACTTTGGATTTGGAATACCTCAAGGGTCAGTTTTAAGACCTATTTTATTTCATATTTCTTCCAGGTTCTCAATACACTTACTTATTTTTAATTAGTTGAGTGATGTGTATTTTTTTACTTTTTTATTTATTTTTATTTTTTATTTTAACTCAGGAGCACCGCTCGATATCTTGTTTTTTCAGTCAGATTCTCAGAATATTTCGTTCCCTTTTTATTAGCAAAGTAATCAACTCACAAACACTTAAATTAAAGAACCAGGTCCGTAAATAAAACATATTAATTCACGTAACGTAAATGTTCAAGTTTATTCGTTTAATGATGTTTTTTACATTTCTGTACTCAGCGACGTTTTTTCGGTCTAATTAATTAGACTGATACAAAGAACGAATGGTCAAAAGGGTAGCTAATTCCTGTTTTATTCCGGAAATTATAGGAGCAGTTTTGTTTGTAACTGATATCACGATTCCAGAGTTCAGCTTTAAACAGCATCATTGTTACTGTATATTTGAGACCAATTAACTCGCAGGAAGAAATTAACGATCAGTTCGTGCGCCGGAAACTTCACCAACAGGCATGATTGTGTTGGTAACTTCTGAACTTCAAACCGTTTCAGTTTCAAAGTGTGTTGAATTTTTCAGTATAATGGAGGCTTTAAATTTTTAGAAACGTTATTGTTTGTTCTTTCATTTGTCTTTTCTGGTCGTAAACTTTTTCCCGTCCTCTAATTACTTACCTGAAGTTTACCAACTTTTAAGGGAAGATTGGCCAAATAGCAATTAAAACCTCATAATCAGTTTGATTGGCAATTGAGAAAGCTAATTGGTCAATTTCAAAATGATGTCACATAATCGCAAGTCAAGCTTCCCTTTGATCAACACTGGTCCCAATCCGATGGGAAATTAAACTGTTCCATTCATTTATGTATTTTTAAGTTATAGGTATGCTCAATAACATAGAAATTTATTGATGCGAGTCTCCAGATACAGCTATAGCCGGCTCATATGAGTTTTGTAAAAAGAGTAAAACATTTTATGTACATTTGAATATTACGTTCCAGCAACTTCAAGTCAAGTAGTGGTGTATTTGGAGATCCTTTGACAGAGAAATAGTTTCACAAAACGTGAGTTACATCCATATACCTATCCAGTCACATAAAGTTTGAATTTGAATTCTCAACAAATAGAAAATACTCTCTCGTACGAGTAACCACACATTTTTCCTTACTGGCAACGATCGATGTCTTCTAGATACTCCCTACTCTGTTCTGATTGTACGGCAATCATGAATAAGAAACATTATTAGGTTTCTCAATAACTGTCAATATTTCAAAAATTGCCATACTCTCAACTCTCGTTGTTGAAATATGGCCGATTTCCGGTTTTTCGTTTTTTGAGTTCCGGGTTTTAGTATTGGAAACTCATTATCTTTCGTTACATCTTTCATTTGAACTCCAGTGTCCATCTCTGTTGGATCCAAAATCGCGGCAGGCCAAAAATGTGCATGAAAAATATTTAAACCAGGTCTACTAACGGAAAAAATTTGGCTTGCCGCCATTTTGGATTCAATAGAAATAGAAACAAGAATTCAGTATGAAAGATGTAACTGAAGATAAGCAGTTTCCAAAACTATCTTTCTTTTGGGCGAAAACTTATAGAGCCGGGACTAGAGCAAAAAATAAATAAAACCGGGAATTCGACCATAATATTTCAGCAACGATTTCCAAAAACTTTCAAGGTGAACTTTTTCACCCTAGACGAGATGTTATCATAAATCAGCCGCTCTTCTGCCATCTGAAATGTTGGAATTCCGTGAAAGAGTTTTTTCTGAGTTTCCTGAAATTCACAATCTTGACGCCGCAGCAGCGCCACCACTAGGAGATGCCTGTTCTGATATAGTGACACTGTTTCCATGCGTATTTTTATTGGTCATGGAAATTACCTTTCTCTTTATTATTTCCAATTTTCATAATGTAATTCATTGATGAATTGCCCTCATTCGTCGAGGGTACCTCTGGGGCACTTTGTAAATAGCCTAAACAAATCATTATTAAGCTCAAAATTACAAATCTTCGAGTTTAAGGATTACTTTTCCATTGTAGAAGTTCACAGAACGCCACCTGTTGCACTTGTATTAACTAATATCTTTGCTGACCGATCAATCGTCAAGCAGGCTCAGAACATTCTCAAGTCATCTGAGAACCTTCTCGACCTGATGAAGAATCTGCTCGATCCAATCAGCAGACTGTCCTATGAAGGAATTCAATTTCGGCCGCTTTTGTTTGACATCCAGTAGGTGAGAGTGGAAACACTGGTCATCATAGAAATTTTAGCGTTCGACTTAAGTAGTGACAAGGTGCCTGGGATGGGCAAAACGAGGCTCTTGAACTTATTCCTTGTCACAAATCTTGAACACCCTCCTGCATATAAACTATATGGCTCTGCAACATGCATGTAGACGTTTATTTCGAAAACTATCAGGAAATCTGCTGGAAAATTAAGACACGACCTCTTTGTTGTTCTTGAATAGTGTGAAACTCATGGGTATGTCTTTGTACATAATTTTCTCTCGCATTTGGTTATTTATTGACTTCCTTTTCTGACACATTAAAATGATGCTGAGTCTGTCATATTGACAATAAAGCCCTGAAGAAGAGCCCTCGTTTTTCTATTTAATTACAGCATTAAGTTTTCGTCTTTGGTGGAATAGTAGGTAGAGCAATGGTACTAATTTTTCCTTTGGGCGTTTCACTCCATCCATGTCTGGTTCGTGAGTGCCGAGTGGCAATATTATCTCCGTCTGATTTATTCTCTACGGCGTCTTTGATGCGGAGCGAGTGCATTGCATCAGTTGCATTCATTGGCTTCTGTGCGCTCGAGATAAATGCCAGTTCTCTACGGTATCTGTCGCATCTGCTTGTCACTTTTGATAAATAATTCAATAGGATGGCATCCGCTTCATTCTGGATAAATTAAACGAAATTTCGAACGATTTGCTCTGTAAGTACCTACTGAAGAGCGAGGAAAATTAGTCGTGTGGATTTTTCAGTTCTCGTTTGCGATTGCAATTCTTTTTGCTTGTAAATGGATCATTGATTTGTATGTAAGTACTTCTGGTTCAGGGCTCAGGTTTGAAAGCTAATGAAGTGGAGATCACGTCACAAAGAGACAGATAAAGTTTGAAAACATTGCGAGAATTCTTTTTGAAGTAACTTGACTAGAGAAGTTTTGAATAACTCAACTGGGAACCGTTCGATGTATTTCTCTTATTCAACGACAAATGTTTGGAATTCATTCATTCTCCAATTGATTACTCAAACAGTCTTTGAAGCGTTACGTTTGGGAGAAAGTTATTTGTTATCTTATCTGTCTCTACACAATAACTCGTGGAAGCTCTAATTTAGTAGCAAGTGTCAGTTATTTGCTTTGCAAGTCGCTGTGATTGGTTGAAATAACATTGGTTATAGCTTTGAGTCTTAGGGGACACCAAGATAATTCTGATTAATAAATTCTCATTATTTAATTTATAAGAGCGATCTGGGTAAGAGGACTACTCGTTTTATTTACTTCCGAGTTTTTGGAATTTTTACTTCTTATTAAACGGTTTGACAGTTAACAGAACTTATAATAATTACGACGTTCTTGATATGATTCTTTCACTATTTATAGTAATTTCATAACAAGACTTCCAATCATTTCAAGAAACTACAAACCATGTGAGTAATTTTATGCGATATTTGATTCAAGGATTTTACACTCTCCGATCGATAAACAGTAAAATTCATGATGGAATAATAATTGTAACACAAGTACTGTTATGTATAAAAGGTCAATATTGTTGACTTTCAATGGAGTGCCAATTTTTACAAGCGAGTATGTGTAAACAGTTGCTTTTTATATTGTTCTTTAATTTCAATCGTGGTTTCAAATGACCATAAATTATAATCAGGGCGAGTTGATCAAGTCCTCTCCGGTCTTTATTCTATTGTTATCCCATAATTGATTAATGGCACTGTTATGATGCTTTGTTCAGGTTAATTTGTCAGAACTTTCAAGGTACAACAGCGGAAATGATGAATTGTATTTTAATTTAAAAAATTATTATTATCTGACTTTCATAATTCGAAAAAAGCTAGTAAATCTTCCTACAGATTTCCTTCCGGACTTGACAAATTTGTGTTGTAGCCATATTTTTAGGCCTGTTTTTTCGTTGTGTAGGAAGTGTTTTCCATAGAAAACACAGCGGAAAACATAACTTTGGATAACGAGAAGGAAGTCAATGTAACTTTAATAAATGCTTTTCCTAAACTGCTTAATGGGGGTAGTAAATCATTTTCCGGGGCAGTAATAAACAGCAGCTTTCAAATTTGAAAGATTAGAGCCATAAAATAAGTTTATCTGGGAAGATTGACAACAATGAAAATGTTAAAGTTGTTGATCTCAGCTCGGCATTTCGGATTATATAAAACCACAATTCGTCATCTCTTCTCTAAATTTGAAGTATCCTTCTTTCAATTCGTCGTCTTCCATTTCCTCCGATCCGCTGATTTTTACCCCCGTTTGCATTTCCTCTTGCCTTTGTCTCGTTAATTCTTTTAATAATTAATCTCTTATCTAAATGCTCTGTTTACATTTACACGCTTTTATCAGTTCTATTAAACTATGTTGTAACTATAAATTTTAGCAATTATTCTAGTTAATAAAACGACATAGTTATAATTACAATAAACATTACGTTTTCCTGCGTCGAGTTTAAATTAACCTTTCTCCATAATTTCTACCTTATCCGAAAAGTTATGTTCTTTTATGTCATTATGAATGTTGCAATTTAACCGTTAACGTGACAAAATTACGAGCGTATTAGCTGCAAAGTCTTGCAATCATTGAGAGCAGCAGCAGATTTAAGAATGTGATAAACTTCATTATCCTAATGACCAAGTAGGTACCACGGAATATGAAAGGTTAAGAAAAAGGTCAAGGAACAAAAGAGAAAGTAGCTTGTGGCACAAGAATAGATCTAAACATTATAATAATAGTTCACAATCATATCCAGCTTGTATATGTATAGTCTGCTCTATTTCTATTATCCATGAGAAATCGTGCTATTGCTACCAAATGAAGTGCTTTATTCAGAAGTTTTCTCTAGAAAATCGAGGTAAATGATGGACATAATACGGAAGTTCTTTGTTCTCTATAAAGTTCGCAGGAATACCGACTCCCAGTTGCAAATAATATAAAACTTCCTATTTTAGAAACATAATTTATTCATCGACATTCCTGGAGAACGGAAAGCTTCTTGAAAGATCCGAAAAATTCATATACAAGCTGTTTCCAGTCATCAGACTTCGCGAACCAAGCGAAATTTAAATTCTCTCAGGAAATCGTGCGTATGAATTTCTTAAAAAGGAGAGTTTGTATTATTGATTTACAAACTTAAACCAAGATCAATCAATCAAGATTTATACGCTTCTCTTGTTGAAACAGACCCATCGACTTTGTAGGGCTCTACATCGACGTGACATGATCGATATTTAACCAGGGCAGTTAATATCAGTCATGAACCTGAGGTGTTATTGAGGACCCTCCAAGTGGAGAGGCTTATTACAGATTGCATTATATGACCTGAGATCCAATTACAAGGCTGGACGACAGTGGATTTATTGTACGATAGATACTCTGTAAGACGAATTTATGTGCCCACTAGACAGAAAGCGACAAGGGCCAGGAGGATTCCTTAGTCGGGAACAAGAATTCAATAGTCTCCAAGCTGGAATCACGTCTAAGCTGGATTTTGTCAGCAGTAGGTCCTTTGTGCAACCTTCTTGTTGTCTCAGATTATTTGATTTCTGAATTAGAAAATTCTGCTTTTGATTTTACTCTCGGTCTCGGGTCTTGATTCATAGCAGAATGGAATTTATTATATTGGCACTATTGGCAGTTTCTTCAACTCTCATTCAATTCTCATCAAATTCCTTAAATCAGGATTAATCTTCCTTGCGTTTCATGCTACTTTTTATACCTACATATAAAATGATCATATTCCGCGTTTCGGAAATTTTATTCCTGATGAAATGAGGTGGAATTCATCTCTTATTGTCGCTTAAAATATTCTTGTTTTTTTATTTTTAATTTATGGTCTTCCCGCCGAGCTTCCTCCGTACAGGATTTCCGAAAGTACTACTGGAGCTCTAGAACCATCAAGGTATATTATTACCCTCAGTAGATAATAAGCGCTAGAGAGTTTGTTTGACTAAAGCTGATGTACTCCAGAAAACATGTCCACCCTATTTAGCGAATTCACATAAGACCTTTGTATCTGCATAAAACGGCTACTCAATTGATTTAGGCCTGCTCTAGTTAAAATCAACAATGAGACGCACAGCTTTAAGTTTAATCTAATCGAGATCACGTGGCATCCTTTTTTCGAAATTTTTGTTCTAAAAGACAATCCGCAGAAAATGGTTGCAAGAGTCACCTTCAACAGGTGTTTATGTAGAGTCGAAAATTGATAGGGCATGACATGGATCCCTGCGGAACACCTGCATTGATGTTGAATACCCACTTCTAATGAAAATTTACAAACAGTATAGGAGCAGGTGCTACAGCGTTTGGGGATATTTTGTAAATAGTACCTAATCCAATTAGAAATTATTAGAGTTGGATAACAACGCGTAAAATTGCTTTGTCAGAAAATAGCAAAAGGGCAATGGCTGAATCACTACTCTCGACAGGTTAATTTGTTTATTGAATATTGACAAAATTACATATCAATCGCTGCCCATTTGGTTATCCTTCAGAATTAAAAGGAAAACGGTTTTTATTAGCACCTGCTTAAATTTTTACCTGTCACCAACTGGAGGAGATTCTTAGTCGATATCGAGTAGACGCCTCCGTCCAAATTATAAGTAATCAGAATTAGTAATTACCTGATCCCAGAAGTTTCATCGTAATGTCACCATGATCGTTGCATCATCAAGGGTTGCCCGGAATGCAATAAAGTTTTCAGCAGTTTCCTCGTATCACATTTAAAATCAAATAGGGGACATATAAAATAAACCTGACATGTACCCATACTTCACCTCATTCTCTGTCTGCTTCATTAAGACTGACAAAGTGGTCATAAAACTTTATTGTTCGTCCAATGATTTACGATCTCGGACTGACCTTCTTTTTTTGCAAACTAATTCAAGGACGGTGATCCAGACATTTTGGAAGAACTCTTTTACTACCAGAACTAAAAAAGGATACTTACTCTAGTATGATTTTAGTATCAGCTCAGCACTAAGATAAAAAAAGTCCTTAATTTTTACCGCTCACGCCTTGGGCGTTCTGCCAACTATAATTTAATAAATTAGTTTAAAATAAGCTGCAAAAGCTCGCATTGATAGATTCTAAGGCATTGAATTTGTTAAATTAAGTTTATTTGGTCTAAGTTGACACCCCATAGAATTTTAGGAGTAGAAGCGTATAAAATTGCACATTCTTATCTTTGATGCTGCCGGGTCTCCGAAGACTGACTGGTATAAAGTTTATGCTCTGCACCGAAGAACCGAAGTTATTCGAGAATAGGGAATGTGTGACTTTTATGAAATCGTCCGAAATTTATAGTGAAACTCGATCTCCGTGCTCGCAATTTGTACATCTCTTTTTGTTGATATGGAAGTTTTAAGTAAGAATTCGAAATTTTATTTGTTATTGAATGGCTACTCATATAAATAAATATACCTTCGTTCCTCTATAATCTGGAATATTTCTGCCTCTTTAACGAATTTTTATAATAACTTTTAACATAGATTCTTTCATTGAAACAAAAATAATATTACAATAATTAATTTCGATATAAAATCAAAATCAAAAATCGATACTCACATCTAATTCATAAAAAGATATTAAAATGATTTTTTTCTACTCCTAACCTTTAATATGCATATTAAATATGAATCACCAGTGCTTTAATGGGTCTCATTAAGATACAAATTTTCATTAAAGCACTGGTCAAACTATCCAATGGCAGAGAAGCATTTGCAATCGAATCGGTTCCTTATCGCTCACAATCGGGTCGCTCCAAACCAACCGAAGTCACAGAGTTGTCATACTCACGACAAAAATTGCCTTGTGATTTAAGTTCTGTATTTCTGAAAAAAAAATTCTGAACGTTTATTTAATTTAGAACATAAGTAACATTCAAAGAAAATTTATCAAGATTTTATGTTACCTTAATTAATTTGATAGGTAGGTACCTATATCGTGTAAAAGATAAGAAGATAAAGTATTATATTATTCGTAGTGCTCCGTGATAGTATTCAAAGCGGCGACGCTGCGACCGTCGCGTTGCGCAGGTAAACAATATGGTAATTAATGGCTGTCAATGTTATTATTATAATTAAAATTATTATTAATCTCACAATCAAAGCGTAAAATTCGGAATTCGAACTTCGCATAATAAAAATTACGCAGTAGTGAGTAGTGCCCTTTAAACTTGATACTAAAACATGTCTCAGCAGAATAATCTTAGCGACGAAGAGAAAATTTGGTACCTAATATGCGTAAGCAAATAGCAACCTATCTTAACCTCAATGATCCGCAATTGTAGGTACACGGGTCATTGGTAAAATATATAATTTTTCAATCTTTTCTATGAAATAAAAAAGGGTCGTAGAAAAAATAGTGTATGGAACTCGCAGATAATGGCAATTAATACGCTCTTATGATGGTTAAGATACGAGCCGTGGTATTAATAGCCTTCATTATAAGCTCGTTGCATAATATACTATTTTACGTTAAAAGCTTTAATTTAATAAAATAGGATAAGTATGGGTACTTCCATAAAATGAAAAAAAAAAGAATTAACTCATTTGATCAATCATTGAATGATATAAAATTATATAAAAAAAAATACAATTAAATAATAGT
The DNA here is from genome assembly GCA_910589415.1 of Malachius bipustulatus. NCBI lineage: Eukaryota > Metazoa > Arthropoda > Insecta > Coleoptera > Melyridae > Malachius > Malachius bipustulatus. The sequence goes on along the minus strand of OU342635.1, from coordinate 34,584,015 downwards.
TGCCTGGCTGTTAAAGTTAACATTTTATTTTGTATGTGGGCGTTTAATTGAAAAGACATTCATTCTCGAGAAAGTTATTTAATCATACTTGTGTTAATTAATAGTGATTTTTAATTATTATTCACAATACAAGCCTGCAATAAAATTTGAAGCATCGATTTTTGTAATCGCCAGTTATTGTTTTTTAATCAACATAATCAAATTAGTTATAAAATAATAAAGTTTACTTATGGATTTTTTACCCAATAGCATAATTTTAATTAATGATGGCGCTCTACCTCAATGTTTTAATTGCTTAAAATTTCCCAATAACGAATTTTCATTACAACCAGAAATTATTTAATAACATTTTATTAAACCCGTGAAATGTTTAATTGATTCTCGAATTAATTGGAAAGGGTGTTATTAAATAATCGAATAATGTAGCAGTTTTACAGTGCGTCTCGGCCGTTAACAATTATTATTAAACTCTTGATCGAAAATACTAAAATATCGCCCGCCGTCTTCGCTACAGCGGAAATTATTCAGATTCATCAATTTGTAATAAACCTTTATTTTGGGTAATAACCACTTTGACTCGACTTTTTTGTCACAGCCCTTTAATTTAACGAGTAATAGGGCATTTTCAGGTCACCTAGCTGCAATCAATAACGATTCGAACTATTCCAGAATAAATTATACAGCGAAAAATCTTGAAAATGTTTTCATTTCGTTCAGTCAAGCTCTAATTAGAAGTTATAAATTATTAGTGCGCCCACGTCAGTTATTTACTTATATTTCGATTTTTATACGCTCAAATTAACTATTTATACTGTAAATAAACTATAATTTATAAATATAAAGTAATTATTTATAAAAATTTGTATAAATAATTAATAAAATTTTGACGGGGTAAATAAAAAATAAAAATGATTTGGGTCAATTTACTGTTCTACACTTTAGCAGTAAGTACCTACATCTTTGAGCAACATCCAATTTTTGTGTTGGACATGTTAATTTTGTTTCTTTTTTTTTTTAATATACATATATAAATTTAACTTTTTTCTTAGGTAGTTTCTTGTTTAGTTTTTTTTTTTGTATTTTCATTTTCCTCTGAAACGTGAAAATTTAATATTTCGAAAAATCACCTTATAATAAAAAAAAACAAAAATAAATTCTTATTTTTGAATACCAGAAAAACTGTTGTTGAAATTTTACAAAAAGTAGTTCAATATTAGAATTTTTAAAAATCGTTGACGCCTAACTTTCTGATATAACTCTTTCCGAAAAAAATTTCTTGGATCGAATGGAGGTTTCATGCACGTTTAATGTGACTTCGACAGTGTGGATTTTTGAATTAAAAATTTACTTTGAGATTTTTTTGCTTAATTTCCTTCCTTACGAGACAAAACTACAGGATTAGTACTTCTTGTTCTTGTAATCAACTAATACGGTATCCTCCTCCAAACAAAAAAATATTCTGGATATATGTATTGGGATAATTGAAAAAAAAATGTTGCCAGGGAAAACCTAAATAGATGTAATTTTTTCAACTTGAAGATATAATTTCATATTCTCGTTACTATGATGCTAGAACTAGGTCTTTGAGAAAAATTCTGGCATATCACTGGAGGTAACTTTAATTTGATTTTTCTTTTTTATCTTATTTCACTGTATACCTACAGATCATAATAACTTCTGCACGTGTAGAGGAATATAATATATTATGTACTCCGGAATCCCAACTTTAATGTTATTGCGGTTTCATATAGCCTAGCTACACACACATCAGCGTTTCTTTCTTTTAATAACACTTTAGTAATGCAACCCATACAAAATTACTGGCTGTGGCTACGGAAATAATAGCAGAGTTATTAAATTCCTATGCTCGTTAGTGCCTAGGTACTTTTAGATGTTTTGGATTTGATTGTTTCTTTTTTACCTTTTATCCATTCAGTTGAGAAACTCTATCCCCCAGTAATGAGATATCACATTTCGTCTGCCTAATTCTGAAAGAGCAACGAACGTTGTTTCTCAGAGACTTCCGGTCATTGGGCATTGTATGAGAATCACGTTTCTCACCATTGAGATGTGCCAAAGACCTCGCACACTCGCTTTATACTCGAAGAATGCGATCACCCCGGGGTGTTATCTTAACCGTGTAAATTGGGTGTTTTTATTTAATAAATGTCGAAAATGCCAGTGGAAAAGCGGAATTGAAAACAAGTCAGGAGTGAGTCTTTCCACTCCCTAACCCTAAATAAACCCAAATCCTCAGGGTTGAATTCACAAAGTTCTTGTTAAAAGTGGTCTTGTTAAAGCGGTCGATTTCGAGGAGTATCTTATTATACGCTCGTCTTTCCGACGTATTATTTTCGGTGGGAGACGTATGACTTGACTGTCAATAACGGCGCTCTATCTAAATTAATAAATTGTCTCAGTGACCCAAAAAATTTAATTGAAGTGTGTTGTAATGTGTAGTTAATTAGTGGGTAACAAAGTCTGCAGTTATCAATTGAACCTGTTATTAACCCTACTTGGTATGTGTTTCCTATTTAATTTATATACGTCCTATACATAATATATTATCCTAGATAAGCTGATTGTGTGGTTATAATTTATAACTAAAAGTTCCGTCAATGGCTTTAATTATTGAGGTTCTTAATTGACCTAGGCTCGTATATTAATTTAAGGATATACTGGACGATTAGTTGGATTATAATGGCAAAAGCAGACTTCTGTTTGACAGTGTCATTTTAACTGATGCAATTAATTATTAATTATTCTTCTACTGGTATCAAAATTCTCTGATTTATGTGAATAATATTAATAATTAATTCTTGAAGGAAATTTAAACTGAGTAGATATACTTTTGAATTCAGGAATCCAGACACTTTAATTGGACTTTTTTTTTAACTTCTCTGAAAGTTAACCGACTGAACTTATACTTTATTTATTATAAAAGAGTAAACAGCTTCCCGAAGTTTCTAATATTTTACTTCATTTGCATTCAGAAAGCAAGTGTATTGTCTGCATGGAGTATCTACTTTTAATATTCGCTTCAAAAGCTTTTTACATCAAATATACTGAGAATTTTCCTTTGAGTTCTTAGATTTAGGTATATGAAGTATAAAGTTTTGTTTCAGTCCGTGTATCTACCGTAATACAAAACCCTTTCTTTCTACTTGAATAATTTTAAACGTTCACAGAACAAATTGCCAACATTTCAAACAAAAATCTGTTCATGCTACCTATATAATTTATTTGATTATTTTTATTGAACCTTGCTTCTTATTAGTTGTTAAATGTTCTTCTTTATTTGGGTTTTAGGTTCGATATTAAAATATTATTTTTCAAAAATATTTTTATAAAATTGAAACGTTTCGAGACCGATTGGTCTCTTGTTCACTCATAAATAATTGTAAAAAATATGTAAAACTTAAAAATACTTTAAAAAATCATAATTATTATATTAAAATGTCGCAAATGGTGTGTTTTTAAATTTTAGAAAAAATATAAGTAAATTAATTTTGATTTTGATTTTGATTTTGACATTTTATGTGTCTGCTTTTGTTTATTATATTTCATTATTGTGTTTGTTACGTGTATTTCATTGTATGATAATATTATGATTTTAAAAGTATTGTTATTGTAATGGTGGTGAATAATTATTGTGGGGGGGGTTAATATCGAACCTAAAACCCAAATAAAGAAGAACATTTAACAATATATAATTTATGAAATATACATTTTATTGTAGCCGTAATAATAATAATTGCAGCTACGTAATACATGATACGTAATAAGTACACGAAGCGACATACCGCAGCAACATCGCGTGGATTTTTTGAAAATACCTTCATGGAATTCCTCTCGTGCTGGGGACCAATCTAAGGCTCGCCATGGGGTTTCATATGATCCCTGCACGAGGGTGTTCGGCTCCCCACGACCTCCTTCATGCCATCGCAATATTGGATCGTCGTTGGAGAGAAGCTTGATCCAACTATGCAGATTATGCCCTAATCTCTACAGTGGAAATGCGGAAATAAAATTCCTTTAGAATGTGTGGAAAATCAATCGGTTCTTATGAGGATTTTTATTGCAGTATCTAAATTAGCCGCATTCCCAAAAATTGTGAGAATTTCATGATTTTCTTTCGGTTTCTCGAATTGTTGTTTGCACCTGTCTTTTGTTAATCAAATCTATAAATATTTGTTATTTATATATATGTACCCAAAATTGTTGACATTTTTGTCGTTCGAGGTAGTCAGATCTAGGCGTTTGTTGTAGGTGGTAACTTTACTATACGAACTATTACTTTATTCAAAATAGAGACTTGTTTGAATTCGAAAGTAGTTATTGTTCCCATGCAGTAAAAATTCTGCATAACTGGTGCTTCTTTTTATTGGAGTTTATTTGCGCCAATATGACCTAAAATAAATACTATAGACTTATCTTAGCGCATCATAGTGTCTCGAAAACATCGCGCCACAAAGAGGAATCGATTTTCTTTGTGAAATCCCTGTTTAGATTTTATGCTGTTCAGATTTTCTGCTGTTCAGATTTTCAGTCCCAGCAGGAAAAAATCAATTATTGTTAATTCTTCTTTCTTCTTTCTCAGCCATTTTCCGCTGTCCACTCCTGGACGTAGGCCTCTTCCATGTTCCATGTTTCTCCATTCTGTCTGTCTTGTGCCAACTGAAACCACCTATTTCCTGCTTGTTGTTTGATATCATCTAGCCATCTTCTTTGAGGTCTTCCCATGCTACGCTTGGTTGCTTGGTCGCCAGTGTGTCAGTTTGGACGTCCACCTCGATTGGTCGTGTCTAGCTAGAGCTACATGTCCCACCCATTGCCATTTCAACCCATCAGCAATACGTGTTGTTATATCTACGACTTTGGTTTTTTGTCGGATTTCTTCGTTCCTTATTCTGTCCCTAAGACTAATGTTAAGCATCGACGATGCTGTTTATTGGAGCTGATAAAATTATCAGCATAAATAAAAATAAAATTTCGAGTATTAAGACCAAATTTTGACAAAAACCCTGGAATAAAAGAATATGTGTTTGTGTCATCCAGGTGACCTTTAATTGTTGGGAATCTTGAAAACCTTCATCAAAACTGAAAATTTATATAAGTACATATTATAAAATTACAAAAATTTTCGCAAATAAACGGCTGGGTCTTTCTAATATTTGTCTGATTTTGCTCTAATTTTGACCTTTATAGTTTTATATATCATTTCTATTTCTTATTACCTTCATTTCCTTCCTATTATAAACGCCTAAATGCCGGCTACACTGTAATTCGATTTTGAAACATTTGAAACAAATTTTCCTCAAAATTGCAGATTTTTCGAAATGTCGCTTAAAACGGTGGTAAATGATTTTTTCTATAAATTACCATTATACAAAATTATCTACATTACCATGGCAACTGCAATATTTTCAGAACGCATGAACGACTAACAAAGTTCTATTTACTCGTATAAATTCAGAAACAAGACATTTATACCCGAAATGGACAAAACAGTAGAACATGCCAAATGGGCATCAGGATGCTTCAAGTGGACAGTTTCCATTTAACTCATTACGAGTCCTGCCTGAATCGATGACATCCTGTGACAAGACTATGCCCTTAAAATGTCCTGTGTTGTTCGTTGTCCCGACCCAAGCTGAATCTAGAATCTGGAACAGGGAATAACAGGCAGGAAAACACAGGATTAAATAACTAGAGCAAATAGAAAGGGGTCGCCTGGAAGGTCCGGGATCGGAATTGAATAATTTCCAAGGAAGTGTAAACAGTAGGCATCGGATTCGGCAGTTCTAGGCGAAGGCACAGCTGCGAAAGGAGCAGTGCACTGTAAACACTAAACAACCCTTCCGGGTCACCCTATAATAAATAGCAACCATCCTCTTAATTCAGAACCTTTGCGATGACGGAAAGGTGGCATTTATTTTCAAATTGAGCCATCAACTTCCAACGTGTACTAATTTAAATAATACCCGGCGCTTAGAGGTATTATACCAGCCTGCTGCGGATTGATAATACATTATCGATGAATAAATGGAAATTTCATGAGTCTTGGATTGAATGTGCAGGCAATGAGCGTGAATACTACTATCAGTATTTCACTTCCAGAACTCACGGAGTGTATTGCCTATTTATTATTGTATTTGCGGTCAACACGTTATACGAAGTTTTGCATTAAAACTAAAACTGTATTTTATTCATTCGGTCTCGCAAACTTTCAGTTAGAATTTAGATTACATTCGAGCTATTAATATTGATGGAAACTTTGCTTCAATATTCATATATAATCGTAACTTTTAAACAGTAGCTATAAGTGCTATGTCATAAATATTTTATAATAATTATTATTATTTGTCACCAGAAGTTTATTTTTATTTCCTCGGTGCACCAGAAATGTATTAGGTATTTCATCTCTATTATAAAATCAATATTATAATGATTCTCCAGGATACCGACGCCATCGTAGACGAACTGACAGCGCAGCAGACGTTATACGAATTCTTATTTACTATAGTCGACACTTGAGGCAGAGGCCGCCAGTAACATTTTACGGCCGTCACCTTAAAAAACTATGTACGCCTTGACCAAGGACTTCTTCGTTTCATAGAAAATTTCTTATGCCTTCACCTCTACCGCGCTAATCGCGGCCTTGGCGACAATAGGCACCTCAAATTAAGAACACCATCAAGTTTTAATTCACGTCATTGCCATAAAAAAAACTACTACGAAATCCTTTATCAGTACAATTAATTGATTTTTTTTTTGTAGATTGAACTATCATCCAGAGAAGGGCATATACGACCTACTGATCTCCAACGCAAGCTATGAGCGCGATAATGGTCGATTCGAGTGTAAAGTGAAAGCGGGCGGATCTGGTGCCAACCTGCACTCCCAACGATACACCCTGACGGTCCTCACGACGCCTCAAGAGCCCGCTATCGCGCCAGGATCTCGCGTCACCGTTGTGGAGGGAAAAAGACAGGAGTTGACCTGTAGCGCCATTGGAGGCTCGCCCGATCCTCAAGTCCGGTGGTACAGACAAGGTAATACTTTTTTTTCTTATTCTTAGGTGATATAAATTTTGATACCGATTGTGATAAAAGGGTATTTTGGGAGAGATATTTGTCCCCCCCCCCCTTCCTAAAAGCTGCACTTATAAAATTATGAACGTATAAACAGATGGTGATTTATTTTAGTTAATTTATTCAAGTAGAGAAACTTATAATACGCAACTACCATACGATGAATTGGTTTACGGGATTACGGGGGACTTAAAATCTATCGGAATATAAAATTAGGGGATCATTTCTAGTACTCCACATTAATGCAAGTCAGTAAATTCAACTAGGTATAATGGTATTCCGCCAGCATAGGTAACTTTGGTATGTATATATTTGAATTCCTGGGCGTCCTGAATGGAATACGTATTATGAAGTATATGAGGGCGAAATTTCGTTCATGTAGATTTCTAATCTATCTAACAATTCGTGTTGAAAAGTTTCGCGTATTTTATTTATGATAGTCGTGTATTACTTGCAGGGGCATAGAACATGCAATAAATCATACGCACGCAACGTTTATCATAACTTTTGACCGTTTTTTGGTTGCACTTTGAAGGGGGTCACATTAGAGGCGGTGCAACCTTTGACCATAACGCTTCACCGTTTTGGGTTTGGTATCTTTTGATAGATGATTAATAAAAATTTAAAATTATGGTGGCGGCATTTGGAATTGAGAGTTGTATACATATAGTTGCCTATAGTGTTGTAAATTTGTACGAATTAAATTCATTCTGTCCGGATTTAATCAACCTGTTTTAAACCGATTAAAATAACCATAAGAAACAGGTTATTCCTTCTTTTATCACTGCTGCTAATTTATGTAAATTTTAGTACCTACTTAGCGAAACCGTAACAGTCATTGTTGATCACTTTGTATAGATAAATAGTTGGGTAAAGCTTGTAAATTTAAAGTAAAATAAAAATAAAAGCCAGTAAATTGGAGTGAATGAATATTCACACTACCACAAGAGTACATAAGAGTAAGTTAAAAGAAGAAAAAACAGAAAAATCGTTTATTTCAGCACTTCATGCTTCTAAGTTATGCATTTTGTGCATACATATTGTAATGAGCATAGTTAGGTACTGGTGATAACGCATTAGATGATCGAGTGACAGATAAAAAAAAAGTGATGCTATAGTATTGAGTTTGTTCACAATAATTATTTTTTAACAATGAAAAAGCAAAAAATGTTCAGATCTACCTATCTCTATTTACACTACGCTCTATATTAAAGAATTACCTGTCGATAAGTGAATATAGCCGTTATTATTCCACTTTTTTTATTTCCGCGACTTCATAAAAGGGTAGAAAGAATACATTCATTCATTCATTCACTGGCTGTAGAAAGAATACAAATAACGTGCTTTATAAAAAGAGAAATCATCTATCTTAAGTATGTAGATAATACAAACAAAGTCACTCCACTCCAGTAATTTTGGGCTTCGAAAACTAGCTCATTCTACCCACAGACACATTCTTGCAAGATAAATAGTTAAATAGATGAACACAAATATTCTTGGCGAGACTGGGATTCGAACCCAATCGGTGGTAGCCGCAGCAACTCATGACGTGAACACTAATAAGCAACTGCGCCACCGCCCGCTTCATATAAAATACTTCCTCTCATCACTTCTGTCAATTTAGAAGTTTGTAAAGTTCCTCATGACTTACCCTGTATATACCTACTACTGCAACATTACATTTTTATCATGTCGTAATGTAATAATGTGATGTCAGATTCAAGATGCATAAGAGCATAATAATTCATGCTGCATCTGTTTACATTGTACTATTTTTGTTAATTATTTTGCTCGTAAATTTAATCCCAGTCCTATTCCAACGAAATTACCTTTGTTTATAGCGTTGATTCCCTTTGGACTCAATTTTCGCAATAAACAAAACGCATAGCCATTATTCCTGTATCAATATTTATACGCTCGAAACATGGAGAATCCATTCTGTATCATGTAACACAACTAAAGGCCTAGGCTAACATTTGCTTATACCGGTAAAGCTCTGCAGCTCTATTCTCTCAATAAAAAGTAAATGAAGGAAAATCATGGCGAGTTGAACCCGCAGAGGAAGTTCATTAAGGTAGTTTTTGTCGTTCGGAACGGCATTGTTGATAAATAATGGGGTAAATTGGCCGTAATAAGTGTTAAATCAAAGCTCGCCTGAGATTATAATGTCATTTCAGATAATGTGACTGGCGTGTGAAAGGTTTCTTAACCGTGCTTTGGTATAAACAACATCTAAGTAGTATTTATTTTTGGAAGAGTTTGATGTTCGTTCTTGGTTATAATCGAGTTATAATAATGGGGACATTGGAAAAATAATGAGCTGAAAATTAGAATTGAAAAGCCACATTCTCAAGATGACTATTCTTAAATCTGACAAGTTGTCAAACTTCATTATGTACGTTGACGAAAGCAACCCTTAACATTTTTAATTTTTATTATTGTGCTTGACGCATATAAATTTTCTAATGGTGCGTAAAACTTCTTTCCAACGTTGTCTAGAAGTTTATATTTACTCTAATAATTCAAGCAATTACGGTCTAAAGTAATCTTATTGTGCACTTTTACTTTATACCTACTATACGTACAGTGTGATCCATTTTGGTATTTTTTTCTGAAATCATTGGGAATGCGCATCATATCCATAAAGACTTTTTTAAGACACAAGCTACCATTTTGGAGGGGTAATCGTTTTATTTATCATCAATCAGTTGGTTTGCGAGATTCTACCAAGTTTGAGTTGAGAACTTTTTGTGGATTTTTTATTTTTTTAAATTTGATTCGTTCGTTTTTTCTCACAATTTAAGCTTGCTGATTTTATCATCCCTTAGAATCGTAATTCAAGTTAGTTCAAGTGACGCTGTTACTAATGAAGTCAGTCTCGCAAATATTTTTTTAAGTTGTAAGTTTCGGGGATTATATCCATAGCTCAACTTGTCTGTTTTTTTGTAATTACTTTTATGGGAATATAAATATTGAAATCCGGATTACTATATTAATTTAAAAACTTTCAGTAAAACATTCTCGTTTATTAACTTTTCCACCGGCAGGATAACCTTTAGATTTCAGAAGACGAGTTACGAATTTTTAATAAGCGCTCAGATCAATTATAGAAGTTTTAAATCCTTGGCAGAACATCGTCCTATTAAGAATTTCCTGATTGAAAGACTAAATTACTCTTCATAGCAGCGAGTTAAGAAAGAAAAAAAAGCTTGGAATATAAAATCTTTACCGGGCTTATAATGCTTTGCTTTAACTTCATTTCCCCAATTAGAAATAATGAACATGTCTTATAAGAGTCTTAAAAATGCGGCACTTTTAACACAACGCCATATTCATAATAATAATAATAATAATAATAATAATAATAAAATCCCATTAATTAAATCAGTTTGTTGTTGCTTGAAGAATAAACGTCAACCGAAACAGCTAGAACTCTAACAGCAGCACTTAACAGATTTCTTTCACTTCGATTCTTCCACCGAACCTTTTATCCTTATTTACGTTCAACGCCCATTACAATACCCCAAAAACCCCAGTCCCTATCGTTTCAGCTCCAAAGTGGACGTACTAATTTATTTACCAACAGGTCTACCGTCTCCCAGGTCAATTTGAATACAGGCGTCCTGAAAGGGCAACTCCAGTCGATTTAAATATAAATGCAAAGCGGAGGAGGCGGTACTCGTTAAGATAGGATATCTGGGCGCTTTGCAAGGCTTAGTTACCGCCGATGTGCGGATTTCCTTGGCCGTTATTTGATCTGCTTGCATCATTTAGTCCGACGGGAAACCGTCGTTAGCCATTCAGGTGCGTTTGTTACGACGGTCCCTATAACCGTTCGTTATGCTGTTCTAAACCTAAAGGGGTTGTAGAGCTTCAACTATCTGATGCATCGTATTTGTCCTTACGAGTATGAGGACATCGATAAATAGATATCCGAAGCAGTGGCTAGGAATCCGGTTTTGTCATTTATCAAACTCTTGTTTGACCAAAATAATTCCAAAATATAGCTAAATAGGTATACCGTTTAAGCTGTAAATTAACCTCATTAGCAATAATTCGTCACATGATATTTTAGAGCCTTGTTTTAGAAAAATTTTTAAAGACCTATCAAGCTCCACGAGTAATTTCAATATGATTTCTCATAAAAGCCCAGGATTTGTGTCAAACTAATACGACCATGCTTTATATATAAATTTTTAAATTGCTTTAAATAAAATTTGTATAACAATGGCCAGTAGGGCTTTACCTACTACTTCTATGCACATCGGGGGGGGGGGGGGGGGGTTGTCACTGCACTAAGTTTTTGGGATGCATTATGGCTGCATGTATATGAATACGTGATCAAAAATTGCTTTCCGAGATTCAGGGTATCGAAGCTCTAAAGAAAAATTGAGTTTTTCTTATATTAAATCGTTACCTCAAAAGTACCTCATCCAGTGGTGGGGATATCGGACCACTTTAAAAATCGACATTTGTCACCTCATTTTGAGTTTGGGAATAAAAAATCGTATTTCATACATCCGAAAAATGTTCTATCCCGGAGTAGTTTCCAATTTTGTTCACAAATAATTTTCTTCATTGTTATATTTTTGACATTTACGTTCTTTGAACTGTGAGAGAAGTTGATTTGGAATCACGCAATAATGGTGTATGAACCAACCAAAGTTGGCGGTGAACGCTAACTTTCAAGCAAAGTAATCGCGACAATTGTCTGGTTTATGTCTCTCTTGTTTAACTTTATTAAAGTGTAATGGAGTCAATTAAAAGTTAATAAACATAAGACAATAATATAAAACCGGAAAACAGTTATATTTTACATAAAAAGTCGACATTGTACATTTCAATTATTTTGGTTCGAATCAATAACAACTCTCAAGTTTTATTTAACCCTAAAGCATTTCCAGAGGGTTTCAGAGATATTATCATCTAATAAAAATTGTAATATTTTTTAAATATAGTCGTGGGAAGTCTAGACAATGACGTATCATTATGCATTATTAATTAGTTCCAGTAGAAACAACTTCAAGACGTGATAAAAAACGTTTATTTATTTTTCGATCGCTTCTGCAATCCTGCAATGCAGATGTTTGCTAATTAAATAGTCTAGTTAGAACTCACATAATATGTAACATACGACCATGTTGATTCTGGAAGAGAAAATTAACTTACTCAAACTTTGTTTTCTGTATGTACCACTTAGTTGTCTATGTACCTTGTACTTACATACAGCCATAATAATTAACGCCATCTTTATATATTTTTACAGTGACTATAATAGTAACTTTTAGTTTGTCAAAAACAATTATTCTGCTCACTACCGAGTCCAAAGATATCTGTAGCTTTTTAACGCGAACTAAATGCATATTGGAAGGGTAGGTATAAATTACACCTGACACCCTATATACACCCCTGGATAGTGCATATTGTATTGCATAATATCATTGAAATATGGGCCGTAGTAATATTTATTACCTTAAACGAATCAGGAAACCGTGAACGTGTCGGTAGAGCGCCAGTTTTTGTTATTTTGGAGCGACATTAAAATAATTGATTGCGCTATACGTTTTATTTATGGCAAAAAATTGGTAGTGTCTTCAGAGTTTCTGTCACTTTATTTGAACATTCCTTTTATTTATGTGTTCCTGCTTCCTCCCACCGTTTCACTAACTTGGTGGTTCCAGCTCCGAGCTCCTACCTCTGTGTCTCTAAAATGAGATAATCCCCTAGTTGTTAATTATTTATCAACTCAATTATTGCTGTTTTAAGCGGCGTAGGCGGATCTCGCTAAATTGCTTTCGCTTTTCTCAACTACCCGCACCAGCCGTGTTTGTTATATGACCATATTTTCAAGCAAAATTACGGCAGTTTTCCTGTTGACGCAACAATTTTTTCTGTTTTGTTTTCATGATTTATCTTAACTATAAGACAGACGTGTGGAAAATAAGAGCTGCAATAAAAACGATGACAAATAGGCTTATTGTAAGAGGAGTTGTGTCAATATATATATATATATATATATATACCTATATCGCCTCCAGGGACTGCTTGAATTGCCCTTCGACCCTTCGGCCGCCCTTCGACATGTGATGTCCTCGTTATAGCTTCTACATCCAGCCAAATGCTGAGCTAGACCTGGAAGATCGAAGGACTGAATAAATACATTTTCAGAATTGCCCATTCTAATTCATAAGATATTTTGTAGGATGTCAGATAGGGCATAATGTTGGGTTTAATCTAGCGGAAACATCAGAGATTTAACTGGCTTTAGTTTTGCTGACAAGATTGAAACACTACCAAACGTATTAATAGAAGATCGATAATTATCAGGAGAATTATTACACCTATTTTATGTGACATACCATTCTTTTTAATTTTTTTATGTCGCTACAGCTAGTTTGATTAGCCCTTATTTGTAAACTATTTAGAGTTTTGATCTCTTTTTTTACCAGTTTTTTTTCAATATCAGTGATTCTTCTCACATATAAAATATTTATTCAAGTTATAAGTTTTATAACTTTTATATGAGTGGAAAACTCGGTTAGACAGTTTTTTCTTATAGTAGGAATAATTAAAACAACTTTTACCTACCTTAGCTTCTTATTAAATAAATATCGAATACAATGTTGCAGCATAATTTCCGTTTCTTCGCTTACTGTTTATTCAGTTTTTCTTTTTTTTTAGAAAATAGAAATACTCGTAAGTGTGGTATGGGTCACCTACTCAACAAAGGCAGATAACAAAGAAAATCACTTACGTTTTATTGCGATTTAGAGCGTATTATTGGAAATAGCAAGCTGAAAGTTGGTGTTATTGTATATAGGGCAGGTTTTTAACTGATTCAAAATAAAATTGAAAAAATTTAAAACGTTACATTCTTTTAAATAATGCATATTCTGCATTCATTCACAAAACCGCACCGCACATTGTGCTTTATTCGACCGGCGTCGACAGTTTATACCCCAATGAGAGTTGCTAACGCTGCCAAAATTAACGAGTATTTAGAGAGCTGTGCCATTATTTGTTGTAAACATGGCTTCATCAGAAAATAAATTTCCAAACAAATTACGGGTATTAAAACGACACAAAATTTACTCCAATCGCTTTTCTCCATGACTTTTATGTACTAAGAAAAGGGCTTTGAAGGGGCGAAACGTATATATTTTGTAGTGGTTTTGTTTTTTATAAACTAGATAAATAATAAACTTTGGGCTTCAGCTTTTTGGTGCTTACAAATTGTGAGTTTTATTTGTTCTATTTATTTGATACCGCAGTTAATTTTGCATTTGAAAGGTTTTTTTGTCTAGACTAAAAGAAGAAAAAATGGGCTCAAGTAATGAATGCTATAGAGTGTAGTAACCGCCACCTAGATTTCTTTGTTATGATAAATTCCTTGACTCCGACAAATTTATGTTTTAATTTTTCACGTTATTACTGCGGTTTATTTTACCTTTTCTGCAATATTTTATGATAGCGCTTCTTACGAGGGATTTTCTAAGGTTGTTTATGTAAAGCTCTTGAATGCCGTTAATATTGACATGCAATTCAAAGGATTTGCATATTTCTGAAGACGCTACTTTGCGTTGCATAATCACAAGGAAGGAAATACTCCAGTAAATGAAGCGATTAAAACTGCATTTGGTGCTTTTAGATCTTAGAGACAAAGCTTTTGTCACGCCACACAATCATCGAGGCAATTGCCAGGTTAATAGAGAATTGTTCCTGCTTTTCCATTCAAGCAATAATTTTAGAACTTCATTCTTAAATTTAAGAAAGCAACGTCAGTTAGATTTGCGTAAGGACAATATTTTACCTGAATATATGTTCCATTGAAATAAATTAAGGGAAATTGAGTCTAATCCTGTCTGAGAGAGTGAGAGACATTAACATCGTTATAATTCGACATGACGAGATCTCGTACCGTAATTTACCGTTAGATATGTGAGACTTCCTGATGATGAAGTTGAGATTATGATTTTCCCACCCCGAAGATTTGCAGCCATGAAGCTTCAGCCAAATATAACACAGCAAACCGAGGAATATTATTGCAATGTACACGAAAAATTATATGAGATATTATGTTGATATACTTCAGTTAATTAATTATTCAAAAATGTCAACGCTATTCCGTTTTTTGACTGCTCAGAATTAAACGAATTTTATTTCGAAATGGGTCATTCTCGTGTATATCTGCCGCTATATAAACATTTCTTGTAGATTTTCCTATTCTTGCAACGTTGTTTTTCGTTATTTTGATAGCAGAAGCTGAATAGCAGCAGTGAGAAGTGCAGTGGTGACGTGCTTTGTTTGCGGTATTAGAGCGCGGCAATGCAACTATGTGTGTTGGGGTGAGCCAACGACTTTTCTGGGCAAACACCTGCCCTATTAGAGGACGTTTCCTGTTTGCCTGCCTTGTAACTGAAACATTTCCTGTAAGGTATAAAAATACAGGTATAAGGTGATGTGATGTTTGGATTATCTGATATATAGGTACGTAGTTGCTAAGCTAGACACATTTTTCAGGAATTATAGTTCAGCATTCGAATTTTTTTAAGAGGTAGAAAAATTACTTACTTCCATTTTAGAAGATTTTTTCCGGGGATGTATGAAAGAATATTTGAGGATGATGATCGAAATCTGTGCATTCGCTGGGTAAACATACTTTAAGCTGATATATGTAGATGGAATAAGCGAGCGGAGAATATTCGGAATCAGAGTTCGCGTACACCCAAATTACAGTGTACTTAGAAGAGAAGGAATCCTTTTTCTACGTAAATATTGATAGTTCATTTACATATAGATTGGTATTTTTGCATTTACATTTTTGTAGCAATTAATTCCTTTATTTTCCGGCGTGAGTGCAGGATTCCCACCAAACGCTAACACGAAAAACAAGACTTCATTTACATAAAATTTGTTTCGGCTATTGTAATTTTCATTGAAATTTTTTTGCATTACCTGTTCGCCATTGGAAGCCACAATAATGTTATCCACTAAAGAAATAATCAAAATTTACGCTTCCGATTGAATTCGAGCATATTTTAAATGCGAAACTTTTCTAATCAGAAAAAAACTACATCAAAAAAATTTGCACCTAGAGTAATAAACTGGAGGCTGTGGCTATTACAGCCTGACTTGTTATATTTTTATTTTATTTGTGAAGGTTTAAATTATTCAATAATATGTATACTAAAGTGTCCAAACAAATTTAAGATGAGACCGATCATATAGATATAGAGCATACTGTAAGAGAACTTAGGAAATGTTTAAGGTTTTCAAAACACTATATCAACCAACTGACAAGTACACTCTTTTTATAATAGCGTTGACGTAAAAGTAAAGCTTTTGTAATTTCAAAGTATTTTTCAAGACTTTTCCGAAGTATTTGATAATCGTAATGCTTCCGGAGTTTTACTTTTATTCTTAAAAACTAGATCTGTATGATAGCCTTTTGCTTTTCTGTGAAATCTGAAATGCTTTATGGCATATCATATCGCTACTTATTGGAGATGATCCGAGTAGAAAACATTCTAAAAATAACAATTGTCTTGAGTCTGTATGTTATCTCCGCGTAATCGATGTCCATTTTGTGTCATTTTTTTTTCTATTTTTTTCGACGATTTAATTGAATGGCCAATAATTTTGTATCTCGATAATTTCTGTTCAGAGGATATTAATAAAACGTCGAAAACTATAACATTTTTCTTATAGGAATTCGGGCTCAATGGTCTTTTTCTAGGCACATCCTATCAGATGGAGATGAACCTGAATAGTTGAATTTGTCACTCAAACTGTCCCCCTCGATAACAAAACAGACCTGTTTCGGCGTTTTTCGCGCACATCTTCAGTTTCCAAGTTATTATGCCTGTTACGTTTTCGTTGGGCCACCCTGGATAGGAACGTAGTCTGCGCTTAGGAATCAGTAGTGTGTGGTTTAGAAAATATCAGAGGAAGATCGTTTGGGGAGTGCTATCAGAAAGCTAACGAAATCATTCTAGTTTGGGGTCTTTTGGAAGTAATATAAACGGTGCTGTCAATTTTGGAAAATCAGAATCACTCTAGCGACCAGAGACAGATAGATGGCAGTACAATTGTGTAAATGTATAAGAGAAGAGCTGCAAGATTATAATAGTGAGTGATTGAGACATAACTAATTTAAGAAAAATAAGTAGTTTTTGATTAATCATTGAGGTCTCTAAATAGATTTCAGTCTCTAAATAGAGTTATAAACAAGTGAAAATCGCCATTTTTTTTATTGAAAGCAGCCTACATCGGAAACGGCTCAAAATACAATTTCGTCATTACTAAGCCAAAGAACTGTATAAAGCCCTGTATAAAAAAAATTACGTCAATAGAACATAAATTAAATAAAAAAATTGACCGTTTTTTTATTTTTCCAAAAAATCTATAGGTACCTACTTCTACCTACTTTCCGTCTTATCGATTGCTTACTTTTCTCGCCCACTGTATACAGGGTGTCCCAGCTTATTCGAAGCGGTCTCTGTAGGCCAAACGATTGATTTTTTCCAAATTTTTTTTGCAAATTCAAGTACAGGATCACAATGGCCATAATTTAAAATTATTTTGGAGTCCCATATGACAGTGGCATATCAAAGTTATGTTTTTTTAAATGGAATGCTCCTATGTTATTGCATTTTTGGATTGTCTGAGAAGAGAAAATAAGATTGGCTGTTACAGTTGGTGTTTAAATTCAGAAGTTTTTGAGTTATAAACAAGTGAAAATCGTCATTTTTCAAGTTCAAGGCCCTGTACAACGAAAACGGCTAAAGATAGAGAAAAACGGCTTACATGTCCCTATTTTAACTTTTTATGTACTATCCTATGGTATAGAAAATTTTTTACTTTCTTTGATTTTTTTATTTGGCGACGCGTGGAGAAATCTCAGAATTTTTCAAATTTTTTATCACCTTGTATAAACATTTCATCTACATGATAGGATAGTACATGAAAAAGTAAAATAGGGACATGTAAGCCGTTTTTCTCTATCTTCAGCCGTTTTCGTTGTACAGGGCTTTGAACTTTAAAAATGACGATTTTCACTTGTTTATAACTCAAAAACTTCTGAATTTAAACACCAACTGTAAAAGTCAATCTTATTTTCTCTTCTCAGACAATCTAAAAATGCAATAACATAGGAGCATTCCATTTAAAAAAACATAACTTTGATATGCCACTGTCATATGGGACACTCTGTATACTCCAAAATAATTTTAAATTATGGCCATTGTGATTCTGTACTTGTATTTGCAAAATTTTTTTGGAAAAAATCAATCGTTTGGCCTACAGAGGCCGCTCCGAATAAGCTGGGACACCCTGTATATGGTTTTTTATACCCTTGCGATGTCTCTGACGTATATGTCGCGCCTCGTGTCGCGCGTATAGTCAGTCGCGGTACTTTCTACACATTTCCGGATCAAAAACCTGAAGAATTGTTTAATTCCGTTAAAAATGAACCCGGCTAGAAATCCTTAACCCTTTTTGTCCCCGTGTTATGGATAAAAGAAATCCATTTTTTTAACTCTCTCCCGTCCCTCCAAATCAACGGACAGAGCCCAGGCCGAGCTCATTTTCATGGGATTGATAAAACATTTCGGTTGACAAAAAAAAATCTCCCCACCAACGCCTTCATGATAAAAGCTCAAACAAACAATTTTCTTTTTTATTTTGTGTTTTGGCCGCCATTTGTTTATTGTTGGGAAAAAATAATCAAGCGATAGGCGGCCAATCCAAAATTTCGTGTATTTTAGATTTCCCCTTCCCCCTTCATGCCTAATTCACCGATCAGGACAAGAATTTGCCAAAGCTCTTGGAAAAGATGAATTTACAGGAGTGGAATTTTTTTGTCCCTGTAAATTAATTGCCTCCCCATGAATTCGTCCGTTACTCCTGGTAACTCCCGTTTTGGCAAAAAAAAAAAACTAGGAACCCTCGGTGAGTAATGGACGGATTCGCGATTGCGCCACACCAGGATGTGCGCTCTCGCGAGATCTCGGTTTTTACCTTATTTTTTTTACCGACTACCACAGCTAACCTAGGGACAAAAAACCTTTACCCCCATTTTTTACACCTGCTTTTCTCCCCACCGCTGAGACTTGCGCCAAATCGGCTACATAACAGTTTAATAGTTTCTTTAATTTTATGTAATTTGGAAGAATTTTTCACGATTTTGAATTCGTTATGACATGCATTAAAGAGAGAAATTAATAAATCCTTTTCGTAATCGTAAAATGACGATATACGCCCAACAATTTCATAAAAAATGCATGCTTTTCCTTTCCAAATTGGACATTATTTAGATACGTAGGTAAGTAACATAAAATATTTGTTGAAACCGCTCGCCGGGCTCTTGCATTTTAAATTACGTGATGTTTGTTATTTCTGCGTTCAGGGAGGTGTTTTATTTGTAAAGGCTTAATGGAAATTTAACTCAATGAAATTAAGAGATAAAGATACTTCACATCTGGCAAAAATAAAAATTGAAGCCAACGCTCTAAACAAACGCAAGAGTCCCGGCGAAAACTTCAATTGGGTTAATGGACGTGTATATTAAGTAAGCGATTAATTATAAACACCTATAAAATTTTGTAAATGGAAAGCTTTTAATATACAACTAAAATGTTTTCGGTCGGCGAATGCGGAAGGTAATTCTTGATTATTTTCATAGCACGGCCAGACCAGGAAGAAGGGAAATTAAAACAAGCACTTTGGTGCGAATTCGTACGCTCATATATTTTTATTTTGTCCCGACCTTTTAGGTTCCACATCCACGGAGTGTATAATGAATGGCGGTAGGTATATTTTCATTAACATGATGAAATTTATAAACTTGGGAAGGCAATTTAGACTTCGCACAGGAGCTGAAACTGACATGCATAGTTTCAGACGTTCCTGAATAATTCAACCGAAAGTTCCCCGCCTGTAAATCTATTTAATAGGTAATGTGTGTATTATTTCACTCTGGACTGTCTTACATGTCAAAATTAAATTTTCATATGTGCATTTCTGTTGTTGTACTTGTCGTATTAGCGTTTACTTTACTTATTATTTCATATAAGTACCTACTCATATTTCCAAGACAACATCCACTGCTGCATTTAAAACAGCATTAAATAAGAATATTAAAAAGCCACTCACTCCGTAGATAAATTACTCCATGCATTAGGTAAAAAGAAATAGGTTTAGTAATATGAGCTCTTTAGGGAATTTTATGAAAAATATCACGTCCGTCTTCTGTCAAGATTCAGGGTATAAGGTGCAACAATAAAAATGATAAAATATAAAACGAACACCTCTAGCTAAGTGCATTCGCTTGTACTGTTCGGCCTTTTGTTCCAGGCTGACCCGAAAATGTACAGACTTATTTAATTCGTTAATAGATTCAACCTGTCACAGTTAGTCCAGTTCGATTAAGCATAACACGGCGAAGGAAAGAGCAGGGTGACACATCACACGACAAGACAATGATTGGTTTATTAAATAATACACACAATGACATGTGACGCTTCGAACTGATCAGGGTGAACGGAATTTAATTAGAGAAAAATACAGGGGTTGCAGATTTCTAGAACTGAATAATAACTGAAGCTGATAATGACTGGATTCTTTAACAAAACACTTGGAACCTGATTTATATTTAATATTCTGATCTGGTGTGCTTATTTTTTATGAGTCTTCATACCTTTATTATTTAATTTTGCTGTCAGGAATGTCTTTGGTGTTGGTGACCTGACATATCACAAATAATTGAAGAAATCATTTAAATTATTTAATTGTTACTGGTTGCTAAAACTGTCAAATAGACCTACTCTTTTATCATGAAAAGAAATTATTTACTCGATAAAAAATTACCTTGAAACTAATTAATAAAGTAAAGATTACCTGAGAATTGAGCCAAACTAACTGGCTACCTAGACACTGCTGTGAAAACCCTAATGACATTTATAATCTAAATATCCGTTGTTATCGTGCGGGTTGGTAATGGTAACTTTTCTTCTGGGGATTCTATTCGGTTAATTAAATTGAAATGTAATTCAACAAGAAAAGGATTAATACAGTCAGGTTGTTTCCTCTGAATTAATTGGTCTGCTATTAGTCACTTCCTATACGTTCTACCTTAAATAACCGACTTCCCGTCATATCTTGTATATTACAAGAAGTACTGTGAGAAAACTTCATTTCAGTGAAGGTGTAACGCTTGATGAACTTCGTCTTTCCTCGCCAAGACCAGTGGTGTAGATGCCAGACAGTTAGCAAAAAACTGCACAGTGTAAACATCATTATTTAATGCACCTCGCGGTCGCTTCTTTACGGGATTGGAGTGCTTGAGTAAATTACAATCTCGAACTGGAGAATTATTGATATGAACTAAGCGGGCAATTCTTTTCTACATGGGGTAGCACTAGCTCTAACACTAGCACTGGCACTAAAATGTCCGCAAAGAGGCTTTTAACGCATTTACTGCATTGAAACGCTTGGGTTTACTGCAGTAATAAAGCCCTCTATATTAGGTTTTAAAAAAGCTTTCTTTCTCCTTATAATAGGAGATGCCAGCGACGATAAAGTTTAGGTTTCATTTTAATGTAAAGGGATGAAGCAGGACCATTTATCACATCCTATGACGTAGAGGAGAGTTCACAATCATGGGACGGTATCAATTTTTATATGCAAGCGAAAAAATTTCCTGTGTGGATGCGGAATATTTCATATTTTATAACCCATTTGCTTCCGATCTGATTTTTCTATCATACATGAATTATTTTCAGGTTCGGTTTATCCAATGGAAGCGGCTTTGAAGAATGGCGGTTCTAGAGATCAACCCACGACTGCTACTCTCCTAGTAACACCCTCTAAGGAAGATGATGGATCCGTTTATAGGTGTGAAGTTTGGAACAGGGCGCTGCCTATAGACAAGAAATTAGTTTCTACAGTCACTCTGAGCGTCAATTGTAAGTACATATACGCATATATACTTAGCGAATCCTTTCATTTCGTATTCTATAGCGGAGGGGAAAGTTGGAAGTTGAAAGGGAGGCTAATCAGTATTAATTACACACTTTGTCTGGAAAAAAAAGTTCATTACTTACGTGGTGTCTGTGTTTACTCACACGTCTGAAAAAATAATGCACGTTCGATGCTTTTATCATTAATTCAAGTAGGTCTGTTTGATGAACTCGGTTTATGATCAAGTTAACTTGATTGGGCCATTAAACATTCGTACCGATCGCGCAAAAACATTATAACATGATTGTGTTTTCAGCGAGTTACATGAACCGTCGACAAACAGATTTCGTTTGATGATTCGACTGTTCAAACATTTGGAAATTAATGAAGAAGCGTCCAGTTTATTGCCCTGTCAACTAACAAAACAAGCCAGTAAAATTATGTTGTCCTGTTTGTGGACGTCACATTTCAGAAACTCATGCAAACATTTTTCTAAATTGGAAATTTCAGTTTATAAGATGCATTTCCTGATTACTTACTTGAATCTTCGGTTTTCGGGGAGTTGCTAATTTTATTTGATTTTTCCTCTTATTCTCACTAAGATAGGTAGCAGAATAATTTTAATTAAGATATTTCAAGTGTTAATGGTGACAGAAGTATTGTTACCATGTTATCATAATGCGTTATTATTTTTAGGCACGCACCTATTTCTGGTACAAATTTAAACGACTAATTAACCCCTCGATTAGGAAGATAAAAATGAAACATCTGGCAGAATTCCGTACATTTCAACCGGATGCCTTTGTTTATTTCTGTTTAGATTGGTACATACGCTCGGGTGTCTTTGGTGTCAAAACTGAAAGTCCTGTTTATTTGTTGAATTTCCAGAAATAAACCCCTATGTATATTTTAATGTGCCATTGTTTATAAGATTTCACACCAGCACCAGAGACTAATGATTGATATAGTATGCGAAATAAAAAATAATAAGCATATACGAGGAATCATTGCACGTGTTTATTTTATAAATTAACTCTTCTTGCTGGATTGCGAGACTTCATTTGAAAATCGTGAAATGCTAATTTATTCCCGGAAGAATACAAAAAGTAGATATATGTAATGTTTAGTCTGGCATCATCCTTTGTAGATTTTAATTAATGAGGAATAAATAGATCCCCAGTGAATTTACATAGTGATCCTGACAGGGCGATCCGGGTGTAAGAAATAAGGCCGAAGGATGCAGCGTGCTCTTGTAATCAGTTACGAGCAACCTTGCATTAATTACTTTTATAGCGACCGCGTTTTAATCTAATTACACTTTAATTACAGCGCCTGCCAATAAACCGAAAATCAAACACACAAATGCCGATTAAAGCCTCATGGCAAATTAACGTTCTCATCGTCCTGATGCTACCACCAAAAGGCTCTTGACATCTGTTAGAAAGTATTTGCTCATCGATTGACGTTTATTTTATCAACGGACCATGTAAATGTCAATAAATTTATTCATGTGTCTAAATTTGTGATCAGTTTAATAATAATTGATTATCCGTTGTAATATTAATACATGTACGCCTCGATTTTGGGTATCAACAATTCTCGTTCTGGAAATATTTATCTCTCAAGATGGATTTTTTCTTTCATGAGAGTCGCGCTTTATTTTTAAATGTTGCCCCCCGCCTCCTGATTGTTTCAGAGAGAAATCTTCGATGGATCATTTTCTGCAAAGATTGAAAAGCTGTTTCTGTTGCAGTAGTAGTAATTTTCCAGAAAAAACAGGAGAGAGTTTTCATTTTGTGTTTTTATCATTTTCGTAATTGCATTGACCATAGCAATAAAAATTACAACAAACAAAAACGACAAAAAAAGTTAAAATCAGCCAAGTCTATTTAAAAAATAACATCACAAATTGAAAACTTTTTCTCGATTTTCTCGAAAATGGCTCAACAGAATGAGAAATTAACTACTATCTGCTTCTCAATCTAAACAAATGAACCGTCTAAGATTTCTTTATAAAACAATTATTAGGGGAAAAACAATAAATGGTGACTGTCATGAGAGAAAAAAATCCATCTTCAAAAGTGCGAATATCTCGAGAACAGGAGTTTTTGGGGAGGGGGGTTTATGCCCTCATGTATACTTCTGATCTACTCATCGGGTACTACCGATCCCAAAAGTTACATCAAAAATTTAACCGGGAGCCAATTCCCATAAGGATTCTGCGGAGTTCTTTTTGATTTATTAGTTTGTTGAAAATGGCGATATTCATTTGTAAATGCATTTTGCATTACCCGCTCAGAAGTTTAAAAGTATAATGTTAAATTCACAAGATCTATCTACAAGCTAAAGTTTAATTAAAGGTTATTTTTTCAAGGTTTAATTTTAAAAAAAATCATAGATTGGCTTACTTTAAATAGAAAGTGGTTGGAGGCCTCTAAACGTTATAATAAGCTTTGAGCTAAAAAAATATGCCAATAAATTCTGTATCGTTTAGGAAAATCCTGTACGTTTAGAAAAAACGTATAACAGAATGTGTTCGATGACATTAACAAAGTGTTGATTTCTGCAACAATCGTGAGTCTTGGTCACTATAATAGAGGCCGGGATCAATCAAACCTTCGCTATAGTCCTGAGAGCTGTAAAACGAAAAAAAAGCAATTAAAATGATGGCCTCTAAAGCTCCGAAGCGAAAGTTTCCAAGAACAGTTTCCAGCACGTCTTCGAGCAATGGCTGTAGCGATGTAAAGAGGTAGTTGCACTTCAGGATGAGTACATATAAGAACGTGACAAAAATGTTACTTTAAATAAAGTTTTTTCCGAGTTTAATTCCAGTTTTTGTTTTGAAGCCCTCGTACATTCAAAGCTTTTTTAATTCTAAAGTAATATAATTGAAATTGCTAAGAGGGACCACTCATTCCAATAATTTTACGAGTTTTTAACAAAACATAATTTTTTTCATACAGGCTTTTCTTTTTTCATTCCATGTTCCCAGACTCATTTTTTCTGATGTTTATCACGTAAAACGCTTTCAATTTGTTTTTTTTCCTGATTAACTTTTAACTCTTAAGTCTCTGGACCCAAAATGGCGCTACTATTTATATCCCAAATAAAATTACTTCAGTGTCTTGGAAAGCTCTTAATTTTTCAAAAATATTTCAAGCAAAAAAACTTGTTCAAGCTAAAAATTTTCCAAAAGAGGGATTCGGGAAAAAGTTATAATAAACAATTTTTTTTTAATTTTTTTGAGGATATATCTCGTAAACCGTTTGAAATACAGAACTCAGCTTTTGTGCATGTCATGTCAATGATATAAGCCACCTTTTCAATACCAATTTAGTTTTTTTTTCATGTGCCATTAACGGATATTTTAGGATCAAGCGAAGTTTTTTTCCCTTCATTTTCTGACACATCTTTTGAAACATCAAAGCGAGTATTTCATCGTATAAATGGCCATTTTTCTCAAAAACTTGTCAGCAAACTTCTTGTCAGCAATTATTAATGACCAAGAGTACCTTTTTTGTATCCCGAAATGGCGGAAAGTCACAACGCTGCACTGGATAGGTACCATTCTTCAGGCAGAAAAATAATGTGTAGGTCTACAATTACCAGATAGATGTTACCATGGAAACATATGAAATGGAAACACAACAAAGCTTAAAACAATAATCTCGTTGCGCGGATACATATATTCGATAATATTATGCAAAATCTCGAATTCGAACAACGATGCCACATTGAAAAATTTTGTTGAACACAGGGAATAGGTAAACTTTGAATGCCTGTAATTCCGTTCACGATAATAAAAATAATAAAAAGCAAACACTAACGTTATAGTTATGTGAAACCATGTATTTTGCCAATGGAGGTTGTTTAAATTTGACCGCCATTTCGATTTAAAGTTTAGAAAAAGGACACCCTATATCTCGGTAACGAAGCCGAGGAACCCATTTTTGTTTTAAATTTACAATCTTTCTGAACATCCTCTACAACACCCTGTATTCCGTGTCCTATAAAATATTAAATAAAATGTCAATTTTCCCAGTCTCGCATATACCTACTAGGGGCAAAAAAAACTCATGCGACCCTAAAATCTCCTCCAACGGCTTACGAAAAAAAAAATTGTTGGCGTTAAAAAAGTAGCTAATATCAATGATAAGATTGACATACAAAAATAAAGTTCTGTATCTCAAATATTTCCCGAGATATCTTCAAAATACTGGAAAAATATTATTTTTTTGATGACCCTCTATCTCAAAAACGGTGCATTTCCGGACACACATGTTCTTGTGTAAATTTTTTTGCTTATTTTTGACCAAAGAATGTGCCTTTGAATTTTTTTAAGCAATATTAAAGATGTTTTAAAAAACACTTTTTTCAAGACGTACAATAAGTAGAAATAATACAAAAATAACCCAATTTATTTTAATATAGGCAATTTTGTTGAAGTCTTATTTTTAAAACTAGAAGCGTGGTTACGTTAGTGTATATCTCTTCAATTCGCCATCGAATTCCAATTTCACAAAGGATAAAGCCTCGGGAGTAACAAATTTATCAGTCTCGAAATCTATCATTAGTCTTTGTCACTTAGTCCTTTTAATACGTCAATCATACTCCTTGAATTCTTAAAGAAGTATTGTATTCTGGAGGGACAAACTTCAGCGTCTACTATCACTTTGTTAGAAAATAAACTTAGTTGACACAATGGCCCGTAGGCTTTGTATGTTAATGATTATTTTGTATTCAGTAATAGCTCTTGCAATTTTCTGCAATTCCGTATTGAAGCTGCTTATTTACCGGTAAACCGGTAAGAGCATTATTTATAATTTTCCACAATAAAAAAAATTGAAGAATCTTGAAGCATGCGAATAATTTCAGGTAATTTATATAGAAACAAATTTAGAATTAAAATAAAAAATAAATTTTACTTATGATGTTAAATTCATGAGATAATTAGAGGTGAAGATAGAGAATTGTTTTATGGATGAATTAAAAATACTTAGGTACAGTAGAAGAAAATAAAGATGATAAAAGTACCAAAGCACCATAAAAAATTGAGTTTTACTTAAAATACGTCCAACTACAAAAACAAACACTATCTCGCAATATTTGGGAATAACCAAAAATCTAAAAGGTTAAGATAAAACGGTTTTTTATTGTGTCATAGTCGTATATTATATTATTTATTGAAGACAACATAAATTAAGAAAAAAATTTAATCACGGTGACACAAATATGAAAATTAAATGGGTTTACGTTTCTCGCCACTTTAATAAAATTACACCCCCCTTCTAATTCTTAGCGGAAAGAATTTAATCGCACGAGTGGATATACTCCTAGGTCTGATCCTCTTTTCTTCTTCCAGTTCTCGAAGTCAGTATAATTCATTCCTGGTTCCGTAATAAAATGCTGAAATTAATTTTCACCCGTTCTTCTGGTATATTTTTAATCTTTGTACTACTAACGATGTCATTTTTCATCTCCAGACAAATGAATGTGATAACTCGTCTTGTTCATTAATTGGAAATTGTAAATTGCTTTTATGGCGTCCTGGCTTCGCCTTAATTCCATCATATTCCAGCGAGCAATACTCTCGAATTATCTCCCTTTTAATTGAAGTTTGTTCTTTTTCTCATCCGGAAATATTAAAGGAAAATCCCTATTCTCTTTTCAACGATGGATCGTATTTTTGAGCACTCAAAAAATGAAATTACACCGAAACAATGAAAACTGTTCATATATTGATGCTCGCATGGACTGAAAACTACTCGTAATAGTGCCATAACACTTGATATTACAGTTTCTGGAGCTTCTTCAACAGTAAATATTGAAATGGAGTGCTCGATTTGACATTCATAGCGTACCTACACTTTATTCAAACTAGCTGTAGGTAGACTGTAGTTTGTCAGAAAAATATCATCTTGGAGCACGAACACCTTGCATTTTGTTCTGCTTGAAATTTCAATTTTCGAAGGAATCGACTTTATCTCTCGTCTCAGAAGCGGTGCCCACTCATGCGTAATAAAATAAAGATGATATTGTTCCAAATAAAAATAAACTCATAGGTCTTTGGAAGTCATTTAATGCAAGATTTCAGAACTATGCTTTCATATTCTGACATGATACTTCGGATGCTGGAGTTCATTTAATTGTCTGCTCTATTTTTATTTTATTTTAAACTCTAATAATTTTTATTCAACTTTTGAAAAAAGTTGGAATAAAAAAGCCCCGGTCCAGGAAAGTGATGGTCGTTTTAACAATTCAACATAAACCCAGAAAGTACTTCAAGTTCTTAGAAACTTAGCGATCTACGAAACTCCTCTTTGATTAGTAAAAGAAAGCCCTCCGGCTGGACAGTTCAGATTTCTATATTCTCCAGACAAAAGTATAAAAGAAGTTGGTATTAGACTAAAAACTATCGAAAAAAATCGCTTTAGTAGTCGCCATATGATTATAATTTCATACACTTCAAACAATTTCTAATCAATTCGGCCCCATAACTCGGAAATTTTCTCTTAGTCAAGCGGACTGTTAGATCAAGACATGGTACATTGTCAGATTTTGCGCAGAATTGCAGAGCTTTATAAACTCGTAAGTATACGTTTCTACCAACAAAGAATGTCGCTCTGTCTATGGGTCTGTACAATATTGACAACAGCCTCGCAACTCAACTTCAACAGAGACTCAGATTTTTACTAAAATCCTGAGTTTAGGAGCTGCATTGTATCGTCGGGTAATTTAATGATGACCCTCAAACGATGGGCTACTGAACGCCAAAGCAGACGAAAACCAGAGCTTAATAGGTAATAAGATGAAAGAGCGGCGAAGAAGCTGCGGAACCAGAAGATAAGATTTCGATTGATTACTTCTTAGATCCTGAAGCATTTTGTGAAATCGTCACCCAACAACATCAGAGATAATGCCAGAACTGTATCGGTCTCAATTATCTTCGAACGGGGTTACAGGGCCAGAGCTTTTCAGAGAAGTAGTTGGACGCGAGATGAAGAAGCTTCTTCTTCTTAAGGTGCCGTCTTCTGTCGAAGGTTGGCGATCATCATGATAATTTGCAGCTTTTTGACTGCTGCTCTGAAGAGATGATTTTTGTAATCTTGAAATATTTTTTCAATATATTTCTTCCATGTTTTGAATTTGTCTTAGGTCTAGAATCACATTTCCACTAGCATCTGTTAATATGTTGTCCTCTTGTGCATGTTAAAAGAGCCGTGCAGTTTTTGCAGTTTTTCAATTTCGATACATTTGTCGCACAACCACTTGTAACAATGGTTGCATCATTTCCGCATTAGCTTCAAAATTTCCCCTGTCATCTATTCCTTTTTACTCTTTCTATCTTCTTGGTTTAGTTCTTTTTACCAATCGCCATCAGCATTGTGATCTTGATGTTGTGCCTTGTAGTGTCTACATTTTCTTCGTCTTGATTTTTCCCTGCGCTGTGTGGGCACCAATATCTCCACAGATCATGCCAGATAATCCAGATTTCCGAAACTAACTGAATGGTGTGGCCTACCTTTATTCAGCGGTCTACCAAATTCAGGTCACCTCCTTCTGCTGTCGAAGCTTGGATTGCTTTCTATAACCCACCATTTTTTGAATAAACAGCTTGTGAGATAAGTTTTTGTTGCCTTTAAGTGACGGTGTAGAAAAAAGCAATTGCAATGAGAAAGATGTATCGAAAATCTTCTCAAAGGCACGCATTCATTTTTTGGCTAACAGAATCTAAAAACTAAAAAACCCCTGTGCGAAATTTTGGAAACTTCTGATTTTCCTCTTGGATGTCATATTATTACTGCAGTTAATACCGTAAATCACGCTTCAGCAGCGTAGAGCCTACCAGTTTATTTAAAATGGCTATATGGTGATGACGTTTAATCAATAAAAATTTTGAAAATCCTACATAGGTATTTTTATGTAAATTAAAAGTTTCACAAATTGCCGCATTTCATTCCAGATTCGTGAGTTACCTACTTCGTACGTAAGGCAACTCGGTGTGATGGAACATTGGAAAATATTATTTCAACAAACAATGGGTCCGTTTCGCTTAGAAAACTGACTCGGGAATGAAGCCCAGCAGCAGCTAATAAATTTCATCGTCGTAATAGATGCGTAAAGTTTTGAATAGTAATTGAACAAACTCAGAAGTTTGTTTCGGTGCCTCTGCTTTGAATAGCAAGTCCTCAAAGCCCATGCCCCGTGCCGTTGGAAAAAGGAACGCTCTCCTCTTTGTCATTTAGGATAATTTGCAACAAAATTTAAAACAGTTCCACTCTCCTATATTTGCATATTATAGAGCAAGTGCTATTAGAAAAAACCATTTACCGGAGCGGCACAAAGTCGACTGGATTCATGCACAAACATTCGACAATAAAAGATAACTGAAAAGGTCTGAAAAACGGTCAGGTCGAGCGCATGTAAAAGCAAAAGGCTCGCTTAATGGGATCACTGAAAGTCTGAAAGAATTTCAGCAAGTCTTGAATGGAAGCGGTTTTTCAGTTTCTGACTTCATTTCAGCTTTTAGAAAGTTAAAACATATTCATTCCAGTAAGTGGTGTATTTTAGGGGTTACTTTATTATCTACTTACATCATTAGGACTTTTGTGTGGCTGAAACTGAATGTAGCTAAAAATTATTTAAGCCGCTTCGGTTTTGTAATTGGAATTGCTCTATTTAAGCATTTTGTATAAATAAATTAAAAGTAAAAGGTAAATGTTGCTGGGAATGTCGAGAAAATGCATAATTTATGTAAAAGCTTTGCATTTATGCAAGCATTGATCTGGTTAATGAATGCAAAAACAACATCTATAATTACCGTTCAGTTTAATATTTCCTAGCTGTTATATATGCATTGTGTATATCATATCATTCCTACTGTAACAAAGTAGCTATGATAATAACATTAAGAATAATATGAGCGTGATCGCAATAACAATTCAAATGTCACTTAACCATGCCTTACATACTTAGCTTACATAGCTTGGAATTATGTTTTTATTGCATAAATGAGTTAAATTTGACAAAATATTTTTTGCAAATTTCTCATGAATTTTGAATTTTACTGTGTCTTCTGGAACATTTTCGAAGTTTTCAGGATTTCACTGAATATCTTGGATTAAAAAAATCCCGTGATAAAAGAAAGATCATGTATTGTATAGTGTCGCCGTCATATCCTCATATCCCATGTCAAAACCTGTGCATGATAACACTGCAAACATCCCCTGCTCCGGGCTATGTCTTCTTTGAACCTTAAATCAGCACTACATTGTGAAGGAAATATCCTCAGAATCAGCGGTCTTGAATCTGTGTAAATTTATATTGTGTTATTATCACCAGGTGCAGAATTAATAAATGAAATTATTTCCAATTCGTAAGTTATAAAGGGATTCGTGGTATCTTTTTAGCAAGTCCATTGTGTAATTTGACAACGGTGTTCAGTAATGAAGGTTTTAATTCCAGCCGCAGAGATATACTTACGTTATTTGCGTCCTCCGGCTATATTGGGGTAAAAACTTTTATTCGAGTCACGGACCGGTGGAATCGTATCATGCAATTTTTGGGATATGCGAGATGGTATCAAAAGTGACCGTCCTAAATTCATATTAAAGCTGGAGAAAATAAAACCTGAGATCAATAAGTGATTTACCGTCTGCGCATTCTAATAACTTGATTTTCCTAAAGGTATACCGTATATGGTAGATACAGTTAGAAGCTATAGAACGGTTCTTTTATTTCGGAACTGCTCGATTTGGAAATGAGAAACAGAAATGATATTTCCCAGAAGGACTGTTTACATAGCAGTGGCTAAAACAAAAGTTTGACGTAACATCGAACTTTGAATAATTGATTGGATTAAATTGTTTGTTTTGTTTGTTTTTCTACGGGCGAATGGCTGCGCTTTTGCGTTGTTAAAGTTGAAATTTTCCCTCGCCGAGGCTATACGACAATGTGAAAGTATTGCAGAAGTTCTTGATTACTAAGAGTCGTACCACTTTCATCATAATTTTATTTAACTAACAGCGAATTAGTCCGATTTTTTCTTGAATCGTTGTTACAAACTAATTTCCCTTTTTTAGCTAATTATTTAAATGCAAATGCCTGAAAAGTTCCAGTAGTGAAACTATTTTGATCTAGATCTCATCACCAATACCAACTTACGTAAAAATATAGACTTAAGAACTTTTCAGACAATGATTCATATAATATGAGAACAATGAAATTTCACAAATGTCTTTTTTGAATCAAACAGGGACATTAATCGTGAGAAGCCATTGTTTACAACTTCCAGGAAGATATTAAGGATAACTTACGTTCTTTCAGAAACATTTCCCTCACAAGTTCATGAAACTTCCTTCCTTTCATCAGCTCTAAAACACTAGCCATTACTTATCCAATACTAAAACAATGATGATGCTCTAAGCTTAATAAGATGACGTGACGCACAGAAAATCAATTAAAAACTAAACAATAGGATATCTCGCTTTAAAAGTTGTTCCCTTCATCATTATGATGTTACCTAATTATTATATTACATAATTCAGATGAAGATTGAAGATGCTTTTACTCATCGATGCCTTCCCCGTCATACGAGGATATTATACTTGAATGGACCGCATCCAAGTTAGACATAGCGCGAAAAATAAATTAATTAAATAAAAAGACCCTTGGGGGGCACTTTTAAACATAAATTCCCCAGATGATCTCATAACTCATTTTTGTGGCATTGAATGAATACTTGCGAGCTGACCCGGTCGTTTTACAATAAGGAAAGCCCCCACACCTCGTAGGTCATAGATCTCCCTTCGAGGTGAGTTAATCAACAATCTCCAAACCATATAGTTGACTTGGGTTGGCGCTTATGGTTCTCCGATTCCTATAAGCCTAATTGTAGAATGCCGTGTTCATATCCTCATACGTGAGAGCCTTCTCTTCAAATGAGAGTTCTCACGTAACATCACGACCGAAATATCTCATCGCTCTAGACGTCACGAAATGGACTCGGGCAGATTCACATTGTAGTGCGTGAGGGTGAGCACAATCGAAGAAACTAATATGGAATTTTTATTAATTCAAATAACTAGCAGTACATACCCCCGAGGGAGTTGTTAGATATGTTGCTGTTGATAAGGCTAACCTTTTTTCTAATACAAGGTTCCGTGGTATCTAATGTATCTATGTAAATTTATTATTACTTGACAAAACAAATCGCATAATCCTCATGCAAATTCTGGTCATTATTCTGTTGCATATGATAATGAAGGGTAATTTGCATTGCGGAAAGTACTTTGAACAAAGCGCATAACTTTATGATGTACGAACCAAAAATCATAATGCTATTATACACGTGAAGAGGAAATTGTCGTTTTTAATGTTAAAACTTGGAATTCTGCTCTAATTTTGATACCAAAGCTATTTTCTTAACAGATAGGTACCTAAGAAATCATTACTGAAAAAATCGCTGAAACAATCAATTATTGTCAATATATCTATTGTCAAAATGTTTCCAGCAATTTTCAGGGTATTTTAATTATTTTCAAAATAAAAGCAACTCTTGTCTTTTAGGTATATACTTCCATACGATTAAGCTTTCGATATATATAATTTTCTGTTCTTGGTCGTTATTATATGCGAATGGTGCTGTATTTCTTTACATGAAACAATTCAATGTCCGTATAAGGCTCATGTACCATTTCGGCTAATTAGCCCAATAATAATAAACAATCAAAGCTTTTCCATGGGAATTGCTAGCGTTAGCGTTAATGTAGAACTTAATAATTTACAAACGCTTAAGCATACAGCTTTTCGTTGTTTGGTAAATACTACCTAGTTATAATATCTCAATCTCAGTCTATTTCAAAGGAACATTTGTTTAGTGTAGAGTAAACCCATCTAAAGATTATTTGTAAAATTATACTTTCGATACTCATTATAAACAATTTCAACGGACTCGAGAAAATTAGGTACCTACTTACAATTTTCACCCCAACCTACTTAGGGACATTTCTAACAAAATTTTTCCAAATGTTTTGTTGATAGTTTTCAAGTTTTGAAAGGGTTAGGTACATTTTAACAATCTAGTGGTGCTTTCTTTTCCAAGAAATAACAAGATATACCTCATGTTAGTTTTACAAAAAAGAAACACTTTCACATTTTTATTAAGGTTGCTCGTAAAGTAACCACCTATTTAAATTGATTGAAATGTATCAAAAAATATAACCAGATTTTACGATGTTGCATAAAAAATCTCATGTATTTTGGATAATATCTGGTGTCTTGTAGGTAAAAAATTGACAGATTCAAGAAGAAGGGCCTACATGGGGTCGAAAGGACCATGAATATAATCGAGTTTCACCCCGCTCGTGACAGCATATAACGGAGAATGTGGCACATAAAATATACCTAACGACATTCGGGGATGTGATTTTTTCATGAAAAATTCATCGACATTTGATTTCCCTTACATGTCTTTTACGAGTGCACGATTAGGAACTGAATAATTTATCCCCCAGTAATGGCCCGCTAGAGCTTCTATAATTAAGTTTGTCAGGGTTGTCTTAACCCTTGTAAGTTCATAATGAATTTGAGCCAAGTTTCTGTTTCAACCCAATCCCACATAGAAAATCACTGCTCACTGCATGACGGTTATCGTTGAGTTGATTGAGTAAATTCTGCTCTCTCAGCTGAAACGTTCTCTCGATTTTTCGCTCCAGTCTTTTTTTGGAATCATTTTCAATAACCCCTCATTTAAACGTCTTGAATTCCACACCACCTGTTTCGTCATTTTAATAAGCTTATATGCGAGGAATTCCGAGGCTTCTACGTATAATATAAAAGGGAAACGCATTGCTAGCTGTAGGCCGTATATGCGCAAACAATAATTTGTGTCTTAAAATTCCAGTAATTACAGGGGAATTGGGAAATATAAATTAAGCCCTCTTTGAGGAAGGAACTTGCACTGTGAACCCTCAAGCCGAAACATGAGTTCGGGTTTTCCTTGTCTAGCAGGTAGGTACTGATTCCCCCTTTTCGCTGTAAAGTGGAATGGAGTTTTACGAGCTTACGATGGCATAATGATATTCAAGATATTCGAGGAGATTTAACTATTTTATAAGCTATAAAGTTCAATCTTGGCATTTAAAGCACTCAGAGCTTTTAGTGGATATAATAATAATGGAAAATAGGTTCATTAAAAATCGTGTCCTTCGGTTATTTATATATCATTCACCTATTACATATTATTATAATATATCAGCTCATTTCTTTTAAATAATATTTTTAAGAAACAACTGGAGCATGTTATATTCTAAAAAAAAAATGCGATTTATTATATTTTTGAGCAATTATAAAATAATTTACGTTAAGCTATATTTTCTCGAGACGTAACAAATTTCTCTGAAAATGAGGGGGCCATTAATAATTTAAACCAAGCACGCTTTAAAGCTGCTTTTGATCTGAGGCGCAACAAGAATTATTAAATTCGGAACAAAGTGTTGAAGATATTAAGAAGGCCCTTCTCGCCTAACTGAGAGCGTATTCATATTTCATAAAAACTCGCGAATTTACTTCGCGCTACAAGTCTATCTCCCCGGAACTGAAATTCAGGCCGGAGCTCCCTGATTAACAATTGACAACACCATTCAAACATGAATAAGGGTTTAGAAGGGTTATTGCTTCATTATAAATGCATTTAACTATATAGGTAGAATCCGCTTTGTGCTTCTACCACTGACGCATTGTTTCTATGTTTACAGATTTTCCACGTGTCGAAGTCGGCCCGGATAATCCTCTAAGAGTGGAACGTGATTCCCAGGCAACATTACAATGCTCCGTGGACTCCAAACCTCGCGTCCCGAGCGTCCGTTGGACAAGAAATGGGAGAGCTATTAGTGCAGCCAATAACCACGTAATCCATCGAGTGAGCATTCAAGATGCAGGCAAATACATCTGCAGTGCAGATAATGGATTAGGTAAAGTAGGAGAAAAGGAAATCGCTCTCGATGTTCTCTATCCTCCTATCGTAACACTTGAAGCCAAAACAAAGGAAGCCGAAGAAGGTGAATCGGTCTATATCAAATGTAACGTAACAGCTAACCCTCCACCAAACACGGTGGAATGGGTTAAAGATGGGAAGCCCGACTTTAGACAAACCGGTGACACTCTCAGATTGAGTCACGTTTCGGCTGAAAACTCCGGAACTTACATCTGTCGAGCTGTGAACGAGATAACCCCAAGTGCTTTACCATTAAGAAGAACTGAAAGAATAGGAAATGCGTCAATAGCTCTGCTAATCCGGCACAAACCCGGCAAAGCGCGAATCATGCCAGATAAACCTGTAGCCACTGAAGGTTCTGCAGTGACTTTAACATGTGCAGCGACTCCTCCAGGTTGGCCAGCGCCTCAGTACCGATGGTTCCGGATCGGAAACGACGGTCAATCCACCATCCTAGCCACGGGCACCAAATACACCATAGCGAACGCAAATCTAGACACTGAAGGAGTTTACAACTGTCAAGCTACGAACGAACTGGGACCTGGTGAAATGGCGTCAGTGAATCTGGAAGTCCATGTGCCGCCCAGTTTTAAGAACAAGCTTAAACCCTTGGAGACGAAGAGGGTGGGCGATATTAATTTTCACGTGTCCTGCAGCGCGAAAGGGAAACCAAAGCCAATGGTAAGGTGGCTGAAAGACGATGATGAGCTAACCGCGGATGTGAATATGTATGAGGTGAAGACTGAGTACAGCGAGAGCAACAACGGGGCTGTTAGTGTCCACAGTACCCTGAGATTCAACGGGAGGGCGAGGCCGAATGGAAATCAGCTCCTGGCATCCGACAGGGGGGTTTACGCCTGTTCGTTCGAGAACGAGGTGAAGAGGTCCGAGTCGACTATGCATCTGAGAATACAGCGTAAGTATTTGCTGAGTTTATTGAGTGGGAGCCTTTACGAGGGGGTTTAGGTTTTATGTTAATTTGTAGACCGGAATAACATCGTGGATTAACTGCTTGCCTGTTGAACTTTCTTGGAGATTTTATGATTAATTCATAAACAACTTCGTTGGCCGCTGTGTTAAGAAAAAATAGCTTCCTATCTGCGTTAATTCGAGATGTTGAGCTGAAGGAATCTGGCATGAAAAATTTAGCAGTTTAGAGAGATTTCAATTAATTAAGATCATAAAAATTTATGAGATAACTTTTTAACTTTTAAACGCGTTTAGATCTTGGGTTTTATATTATTATAATTTTCATAAACTTTGGCCTATTTTTGTTTTAAATGGCCACAAACTTAGCATGCATTTCTTTAACTGCGACATTTTTTATAGGCACTAAATTAGGAATATGGTTTAAAGGTCATAAATTGTAATCAAGATCTTCATAAAATAATACGCCTTTGATTTATTTTACGACCTGGCGAGCTGTTAGTTTATGAACAGTGTATTAATTCTTTTGCTTTATTATACATACAGTGCCTCACGAGACATGTAAATTTTGATGGTACAGGAAAGTCAGAATCAATTTGAAAGGGTTTCTTCCTATTTATTGAACAAAATTGGTATGCAACTTCGTTTTTAATTTCAAACTTTCATTACCATTAATCAACACACTCCAATATGCAATTGTTTATCTGGTCTTAGTCTTCTTGGAGAACTTAATTTACTTTTCAGAAAATAATAGAATTTTACTTGCCGCCGTTGTGCCAATTTTTTACATAGTTAAATCTCAGATTCATTTCTTAAATTAAAAAAAAATCGCAAGAATTACTTCTTGCCCTATTGTCTATTCCAGAATATGTACTTCAAAAATAGGGTTGAGTTTTTTTACATTTATTACACTTATTACTTCTAAAATCATTTTACTGAATTTACAACCCATTTATTGATCAAATAACAATCAGTTTATGGGAATAATTGCACAATCTGGCTTCAATTGTCTCGAGGCTACCAAGGTTTAGTTAGCTCAAAACGTTATCCAATGAGAGAACTCAACCTACTTTTTTTCTGGCGCAATTAGATTGAGATTTGTGACTTGTGGTTACAAAAAGTAAAAGAAAAAAAACCGTAGGTGAAGTCTTGGATAACGATAAAGAATAATTTTTTATGGAGCTCTTAAATTTTGAGAGGGTTATATCAAAAGATGGCAAATATTTACTAGTTCCCTGACTGGGAGATGCACATTTTTTCCACCATCTCTTCAAAATCTTCTTATCTCTTCTAGATGAACCAATCGTTCTACACCAATACAACAAAGTAGCCTATGACCTCTACGAAACAGCTCAAGTTACGTGTAAAGTCCAAGCGTATCCCAAACCGGAATTCAAATGGTTCTATGGTTCAAATGTGTCCCCCTTGCACCCTTCATCAGAAGGCCACTACAGGATCCACAACAGCGCTGAAGAAAATGACGTCTACACCAGCGTCCTCCGCATTGCCAACATCAAGAAGCAAGACTACGGTGATTATAACTGCCAAATAATCAACGATTTAGGTAAGGTCGACACCAAGATAAGACTACAACCTAAAGGACCCCCAGAGAAACCATCAAAACTAGCTGCTGTTTACACCGGTCATAACTATATCACCCTGAACTGGGAACCAGGATTTAATGGGGGCATCTCCAACACTAAATACTTCGTCTCCTACAAGAAAGTAGCTGGGGATGACGATTTTGCTGTAGAAGGATGCGGAACTGTCACTAAATCATCGGATTGGTCTGAGGTGGATTGTCAACAGAACGTTCCTTGCAATATTTCACATTTAGATCAGCATCAGAATTATCTCATTAAGGTATGTGCCATTACTTAGATAAGATTAATTCGGCTAATACGAACATTCCATTTCAGGTAAAAGCTTTAAACACTAAAGGAAATAGCGAGAATTCTCAAGAAATCAAAGTAGCGACTAGAGTCGATCGGATCCCGATTCCCCAACGAGTGGCCTATGATCCAACTTCACATTTGATATCAATAAATGTCCCGCCAACTTGTCTGCCTCTTGTAGCTGTTGTAGAAACTCTGAGCAGTGAAAATCACCCCTTGCCATTATGGCAGGTCGTCGACACCCTACCATTACAAGTCTCAGGACTATCCCCCAGTTATAAAGAAGCCAATTTGGATCAGTTAGGTAGCAGGAATTACAAAGGAGCTGGGAGAGCTCTAGTGGATGAACCAATCGGCGTTAATGACGACTACAATCCTAGAATTAGAGTTAAGTTGTGCTTGAGGACTATTCATGAGCACTGCGGGGAATTTATTGAAGCTGAATGTAAGTATAACAATATTAATCAATTATTGTATAATAATTATTGTTATTTTTTATTGTTTTAGTGGGTGCTGGATATAACATCCGAGAAGCTTCCGCTCTAGCACCACCGACACTGATAGCCATCATAATCTCATGCATCGTTTTTGTGTTATTCGTCGGACTTCTGTTGATCTTCTGCAGATGTAAAAGGAACCAAACCAAGAAAGCGCAAACAAAGGACTATGAAATGGACTCTGTGAGACCGACGATTGTTCCTCAACAGAATCAAGCTCCACCGCCTTACTATCCTTCCGGAATGGAGAATAAAGCTTTGGAGCATTCCTTGGATCTCGCTCTGAACCTGGAAGATCAGAAGAATGTCTACGCTACGCAGAACGGTTATGGTTATCATGTTGCCAACACTGACATATCAGCAAGACAGAATATCAATGGAACTGAATGTAAGTTTAATGATTCTTTGTATATAAACGCAATCAATGAGCCTCTGGCACATTACTGTGTTGACCATTTTGTTTCTTTGCCTTGTTCCATATCATAAACTACTGCAAATTTAGGATTAGCATGTTGTGGTTTGGTATCATTCTGGGTAGAGGAATACATTAAAAATTAAATAACGATTGCTTCAAATTAGCACTTAATTGGTCATGCCAGCCAATCAGAAAATTATAATTATCTGAAATAAAAAGTATAGAAAGCAGTAAGGTTGACCAAAAAGGGGGGTGGGTTAGAAGCAGGCATAGTGGAATATAATAAGCATGGATGTCTCAAACAACTTTTTAGAGTAGTCTCATGTTTTCATTCTACATTTAAAACAGTGTATTTCTTATTATTAACTTAACATCTCTTTTAATCCTCCCCAGGGGCGAATATGGGTTACATCGAGAACAGTTACTCGAACTCGAACAATGGCG
This sequence comes from Malachius bipustulatus, assembly GCA_910589415.1. Lineage (NCBI taxonomy): Eukaryota > Metazoa > Arthropoda > Insecta > Coleoptera > Melyridae > Malachius > Malachius bipustulatus. The sequence continues at coordinate 34,543,789 of OU342635.1, read as the reverse complement.
GTTCCGTGAACAGCCAAGACTCGCTCTGGCAGATGAAGATGGCTGCGGCGTCCACAAACTCGGCCAACCAGCTACAGCCGCATCACATGAACACCGTGGACCGGCAGGCGAACTACGGGTACGACCCGTTGACCCACGGGGGGTACGGAACTGTGGACGACTACGCCCCCTACCCTCACATCACAACCCAGAGCAACCATGGCGCCGATGAGTACATTCGAAGCAGCAACAATCCGTCCAGGCAGGACTACTGCAGTGATCCGTATGCGGCCGTGCATAAGCCTAAGAAACGCATCGAACAACATATCGGTGAGTTTTTATGAATATTCTCGCTAGGGGCGGTCTTTTGGTGATGTATTTTATTCACTTAAGTCTAAAGATTTACGCACTTCACTTGAATTTTAAATTTCAGATTTAAGTGAATAATAAGTGAGGAATTTGTTGATTGATTATCTTTATCTTTCCATTTTGACTTTGGTTTTTATTTAAAATCACTTAGAGGATACGTATCTTCTTGAGTATAACCAGGTCTGGCAGCTAATGAATGAAGAGAAAGGATGCAGCAAAATTATATTATTTGTTGATAATAATACTTACACACACATGTAAGGTTCCTTGGAGCAAAAATTTAAGAATTAATTATATGAAATAAACTTTAAAAGCTTTTGTGGAAAGACAATTAATTGAACATAAAATTAGTTTTTTACAAAAATTCACGGAGACCCATTGCGAGGAACAATGATAATGATAAAGGAAAAAGTCTTATTCTCGCTAAATTTTGAGACTTTATTTTTTCTTTTATTTGGTTACATGTTTCGGCTCTTCGGCCATCATCAGACCATAAAATAAAAGTCGTCTCTATGTCATAACAGACAATTTCGGCTCATCAAGTAGGTTGAAGCAAACCACCACACACATCAGTTGCGGGGTTAAAATAACATGCAATCGAAACAAAGGGTGTTCCGACATAGAGTCATCTTTAACTCGTCTAGGAAGTCCAAGACCAGACAAATATAAAACATTGACTAAAACACCAAGGGAAACGGAAAAGGAATCGAATTCCTTGTTAAATATTTAAAAATACTCGAAGGCACATGTGCTCGAGTCTCCTGTATAGGAGAACCCACAAAATGGAAGCTGCATATAGATATCAGTGCAGATATATCATCAGTGCAGATATATGTATATCTGCACTGATATCTACCGTGTGTCCCCGGATAGGTGAAACGACTCTTATAAAAGACAAAAATTTTTTGATTTCAATTTTAATTTTTTGGGGTTCTGCCCTGCTTGGCTAAAGAATAACTTCTAACAAAATTTTAGTTTCGAAAAATCGAGCATGCCTTGGAAATCGGTTTTTATGTTGAGTAAAGTGCCTTTTATGTGGCAAAAACGACAAAATGTTATTTGAAAAAGTTGTTCAGAATCAACATTTAGGTCCCTATACCAAATTTCAAAATCATAGATCAACTTCAATTTTTTTCATTTATTTTTATGTCTTATTTCACAAATCAAAGAATTTCATTTTGTAACAATGACTGCCATGGAAAAACCAAATTGTACCCATAGCAATAGCAATTTGTCAATATCAGTCTTTGTTACAAATGAAATTCTTTGATTTGTGAAATAAACATAAAAGTAAATGTAAAAGATCAAAGTTGGCCTATGATTTTGAAATTTGGTATACGGACCTACATGTTAATTCTTAACAACTTTTTCAAATAACATTTTGTCGTTTTTGCCACATATAAGGCACTTTACTCAACAAGAAAACCGGTTTCTTGGAAATTTCCAAGGCATGCTTGATTTTTCAAAACTAAAATTTTGTTAGAAATTATTCTTTAGCCAAGCAGGGCTGAACCGCAAAAAATTAAAATTAAAATCAAAAAATTTTTGTCTTTTATAAGAGTCGTTTCACCTATCCGGGGACACACGGTATATGCAGCTTCCATTTTGTGGGTTCTCCTATACAGGAGACTCGAGCACATGTGCCTTCGAGTATTTTTAAATATTTAACAAGGAATTCGATGCCTTTTCCGTTTCCCTTGGTGTTTTAGTCAATGTTTTATATTTGTCTGGTCTTGGACTTCCTAGACGAGTTAAAGATGACTCTATGTCGGAACACCCTTTGTTTCGATTGCATGTTATTTTAACCCCGCAACTGATGTGTGTGGTGGTTTGCTTCAACCTACTTGATGAGCCGAAATTGTCTGTTATGACATAGAGACGACTTTTATTTTATGGTCTGATGATGGCCGAAGAGCCGAAACATGTAACCAAATAAAAGAAAAAATAAAGTCTCAAAATTTAGCGAGAATAAGACTTTTTCCTTTATCATTATAGTTTTTTACAGCCTAGGGGTCTGATCTTAACAAAATTTGTAATGTACTTTATAAAGCCAAAAGATTAAAGTTTAAAGATTAACAAAATTTTAGTAGCATCTTGCACTAAATTATGTTATTTTTATAAAACCATAAATCGTAGGTAGTTGTTTCTAAGATAATTATATTGTTTCAAGCTCCCTAGGAAGTTAAAATATTGGTGAAACAGCTAAGACCCAATCCAGGTACGTTTTAAAGACATGTATCAGTTGCACCTAGCAAAAATTAGTCGTGCTGTTTGTCTTAATTTGCATTTAAAGCAAATCTCATTGAAAATTGAAAGGGTCTACTCTAAATTAGAATTGTTAGTACACCCCTTTTTATAACTAGAATGTTAGCCAATCTTCCACTTTCTAAAACATTTCAACAGTTTAAACACTTTTTCTTGTAAGCAACGAACATACAATTTTTTTTTTTTGAAACGTTTTAGAAAGCTAACAGTTTTAATTATAAGGAGATACTATTTTTTTATTTAAATTTATTTAAACACTGTCAATTTAAAAATTTGCCTCTTCATATTCTGTTCTACCTACCCCCATCACATATTCCCTGTAAAGAATCCAAAGCATGAAGAAAGCTGTAATTGTAGAGATGTTGGCACCAGTAACTTCAGTGCTCTGATATCATAAATATGCAGAGTGCGATAAGAAAAGTCTTGAAAAAATTAAACAGTTGAATAATTACTCATGGGCTCAATGTTACATTGACCCATGTGTAAAATTCTATGATCGAGAGAAAATTATGAAATTTTCAAGTTGACACTTGCTATTTCAAAATAAATGTGTTTGTTATAATTATTTTGCTTTGGTAGTTTTAGTTCTTTGTAAGTAGATAGAGTTTTATCTCAATGCTAGGATAATATTAAATATATAACATTCTTTCCAGACTCGCCTTATCATGATGTCAGTGGCTTGCCAGATCCCTACTTAGAGCCTATGGAAGAAGAGAAACCGCCACAGCATATGTCTCTTAGCTATGAAGAGAGCCTGGAAAGTGGATACTCGACTCCCAATTCGAGGACGAGGAGAGTAATCCGAGAAATCATTGTATAATTCGAATTCATCCCCACTCACAATTTATTATCCCTCCTCATCACAAAAGTACGTTAATAATAATAATAATTATCATCCCCGATCGGTATTACACAGTGCTATGAGAGTTAATTTTATATTTTTTTCATATGTACCTGAGATTTGTCTTACGTTTTTGCAATAGTTATACAAAGTGTTTGATGTGCGGACGCGTTCTACTGCCATTAGTGTTGAGTTGGACATTGCCATTCAGAACTGATCACAAAACTGGTTGTACTATAGACTAATTATTGAAGAACAATTTTTAAATAAAATGTGATTATATTTGCAATAAGTGATTGTTGTGCTCTATTGTTGTATTGTTTGAAATGTTTGGTGTTATTAATTCTCATGCAGTATGTTTCTATGTTTTTTGTATTCTAATGACTCTCGAATGTATTAATAATTCGATTCTTATTAAAGTACATAATTTTTATTATATTAAGTTTTGTATATGTGCCAAAAAATAGCATCAGTATTAATAACACCTTTATTTTGTGTAAGGTACTTAACACTTTTTATATATTTTTATGATATTTTAAATTAATTTGAACTATGTATGGATTATATATTTTAAACACTGCCGAAAAAGTATTGTGTTTATGACTGTGAAGTGAAAGGATGTTATAAATGTGTTCGGTATACTTAAATAAAACAGTAAAGTAAGGAGAATCCTGGGAATGTCTATGTCTGACAAGTGTGCAATTATTGTATCCACTCCTGTACTTACTAGGTGCTTGCCTCGTTAAGGGGGAAAATATTCTCACGTTTTTAACATCCTTACTTTTATCCTGATGCAATTTATTTATTTATTTATTCGTGCCAGATATGAATAAAATCTAAAAAAAATTATGTTAGGAGATTTTATATATTTGAAGCAAACTGTGAAATAATTTATTTTTTATTATCACACTCGAAACTATATGTAGATGCACTGTAACAAAGAAACACGCTACTTTATCTGCGCTGTTGAAAAGCCAATACTGTCTTTGTTTTGTCTTGCTCAAAAAGTTTATTTGAATTTGTCATGATCTCAGAAAAGTTTATAGAAAAATCCTTAACAGTTCTAAATGTTTTGTAACAAATTTCTATGTGCATTTTATATTGTAAATTATTATTTTGTACATAAGATAATGAAAGACTATTACTTTGTAAATGTAAGACTAAAATAATTAAGTTACTTATTTTAAGTTAAAATTGTAAATAGAGAAATTCACTTCTTATTTGTGGAATTGATTTTTGTAAATAAATGTCTATTTAAGAAATCGCTTTTATTATTTGCGATCCCTTCCTCCATTAGTATTACCCTTCTTTCTAATAATGGACAAGAGGGTTAAAAAAATTCAAGAAAAAGTTAATTTTTTTCTAAAACTCATGTACCCGAAATCTTGAAGCAAAACTCAAAAGAAAATTTTGTGTGGCGCTATTTCTATTGCAGGGGGAGCACTTGTATAATGCAAAATTTTTTAGAACTATACCAATTGATTATGCTCAAGAAATAAGGACTGAGGGGGCGCTGTTCTTGCCTTTGCAAGCACCATCACTTTATTTACATTACAGAATAAAAGTACTGGCGTTTTTATGATCTTTTCATCATTTTTTTAGCAAAAAAAATTCCCTCCCCCAGACTCCTCTTATTGCTGGGGTTGATCCCATACCACCCGCAGACCCCCGGTTTGTCGAGATAACCTGTGGATCAAAATCTACTGAAATTAGAATTTTTTTAATATATTTCCGATTCATGTCACTAACTAAGACAGACTGCATATGTAATTAATAATTAGTCTATAGGACTGTCAAAACTCTAAATCAAACACTGCACAAGGAGCCCGCTCGTAAGTAAGTACAGTTTTGTAAAAAGTTATATCATAGCAGGCATCACATTTGTAAATCTGCCTCTTCTATAATAGTATGGTAAAACAAAGGAACCCTACCTATTATAGCTCTTCTTTATTTCACAGATAAACACTGCATCAGTAACACACTTGCATGTGTTTCAGTTCAGGAATTAAATAAATGGATAAAAGAGAGATGAATGAAAGGGTCACAAACTGACGTTTTATGCATGAACAGGGCCGGGCCTAGCCTATTTGCCGCCTGCGTGCCAATACAAAATTGCCGCCACCCCCCTCCCCCCCGGCTTTATATTTAAATGTTTGTAAAGAAACGAAAATATTGTTAAGAAATGTATAATAAAAACAATTATACATCAATTATTGATAGAAAGACAAAAATTAACAACAATAATGAAAACATTATTATAAATAAATAATATAACACAAAAGTAATGCTAATAATAACATAAAATAATTAAAAAAACATTGGATACAAGATTCTCTCCACCCCCAACGCCATGCAATTAAAATGTTTCTGATGACGAAAAGAAAATTCAGTATACAAAATAAATGTATAAAAAAATCCGTTTATATTTCCACTTGCAACCGCCTAGCCAGTTTCATAAATTCATTTATCTATAGATTACATAATAACCCTAATCTGCTCTTTTTTAATTTTTTATATATTTTTTTTAATTTGAATTTCAACTGGACTACAAGAACGCGTATTAATGCATTCCTTCTTGATATCACAATGCCTTTGGAAAACCAACCGCAAAAACTGTTGCAAGAAGACGAAAAAGTACACAACTATAGAAATTTCCGCAACTTTACCTATATGGCTGGCTACACAAATTCATTAAACGTTTTCTTAGTTCGTTATTATCTTGCAGGAAGTCGAAGTGAAAAGCTGAGAATGAAATATTACATTACAATAAGTGTGGAAAGTGACTCATTTCACATGAGTGGGAGATTGGTATTGTACGAGGCGGCGGCCGAGTACGACAATCCCACGAGTGTCTCTTTTTCGACACTCGCCGAGTACGACAATTCCACAATCTCTTTTGTTTTTCGCGTACATCTTCAGTTTCATCATATTAGGTCGAGTTACGTTTACATTGGGCCACCCTGTATGTAAGCGAAACCCAAAATGTTGGATATCGTTGTAAAGAGAATTCGAGTGGCTTTCAAATGGTGTATCACACGATATCTGTTCCCTATGATGATAAGCAAAGGGGTAGCTACCGCTGCCAAGGGGGTGAACTTGGGTAGTTAAATTTGTCACGAAAATATGTCCCCCTCGATAACAAAATCGACCTGTTTCGGCGTTTTTCGCATACATCTTCACTTTCCAAAATATTAGGTTTGTTACCTTTTCGATGGCCCACCCTGTATACAAAGAGATTAAGATTAAATTACCGTAATTGTAAGCATATGATTGTGTTGACCGTATGTGTTGACTGCCCAGTTTTTTGTCTTTTTTTTTGGTTTGGCAAGTCACATTCGATAATAGGAGGTATAGGTACCTATTGAATAGTAACTTATATTTTTAGTCGGTGCTGAAATAACCTGAAAAAACTAAAAAAATCGAGATTCCTTATTTTTGCCATATCTTTTTTATTATTGGAAATTAATAAATAATTTTTTTGTAGGCTTACATAAGCCGCCAAGAGCTACCCCTCTGACGTTCCAAAATTTTCAAAGCCGACTCGATGCCAGAGTTTTCATAGTCAACTTTCGTTTTTCTTATGGCCGCCATATTATTTTTTTTATCTCGTTTGATATAAAAAAAATAATGGAAACCAAAAATTAATAAAGTTCGAAAAAAAATTCCAAAATTTTTATTATTTTTTCGAAAAAAAAACAAAAAAATTTTCGCTGAAATACGTTAATAATTAATATGAAGTCATACTGCTTGTCTTATGGTTTTTTTAATTTATTTCTCTATGATATTGGGTCTAAAAAGTTATTTTTTTCTAAAAAATAATTTCAAAAATTTTTGAAATTTATTTTTTGAAGTTTATTAATTTTTGGTTTGCATTATTTTTTTCATACCGAACGACATAAAAAATAATATGGCGGCCATAAGAAAAAAAAGTTGACTGAAAACTCTGGCATCTACCTAGTCGGCTTTGAAAATTTTTGAATCGCGTCAGATGAATAGCTCATAATGGCTTATGTAAACCTACGAGAAATCATTCATTAATTTCCAATTGTAAGAAAGATATACATAATTATATGAATGGAAAAAATAAGAAATCTCGATTTTTCAGTTTTTTTCAGGATATTTCAGGAACGGTCACAGATATTTTGTATGGCTTGATTGGCTTGATGGATTCGAGATGGCCATAAAATTACGCATCTTTTCTCTAAATTAACTGACCCTGCATATCTTAGCGTTTAAGAGATAGCAATATAGAGATGGGTATAATGGTGCAATACTTCGTTATTTTCTAATTATCTATATAATTTTTTGTTTACCTATTTTTTTTTTTTATAGTCAACATTGCCGAAAACGTCATTGCTCACACGGTATATTACTAATTGCTCGAGCACAGCTACTTAAAAACCCAACAAAAAAAAATTACATAAAAATTATTGTCGATGTTGACAAATAATGACAATGTATTAAGACAATATAATCGTCTAAGGTGTAAATAATAAAAATCTACGTAAAGGTCCGCCGGCCGCCGGAAACGGGCAATAGAATGGAGTGGAAATTGGGATTAGTTATGATGAACTTATTTATGACTACGAGTTAGCACCATCTGTTCTCAATAATACGGTTTATAGTCCAATTCTTCGTTGTTCAATATCGTCTTTTCAAGAGATAAAGCAACAGTGAAGTGAATGCATCTCTGGGACTCTATTATAATGTATTTTATGGGACATTTTCAGTGTTCGGGGTTCAGATTCAAATTATGTAGGTGTTTGACTATAGTTAGTATTGTCGAATCGAATGTAGCATGCGCCCCCGCTCCCCTCCGCCACTAATACTCAACTAATTCCTATTATATTATTTTGTTTGTTATTGCTATTTGTTAGGAATTATGATTTTTTTGCCGCCCCTATGAAGTTGCCGCCTGCGTGCGGGCACGCACTGCACGCCCGCTAGGACCGGCCCTGTGCATGAAGGGTGTATGAGCGAGCAAGTTTTGCTGTATAAAGGCGTCAAGTGTTGCTACTTACAGTTACATCCCTTAATAACTTGAAATTAACCGCCACATTATACCTCTTTTATGAACTTGATATAGGTACAGTGATAAAACATCATTTATTTCCTTTATTCATGAATATAACTCGATTTTCAGAAAATGGTTACTTACCTCCTTTATCCACTCGACTCTTCAATTATTATTAAAAAACCAATTCTCTTTTTGTGTTACTATATAAATCAATAATTATTTTTAAGTAACTACTACCTAATAAATAGATATTAGGTACCTTGTATATATTATTTATTATAAAATATAATTTATTATATCTTACTGTTCATTGGTAATTAAATTTCTAATCACGCCAAGATGAATGCGCTTTCATTTATTCTCCAGAATGACGTCATGAACTTGTTTTTAAATTGACCAATCCGTAACTTCCAAGAATTTATTTTTCAAACAATGAGGTTGGCTACAGTGAAAAAGTTGTACTTTGCAGCAATACTATAAAATCAGCTAAAGATCTTACCGGGACGTCATGCGCACAATAATGGCTGCGTTCAAAGCCGTTAACCTGATGAGTTGATAGCAAAGTTCCGTGGCAAAGTTGCTCTCTTGACAAGCAATATGTAGGGTATCTGTATTACCGATACTAACGCTGAATAAGGTAGCTCTCATTCACTCGATGACGTTTACTTGACTCGGAGATGTTTGAACTGCTGGATATCATATTTTTGGCACATTTTGTCACAGGCGTAGGTATCAAGTAGAAAGAAAGAAAGTTTGAAAACCATAATTAACAGGAAAGAGGACTCGGGATATCTCGTTCAGTGATTGTTAGAAACATATTACGGGTCTCGGGCTTACGAATCTGTAGACTTTAGTATTTTGTATAATTAACTCGATATCAAATGCATCAGTTACTGAGAAAAACGTTATTGATAGACACAAGGACGACAGAGGGATCTAAGTATGTAGGTACATATACATACCTATACCTATAAAGGTCCCTCCCATAATGATCCTTAAAAATAAGATTCATCAAGGTGTTATAAATATAAAACCTACCTGCCAAACTTTCAGGTGTACGGAAATTCTGAGCTCCGTGCTCCGTATATTTTCTGCAATCATAATTGCCTGCTGGGTGTATTTTTCGTCTTGAAAATCATAGTAACGGGTGAGTATTGATTGATAGAGAACTAACTGTGCAATGAGCTTAAAATATTAATGAAAGTTACCTTTAAGCAACGCAAACAAGTAGAAAGCCCTGTTTTTATTGTAAAACATCCTCTAACACATCAAAAGCGTTTTAGAAAATAAGCGGACTTGATAACAAATTATGTGAATTCTTAGACAGTTGTACGTTCAGGGAAATCTGACGTTTTTGAAGTTGAATTTTACATTCCCAACTTCTTGCCCAACTTTTTGTGAGAATCAGAATGCGATGCCCTAGTAATCGTCAGTGTCGGTAATACAGTTCCCTAACTAGGACAACTGCAGCAGCGCCGCCAAGTGTACAAGGGGGAAACTAAAAGATATATGTGGTGAAAAATGACGGTAGTTTAATAAATCACACTGAAACTGTGAACCGGGCTTATGAATTTAGTATTATAATATAATAAAAAAGATAAATAGGTAACAAAATCTGCAGTCTGTTTTCTGTTTATTAACAATAAGTGACACCTTTTTGACGCAAAACTTTCCCGTTGATTTAAGGGAGAGTGTCGTGTCTGATATAGTGGTATCACTGGTATCGTTAGCTGAGCTTATTATTATTATTTGTATTGTCATTAACATTAAGTAGTACGCCAAATATTAGATATGTTGTATCTGCGTCTGCAGATTCTTTCCAGCGGTCGCATCGCATGTCGCATGTTTCGAAAGGTATAGGTAAAGTCTTCCGGGTGTTTTATATTCTAAGAACCCTCTGTAGGCGAGAACGAGAAGGGGCAACAGAAGAAGAAGAAGAATAAATATTTAACCTTTAACCTAACCTACAAATTTGATTTTGTTTTGAACGAACCTTCTCCGCACTCCGCAGTCCGCCGCTGCCGCACACATCCGGCCCCCGTGCCCCCGCCTAGCCTGTCGCCTACGCCCTATCTAATCTACCAAAAGTGCTGGTTTTGGAAGTTATTTAAGAAATTGTGTTGGTTTCTGAATTCTGTACTCAATTATATAAATAACATGGAATTGAATTTGTGGAATACAAAAAATTTGAGGCCTCCTCCTTTCGTTACATGTAAAAGAAAAGATTGCCCCATAAGTGAGTATTATTCTTAGTTTAATTTTTCCTTACTTGCATACCTACTGGTAGTGGTGCTATCCATCAAATATTGATATGTTTTTGTTAATTGGTATATGATGCGTGTTTCGCGATTTGAATCACCATCAGAGCAACAAGCACATGGTGGATCTGTGTTGTATAAATGTATGTAAACTTATCTAGAAATTGGTTGTATAACTTGTATAATAGTTGCCATATCGAAAATTGCTTGTTCAGTGCTTCGAAAGGAAGGTCAGTACACTCCCCTCCCCCCTAGCTCTGATATCAAAGGTTTATAATTATTATAAAAACTATATCTAAAAAAATAATAATTTTCTTAAAAAACATTTTCCAAACAGCAAGTAGCTTGCCTTTTTGCTGACAGTTTTAACACTCTCGCCGCCAAGTGTATCATTTATGATACACCATGTGTCCATCGTGCAGGCCAAGTGTATTATAAATAATACACCAAGTAGTCCTATTTTCATAACGTCGGTGTATCGAAACGAAGACACGTATATGTACATTTACACGCTAAAACGACAGGCCTGGCCTGGGAATGGACATTGTACTGCGAGTTTTGGCCTCCTGTCTATCGAAATTTTGTTATTTGTTACCTTGCAATAAGTACCTTTGGAAATACATTATGTATTCCCGAAGCTGTGACTTTGTGTTTGGTTACTTAGAAAGTCGGGACTAAGGATATATAAGTAGAGTTCGTTTAGTAAATTTTATTGTATTATATAGGTAATCAACCGGTAAATGAAAAAAAAATAAAAAATTCTAATGCATTTTGTTGAAGCAATATCTGCAGAAGAAAGGAGTTCCATCGCAAGTGTCTCGCAAACAGTACCAACTTGTGATGACATCTTCTTTCGGCCATCTACGATTTTACCATGTTTACCATATTTCCGGTAACATTGCTTGTAACATTGTATGCCCAGGCCACGTGTATCATTTTTGATACACGCTATAAATATTTCCAAAAAATACAGAAAAAAATTGCAGAAATTAAATTTATATTAAAAACCGCTATTTAAACATAACAGCTGAGACAGAAACACCCTTGGCCTGTGGGACCAAAAATTGTTTTTTCACTTTGGCAGTGAGAGTGTTAATATGATGAGCGCTTTTTTTTCAAAATATTTCTTGCTTCGAAGATAAAGATTACTGTGAAACACTGAAAGATAGACATATCTTTTTTTCATTACTAATGTCAATTATCTTAAATTTCAGAACTTACGAATGTGAAGAAAACTTTAAAAAGAGCTATAACGTTCTATTCTCAGCAAAAGCACTTGAACGTCGAGGCCGCATTACTTTCCAGATGTATTTACAGAATGAGACAGAAATTCCGTAGCTCGAAAGATTTTAAATCTCTACAGAAAATCAACAAGAGCGTTCTAAGCTATCACGAAATGAACATCACCAGTGCTTTGGAAAATTTAAATAATTTATTTCCATCATCGCCCGGTGTTGGTTACACTTATCTACCAACCAGGAATGTTCTCCATTACGTTCTAGTCAAGCTTCAAGGTTTATCCAAACTTATGTGCCATCTCGTCGACGCGACCGCTTCTTCAATGGAATTGTTTCAATCTAGAATACAAATAGGCCACTTCTGGTACATCGCACTGCTTGGATCTGGAATCGTATCAAGAATACACGTCTTGGCCAAAAGAATTATTTTTTATACTTGCGATCTCTACCAGATGCTATATTCATATTGCAGGAAATTAAGAAATCCATCAGTCACTAATTGGTTGCCAGACAATTATCATTTAACTCGTAATCTAACTGAATGGTTGAATGAACCGTGGGTTACAAACCGTCATTGCGTAGAATCAGAATCAGATAGTAACACCACGGAAGTGGCACATTCCAGTAGAACTAATACTGACAATGATAGGATACAAGAAGGAATGGAGTTTTCACAAATTATTAATCTTTTAGATGACAATTCAGATGAAGAAGACACTTGACTTTTGTGAAGGAGGATGCAGGGAACTAGCATCATGTGGCATTTTAGGAGGATTGATTGAGAAGGAAGAGGTATTTCATTCTATGGATATACAAAATTTTTGTATAAGAAAGGATTTTTATATTTCAATTCATACTTCTTTTATAATAAAACATATCAGAATATAAACTGTTTTGTTATTATTTATTTAGATTCTATTATAATGAGTATAATAATTGTAGCATTGGCCGGAGTAACGTTGTAACTTACATTTTTACGGGAGGTGCAAAAATGAACCTTGGCAAGGTTATTGAATGGATAGTTTTCATTTGGCGATTCCTAAAATATCATTTAAATATGGTTAAAGGGAAATCATACAAAACTTATCGTTTTGGTGGAAGCGTTCTGCCTATTTAAACCTACCGAAGTGAAAAAATCACTCCAAAAAATTATGTAAGTTACAACGTTACTCCGGCCAAGGCTCCAATTGCATAAACCACACAGTTTTCTTGAATTCTGTCTTGAATTCGATTTGTTTATTTATTTATTTTTTAATTTTTATACTGTAATCCAGTACTATAATAAACACTTTGACCATTATCATTAACATAAATCCCTAGATGGGTGAAATGGTAACGACTCTTAAAAATTAAAAAAAAAAATATTTTTAATATTTGGCCCGGATTGGTAAGTATGCCTTAGAAATAATAAAAAAAAATTCCTGTGAAGTAAAGTGTCGTTAATAAAATAAATGCGACGAAAAGTTATTTGAAAAAGTTGTGTAGAATCATAATAATATATAGGAGATACAGATGTTGGTTAAATTAGAGAAAAGTTGGACAATGTTATGTTTAATAATAAACTGAAACAAAATTTAGGCTAACTTCAGTAGTTGCTGGAATATGAAAAAAAATAAAAATCAAAATTTCGTATTTTTGCCATATCTTTTTTATTACCTACTGAAAATGAATTAATTATTTTTTGTAGGTTATCAATTTATCATATAAGTCATCTCAAAGGCTATTCATTTGACGTCACACAAATTTTCTAAACCGACTAGAGATCCCATCAGAGTTTTAATAGTCAACTTATGTTTTACTTTTGGCCACCATATTGGTTTTTCACATCATTCGGCATAATAAAAAATAATTTAACCAAAAAGATTCAAAATTTTAATTTTCGAAAAAAAGAAGAAAATATTTTTACCGAAGATAACGTCCTAAGCAGAAACCATTCACCGAAAAACCAAGGTAATAAGCAATATAATAACGTGTCATTCGCTGATGAAAGCATTCTAAGAAAAATAAATATTTTCATTTTTTTGGAATTAAGAATGAAATTTTTAAACAAATTTTTTTTTATATTTTTTATAGATTAATGGTTAAATTGCTTTTTTTCATGCCGAAAGACATGAAAAAATCAATATGGCGGCCACAAAAAAAAAAAGTTATTATTTGAGTAGGTATGAAAAAGTCTAGGATCTAGTCGGCTTAGAAAATTTGTGTAAGTCAATGGATAGCCTTTAAATGGCATATGTTAACCTACAAAAAAATTTATTTCATTTTCAATAATAAAAAAGATACAGTAAAAATAAGAAATTTCGATTTTTCAGTTTTTTCAGGATATTTCAGCGACTTCTTACCAAAGTAATCCTAATTTTTTTTTGAGATTCTCAATTTGCATAAAGTTGCTCAACTTTTCTCTAACTTAACTTCCCATGGTTTAGGTAGGAGATACCAATGGTGAGTTAGTTGAATAAGTGACTAGTGACCACCATATCTCAAAATCATCGATCAACATAATTATTTTAATAATTTTTGAATAAAATTCTCAGATTTGTGAAACAAAAACAATAACTTTTCTTCATATTTTGCCACATAAAAGGAATTTCATTATTAAACGTATAATTTTGTAAGAATTACGAATTACCTATTTATTAAAAATATATCCGCCTTAAAATGTAAACAAAACAACTACCAATGGACTATATAATATAACTATCATACTTATAGGGTGTGTAACATTACTAAAATTCCATTTATTTAACCTCAAGAAACTAGTTTAATTCTCTCCAAACTGACGTCAGAGAGCGTTTATAAATTGTACTGAAAACGATAGAAATAGAAAATAGGTATTTATAAGTCAATGTCTTAAATGTCAGCCATCAAAATTGACATAATATTGATTTTTATTGATTGATGATTGACATGACAGTCATGACACTATGGATGGACAATCACTCTTGAGATTCGGACGAACCCGTTAAGAATTATAGGTTAGAACTTGAATTTTGACTCCAGGTTTTATTTTGATAAAAATGGATAAAAAAAGCTGAGAAACGTTGCGTTAATCCAAAAATGCACTTTTTTGCATAAAATCACACCCCTAGAGTGCAATATAATTACTTAGCTGTAATGGCAATAGCTATTAAAAGCAGAAATGTCATCAACAAATTTTTCTCTAGTCCCAATCATTTGGTGGTTTGTAACAATTTTTATTCCTATTACATAATAATGGCTTATTTTTTAATTTATTTAAACTTATAAACTTGATGTGCAATAATTTTAACACGATTTCAAATGAAATGTTTTCAGATATTCAGTCGAGTAACAAGTTCAAGACCCACAGATACAGAACCAATATTCGTCGAGAAAGTTTTGGAAGCTCCCATAATTCTACAACCTTCCATTACCAAGAAGTTAGATAATCCTGTCACTCTTTCACCACCCCTCAAATCAGTATTAAGAAACGAAAAAGAAGAGCCTGTAATTATCCTCGCCGAAACTGATCATATCGATTTGATTGGACCACCAGATGCCACTTCAAATCTAAGGCCTGTCTTAAGGTCTCATTTAGTTAACGAAACAGCTTTAGAGACTCGACTTAGGGAGATGCAAAATGCCACCCAAGATTGGAACCAAAAGTTCTGGTCTAACCATAACAGGAAATTTATTTTGGTGAGTGTATGATTGATTAAATTATAATTAAAGTAAAATGATACCTTGAATCTTGAAGAATGGAATATTGGTTATGGCATTATGATAATTTGTCAAATTGTAGGAAAAAGAAACATTCATTCAGTCGCATCAAATACCTGGAGAAGAAAAAAAGCAGTTGAATGCTGATGAGATGAGCGAGTTTTATAAAATATTCCTTGATAAAAATTGGGAAACGCATGTAAAATATAACATGGAATGGTATAAGAGGAATTTCTTCTTAGTTTTTCTAGCTCTTCGAGTTAGCATAGAAAGGAAGTTGTTGAAACTATTATAACGGGTAGGTATATGTTTTACACTATTGTGAATGTAGAAATTAAATAAGATTGTAGAAATATTTATTACATTATCAAATTATAATCGATTTAAAGATGAAAAATATAAAATATTTATTCACCTCATTGATTTCTCAATCTTTCATCATAACTATTGAGTTTGTAGTAGGCAGCTGTCATTTACATTTTAATTCAGATTCTTGTCAATTAAAATAATTCAATTTGACAGAGTAAATTTAAATTCAATAATAATAATTATTTAAATTATTGTATGAAGTAGAAAAAATGTTGAGATTGATAATCATAATGTTTCTAATTTTGTGCTCTGGGGGACTCTGTGATGTAGATGTCTTTAATTCGGAAGTTAACTCGTACTATTATTTAAATAATTCTTTAGTGTCTATAACTCATAACATCCTGATGATCAACAAAGGTGCTGTTGTAGAAGATTCTTACACGTATATTGAACACAAAGATAATTTCCTCCTGGGTTGTTTTGATGAGTCTGAAAACAAATTAGAGAGTCAAAGTGTTATCAGTAAAAAGAATCCTTCTTATACTGAACATAAAATTGCTCTGAAACGTTCGGTGAATCCTGGAAACACTTCCCAGTTATCATGCAAAGTTATCGCGCTTCATCGAGTGAAACCTGTTCATGAGACTCGTAAGATTAATGAAGAGCAGCTGGTGGTGTACACGGGAAATATTTACTATTTCTCACCGTACATTACTTTGAATTATAATGCTTTTTTTAAATTTAACACTGGAAATTTCCAAGTACCAAGACCTGGCTACAAGCAAGATGGCAATATTGTACATTTCAATTTTTCTTACATCAGCCCGTATTCATTTGAGGAAAATAAAATGTTCTTCGTCCATAATGAGCCGATATTTGTTGTGGAGAATCTTTTGAGAACGATTCATGTTTCAATGTATGGAAAAGTTTGGATTGAAGATCAGGTGTTCCTTTATAATGGAGGTAAACTATCTTTATTCTGTATCTAGGTCCTTCTCTGAAGTAGTGAATCTTCTAAAATTTAAGAGTAAGACGACAGGTCAGAAAAATGTATTTAATAAATGTATTACCCATGTGTACTTTACCTAGTTTATTTCATTATATTAAAATTCATGTTTTATTGTTTCAGGTAGTAGATACAGAGGCGATTATAAGCATTCACTCCGAAAAGGTGTCCCGAGTTGGTTTTATACCTTTTTACCAACTGCTGCAGAAGATATCAAATTTCTTGACCATCTTGGCAATAACAGTTTCAGTCAGATCCTCCACTCCAAAACAGCTGTAACATTGAAACATTCCTCTAGATACCCTTTACTTGGTGGATGGAGATACAATTACATGATCCAGTATTATTTACCATCTTTTACCTGTTTGTTTCAAGATCAGTCGAACAGTTTTTACTTGCAGTTACGTTTAATCGATCATATTATTAACGACGTGGTTATTGAAAGAGCGAGCGTAAGTGTCATGCTTCCGGAATTTTCAGCAGTGGAAAAAATTACAATACCAAAAGGATTCGTTCTGGCTAGAAACGAAACTTCTTTTCCCAGTTTGTCATATTTTGGAAAACCGACTTTGGTATTTCAAGGTACCAATCTTATCGAGAACCACATCGCGTTGTTTATGGTGAAATTCAAGAATAACAAGTATTATACTTTGACCTCACTTCTGCTGATTATTATTTATATGGAAATTTGTTTTCTTCTGTACTTAATTTGGACTAGGATGCCTTTCATTAAGTAAATTGTTTACTTGTTGCTTAGTTAATAAAGTTGTAACTTATGTGTAGTATTTTTGTTGCATTTAAGAGATAAAGATAGATTACTTAATCCTGCTTGGACCTGTCATTTTCTGTTTATGGCTTAAAGCTCATAATTAGGTTTTTGACAGAAGATTCAACAAAGCTGTGGATTTATATCGAAGACTAAAGTAAAAAAAGTCAATGAACTTCACTCTCCTGTTCATAAATCCAAACGAAACCTATCTGAGAATTAATGTGATAATTATTATGTTCTGAAGAAAAAAATGATAAAATGAAGAAAAAAATTAGCCTTTGATTAAATTTTTTTTGTAATTGAGTGAAGCTCAAATATACAAGGTGAGGGAAGATATATGGTGCACCCTGTATAAAAAAATTTCACCCTGCTGGTTTTATGGGAACGAATGAAAACGTAATTTAAGCATTTTTGGAAAAAAATTCTGCCAGAGATGAGAAAAGGTTTTTTTATTGGCTTTCAGTATTAAGTTTATTGAAACCATAATCTGTAAAATGAAAGATTATGATAAGTCTAAAGTTTTTTGAGCAGGCTGTATATTTTTGGAAGCATTGGCATTTAAAAAATTAAACTCCACAAGATTCTCCTCAAAATTATGTAAAATCTTCCAGCCTCACCGAGCAATAACTACACCTTTTCCACTTGTAATTCAAAAAGTGTAACTTGTAGTTGTAACGGAAATTACCCGGGCCCGTTCGTCTTTCGCGAAAAGCCACTGTGATCATCTATTTACCTGTGGGTTTCCCCTAATAGGACCGCTGTGTTTTTCTCGTTGTGTTTACGTAGTTACCCCTGCTCGTTGATTGAGGTATGCCAGGATTACTATGGCCGAAACGGATGCGCAAAAGAACCCACTATGACTCATTGTATCTCGGTTGGTTGGGATTTCTTTCGGAAAAGCGGGGAAATTTACTGAGACTTGTTGTTAACTGTGGACTTCCTGTCAGATGTCTGAAAGCGTATGATGAGCGAAGAATTCGTTTGCAAGAGCGTAAAATGGTAAAGGGCGAGAGGAGCTGTGATTTTGCATAGAGAGTATAAAAAAGTGGAAAGCGAAGATAGAATCCCTTTCATGCATTTTTAAAACTCCAATCCATTTCGGATTCCACTCTTTGGCACACCTGTGCTTTCTTATTATTTTGTTTGTTTTTGGTTTGGTCCCAGACTACCCGGTATATTGCGGGAATGTCTGTCTGATTACCTATTCAACGATTTTCTTTGCCTAATTTCCTTTTCCTATTTTCTTTGATTTCATTTCAAGCATCAGCTTGAATTAATTGAAGACAACAACCATTGTGGTTACAGACTATCCGGTATATTGCGGAAATGTCTGTCTGTTTACCTATTCAATAATCATTGAATTCTCGTACGAATTTATCGTGTATTATTTCAACCGGGAGAATCACCCTGTATGTCTATCGGAGTCGCCCTGTGGGTCAGACTCGGGTAAATATCGCGCCTAGACGGCTGGCGGCAAGTTCGGTTACCGAGCTACAGCGATTCGTGTTCGGATACGGAGATTCGGGCCGCTTAAGATGGTCTTGCTTCTCGAGTAGTTATTCGAGTACGGGGTTGCCACTTCTCCTGAATGTTGATTTCGTATCTTTTATAAAATCGTTCCTTCCGATTCTCTTTTATTTAATGATTTTATTTTCACAGTTGATTTACCTGGGAGAGCGAATTATTTCACCTCCGTTAATTTAATTCATAACCTGGGTGATACTGTATTTAGTTATCACTTTGTATACCTTGTTGTTATTTGTCTTGTTCTACCTTTTATTGCACCCGTCGATGCTGCCTCGTCAGGCGACCTTTATGTCACATATGTTACCTTGCCCTTAGGCATTTGTCACTGTTATACCTTTTATTGCCTCGTAAGGCGACTTTTTCGTCACATAATATATTACCTTACTCGTCATTCAAGTGCTTCTCAGATTGAAACCTTAATCAACTGTATTATTGTGGATTTTACTACACACCTTGATTGATTACTCAGTACTTGATCAATCATTAATCTAGTTAATGATTGAAAATGCTGGACTTTTGTTTATCATTCGTGTTTAGGCTTGTTTACAGACAAATTACTTGATCTTTTGTATCGGTCCAGCCACCGGTCCGCCAGTAACACGAGTACGTCGGCCTATCACCCCAAAGAGCGTAGATAGTATGATGAGAAACATAATAATAGCGTTTGTCACATAAGATTCAGGTGTGTATAAAATCTGGTTAGAAGAGCTTCGGAAAAACGACCTTATAATGATCAATTTGATTGTTGAATCTAAATTGGCTTTACCCACACTCGAGGCCAGTCTAATTTTGGCGACTTTGATTCTCTATTTGTTGATTTGCCTATCCTACACTGCGGGTGCTTTATTGCCCCGTTGCGTTCTACGATTTCCACCATAAAGAGTCATGCTCTTTCATCGTCTACCTGAGGTCTTCATCTGGACATCGAGATGAATGCCTCCCCCAACGTGTGGTAATCGAGTACCTATTATAAATCCTAGTCAGTTGTTGCAATGGAACTGGTATTTCCTAATAATGTATGTGAGTAGCAGGTGCTACATCTGACAACGCTGCCTTGCTCCTCTGGACCTGTTCTATTCTACTCTATATCTGAGGGTGCTCCGCTTCATTCTTGGTGCAATACAATGAGAGGAATTGCTAACTTTCACTTTCTTAAAGTCGTATACTTTAAAGGGACATTTATTGCCTAATATTCGTTTGATGCTCCATCTGCACTAAATAAACTCGGACTCTTGGAAAAATAGGATGACTGAATTATTTCTAATCATGGGCCGTTTTATTTAATCCCTGACCTGGGTTCATTTTCTTCCTAGCTCTTTCTCGATTTCCTATACGTGAATTTGTAATTATTTGTTGAAGTATGTCTATTTCCGGCCTAACTTGGTTTATTCCTAATAACGTGCCGCTTTAATTATTATTCACAGTCACAGGTTATTTTATTCCTGACCTGGGTCCATTTTCTTCCTAGCTCTATCTCAATTTCCTATTCATAAATTATTTGTTGTTGAGGGATTGCTTCGTGCCGCGGACTCTTTATTGGTTAACGTGACTGAGTAGGTACCTACTATTATAGTATGAAAATTGTGTACAGTAACTGACAGTACTAAAAAAGCAATTTCGGTAAAGCGGCAAGCGGAAATTTTTTCTCGCAACGAAAGTTTCTGCTTGCCGCTTCTCTGAAATTGCTTTTTTAGTAGGTACTGTCAGTTACTGCACACAATTTCCGTACCGATGTATAGGTATTTGCTGCTAATGCCACCTAATTCCTAGCTGATTATTTTACTTGATTTAAAATGGGATGTGCGTTCGTGGATTTGGCGAATCTGTTTGATTCCTTATGTGGCCGTTAATTTGTTAAAATGAGGTCCACCCTAATCAATTTATCGATGGATTGGTTTTGAGGAAGTAAATTCGGCTGGAGTTCACACAAAGTCATCTCTGGCCAAATCACTGGGTAAGAATTGTGATTAGAAGTTTGTTTGGGTGCTATTTTATCCTAACTAAATTGGAAATTGAAATTCTCAGGTTGAAGAAGGACAATATTCGGCTGGAGTTCACATAAAGTCGTCTCTGGCCGAACTGCTGGTTAAGAATTATGATTAGAAGATGGTTCGGGTGCGATCCGACCCTAACTAAATTTGCAATGGAAATTCTCAGGTTGAAGAAGGACAACTCGGCTGGAGTTCACATAAAGTCGTCTCTGGCCGAGTTGTTGGTTAAAGAAGGAGTCGTTGCCTAGAGTTCACAATATGCCATCTCTGAACAACGACTAAAGGGTTAAGGAGTCAGATGCGACCTGCTTGGAAGCTGATCTTCATTTGTCTGCAGCTGCGGTAAGACGTCTGCTTTTACAGAAGCGGTGGCCCGCTTTCTAAACACGACAAGCACAATGTACCTCATTGGCACTCTGATTTCTCGTCTCTGTTTCTTATCATATCTCCCTAATCACGAGACTTAGCGAGTTGACCTCGCGGCTAACTTACTGAATTGTCCTGAACTTCCACTACCTAAATTTTCCTTAAAATCGGCCGACGCGTTTTCGTCTTTTCATTGTTCCTAGCTATTATAATTACACCGGCTTAACTTTCACTTCGTGTTTTCACCTGCTTGCTATTTTGGGATCGAGATAAACTTTTGGCTATGGTCGTTTATTTTTTCGCTTTATCGATTGGTGAAATTTTCATTATCGTGGGTGGAATACCTAGCGACTTACTGTTGTCTTTGCAAGGGGTTATTGTTTAGTTTCATGATTTCACAAATATTTCCACCCGGTCTTGTATGTAGGTCAGCTCATCCTTTCAATCGGCGCGAGGCGCATTTATAAAGACATCTGGCAATGGTTTGCCCTCGCCGTTTGTAACGGCGGGTGGCTGCGTTTTAATTTCCTAACAATTTTTCCTTTAGGTATTTACGTACCTATTCTTGCACTATTTGCTTTTTCGATTTGGGCTGATTTAACGAGGGAGATGGAAATAATTTCCTTATCATCCTACCTAGGTGCGATCCATTTCATAGTCCAGAGAACTTATTAGTCTCAAAGACATAATATTATAATTTCTTAATTACAATTATTAACTAATATGAACAATTACAAGTTATACTTTCTGAACTGGCTGTAGGTATTTTTTGTATCTAGAATTAAAAAAAAAAACAGCACATTTCATTCTTTATTTAGACACATAGAAACCATCACCCATGACTATATTTATTGCTTTGACGTGGAACATAAGCGCATCTCAGTCCATTCATGTCATAGCAAGGCTTAGCTCTGCTGTCTCTGTTTTGGACCATACATCGCTCGTAGAGAACAGTAGAATTGCTGTCGGGTTGTCTGAGATTTGGGTCTGGATACTCGACGATTCTTGCTTGATTTAGTTTGTTTGATATCGAGCGATTAAATTTACAATCCTTGCTCTCAGATCTGGGGCAAGGTCTTGACTCGATTTTTTCAATGCATTCTAAAATGTTTTGCCTGTTGTATGTGACAGATTTACCTAGCCGTGGACATTCGTCTCTCTTGTCTTGGACAGGTAACCGGTGGAGCTGTAAAATATAAGAACATTTAGTTTTTTAGTTGTTTTATAATTTTGGAGTTCAAAAGATATGTAGGTACTTGCTTTCATTCTTTGTTATGTTTAGATTTAGTGGGGGACGAGGTAAGTATCTTTGGACACAAGCATCTTTCTTTTTGATTTGATTTTTGATATTCACCATTTGATTGTTGCTTTCCTTTAACTTGGACATCTTGTGTAATATCCGATATTGATTGCATCTAAAAGAATACTTTGCATTAGTTGTCTCTTATTTCACAAGGTGTCCAAGCTAAAAAAAAATACAAAGTTGGAAGTTTATGAGGTTTCAAAATGACACGTTTTGAGCAAAAAAGATTTCACTTTCACATCTGCCTAGGAATATTCCAAGAAAGGTTTTTATTCATTCTACCTACTTTCTTGATCGTTCAATATACAGGTGTCAGAATTTCGAAACTCTTCGCCACAGATTTCCTCATGTGATTTTTCACATAGGTGTCCCTCTTTCAAGATACAGGCTGTCACAAGTCTTTTTTAAAGAACTTTTTTTTATTAATATCTCCGGCTGTGCTTTTCAAGATATTTAGTTTTTGCACAAATTTCTTTCTCATGATAACACACTTTTTACTAGATTTTGTTCATAGAGAATAGAAGCGCGAGCGTAGGGAACTGATAGAACAAGTTGACTAGAACAAGTAGGGATTGCAGAACAAGTTGACTGATATAAAACTCACTTTACATCTCACGGATCTCAGTTCATCCTCCTTCTCCTTAAGTAAATTCGTCAACATTCTCTGAACATCCTTATGCATGTCGATTTGTTTCTGGAAATCTTCGACAGTTTCCAAAAGTTTCTGAGTGGCAAACCTAGCAGCATGTACAGCTTTGTCTTTTTCCTTCCCCATCAACTGCTTCTGCACTTCTGCTTCCCTTCTTTCGACCTGCAGCTGCTCCTCGAGAGTAAAAATCAACCGTTGCTGCTTCGAGATGTTCTCTTCCTCGTTGTTGCAGTAAGAGTTGACGATCTTCTCCAGTTCTTTGACTTTGAATGCTAGATGGTCTTTTTGTCTCTCGACTTTCTGCAAGAGTATTTTAGAATTATTATTGTGTAGGTAATATGGAATTTTAGTTACCTTTAGTTCGTCTTGTAATCTGTCTTTTTCTGAAGCATCTTTCATACATTCACTTTGGACTTTGAGTAGATCTTGTTTTAAGCTTTTGACTTCATCAATGGTGCCAAAACTGGAGTTCTGTATGCTTTCGATTTCTTTCGATTTGATTTTTAGTTTGTACTGGAGGGAGCATATTGTAGAAGATTGATTGTCTAAAATTTTCTTTTGTACGAGTTTATTTTGCTTTTCTGCTTCGAGTAGGGCTCTGAAATGGCAACGAATTAAAAAAACAATAGGTGGGTATGATTGTAATAAAAAAACACTAGGGATAAAGTTACTTGGTCTTTTCTAGCTCTTTTCTCAGGCAGTCACAGTCATCTTTATCTTCATTTATTGCATTAATGACGTTTTCACTATTAAATTTTTTAACGTATTCTTGTAAACATTTCAATTGATTTTCCTTGTCTTGGTTTTCTTGTTGTAAACGAGTTAATTCTTTTTCCATGCTCTTAATTTTAGTCTGAAGAAGTTGAAGTTAGAAGATAAATAAATAAATAAAAATAAACGAAAATAAAAAAAAGCTTCTCTATTTAGGTACCTTGGAATTATCTGATTTATTTTGAGCATTTAACATTTTTTCTTGTTCTTTTATTGTTTCAGTCAGTCGATAAACATTTTCCTTGTTTTCTTTTACAACTTGATTTAGCTCATCTACTAATCGCTGTAATTCATCACGTTCTCTCACTAAAGCTGCTTCTTTATCTTTTGTGATACTGCTAGAAACACAAAACGTATTAATTGGTGATGATATCAGATTCTAAGAAAGATGTGAATGTAACCTTTGTTTATCCGCATCTCTGAATTCTTGAAGTTTGCCCAAAAGTTCATCATATTTTTGATTGAGGTTTTTATAATCTAAACGTAATTTTTTGCATCCTTCACCACATGGTGTAATGTTTGCTTTCTCGTTCATCAATAGTTTTAGTTTCTCTTTAACTTCCTGGCATTCCTGACCACAGGGTGATATATCCTTCATTTCCATTTCTATGAGACTCAGTTTAGTCCTCAGAGCTTCACATTCATTACCGCAAGGTCTTATGCTTTTGTTTTTTTCTTCAAGTTCAACGATTCTCTCACTCAACGTGTCGATAATTTTCTTCATTTCTAATTCTCTACATTTGCACTGATCGATTTCTTCTTCAATTTTCTTTTTCTCTTGCTTGGATTGTTCTTCACAGATGCATTTGCTGTTTAACTCAGCTCTGAGACTTTCAACTTCCTATAGAAAAAATATGATTTCATAAACAGTTACTGGAAATAAATAATTATTAATACCTACCACTTGATAATTCATTAAATCATCTTTTCCTTTTTCGGCTTCCTTAAGAGCTTCTTGCAATTGACCTTCTAGGTCTGAGAGGCACTCACAGAATTTTTGATTAGCCTTTTTGAGTTGATCTACTTTCGGGTCCTCTCCACTCATTTGTTCTTTCAAACAATTAAATTCCTTGCATAATTTATTATAATCCGCCTCTTTCGTTTCCAAATTTTTCGCGAGCTCACGATTTTTCTTCTTTAATTGTAGTACATGTTCATCTTTCGCTTTGAGGCACTTGCAGAATTTTTCTTTGGTAGCTTCGATTACTTGAGAGTTTTTCTCAGCTTTCAAGTGGAAACTGTTAGCTTGATCCTTGTAAGCGCTGAGGAGATTTTGAGCTTTCACAGCTTCATTTACACTCAAAGCTTGACATTTACAACTCTGCTTCAAATCTTGAGAAAGTCTCTCATTTTCCGTTTTAAGTTTTGTTATCTCCTTTTCCAAACGAGATTTTTGTTCCGCCAGCCTGTTAAAACGATTATGTAACTGATTGGTTACCTCAAGGGCTTCCTTTTTACTTGATCGAATTTCTCGAAGCTCGGTCTTGATTTTTGAAACTTCATTCTTTAGATCTGCTACTTCTCCAAACCCTATAAACTGCTGCAATTAAAAATATATTTGTAGGTAAAGTGAGAATGGGAGTAAATTTTTGGTTACCTTTGATGAGGTTGAGTTTACGCTTTTTGAGGAACAAGAACATTTTCTTACAGGACAACTACATGCCTTAGTCACAATCACAGAACTAGACGGTTTGTTTCTTAAATTTATGGATCTACTGCTCTCAGCTGTTATATCTTTACCTTTTGAAAGAAAATTCTGTTTATTAAAAAAAATGAGTTTTTCAACTTAACAATCGATCATAAGTTAGCACGTCATGATGTAATGAATTATTACTCGACTCGTATAGTCGTATATCTCAACGTTACCTTGTTGTGGTGTTAAATTGAGTGTTATTTCATGTCAGAGTATCTAAATGTAATTATTAAGAATTATAAAATCTCATATCACCTGCATTTTTCTTATTGCTACTTTCAATATGGCTATGACAATCTATTCCAAATGTTACACTGCACTTTTTATGATAAGAACTTTCACATTTTATGGGTGTGGAAAGGGGTCTTTTTAAATTTTTCGAACATTCACAACTTCTCTGTTTCTTCTTGCATTTAACACCTCCACTGAAATGGTATTCCCTTTTTGAATTACCTATTAGCTGTTGTATTTTTTTTTAATTTTGCAAAATTGTTTACCTTTGTGCGAATGAATGACAATGGACAAATTGTTCCCAATTATTTGGACAAGACCGGACAGAACTAGACGTCACATGTTGGGAACCACTGGGACCTTCGTTTTTATGATATTTACTGCACAAACATTTTCTATCAATTGATTGCTCCAACATCACAAGATTCTGAACTTCATTCTCTAATTTGTCGAGTCTTTCCTGCTCGCTCTGGAATAATTGAAAAAGATAGCATTTTATTGAATTTGAAAATTAGGTTCATACTTGCGTTGCGATCATAAGATGGATTATAAAATCAGTGAATCTCCGCGTATATGAAAAGCACGATTAATTTTGATGGCACTAGGCCATGTCAGAAAATTCTTGAGATTATAATGCTTAGAATTCTCAATTGACAGGAAAATTGATTCCTTCAAAGTCAGTAAGGCAATCTCTTTATTGTCGAGATTGTCAGTCATCAAAATGTTACTTTTACACACAAATATTGAGTCGTCGAAATAAACTAAAACGTGAGAGGAAATGTGTATTGAATACAGTGAAGTTAAAAAATGTTAAGCCCGCAAAAGCCTCTTAAAATGTAAATTCATACTTTTTCTCCGCAATACTTCATATTTATATTATATTACATGAAATTTTGGGTTTAAAATTAATAACACAGCAGAACCGGTATTTCGTAAACAGACCGGGGAAATCTATTTTTTTTTCAGTCGATGGAGTCGGACCTTCCCTGTCTTTTGACATGTGTCGTAGGTTGGGTCGGGGTGGGGGGAGGGGTGTCACGCTTTTAAAATTTACTGAAAATGAATTTTATCGGAAAAACGGGTATATCTGAGCCGGATTTGATGTGACAAAAAAATTATGGTATCGAAAATTGAAGAGCTTGACTAAACACGGAAGCTCGTTCCGACCTGAACCCTTTAGCTCAACCGGTTCGCGAAATATTGCGATATTAATGTCCGTATTCACAAACGATAATTTCCGAAATAATTACGTAATTAATTAAATGAGTGAGATGGAGAGATGCAGTTTTTTGGCAATAGAATGAGATGGAGATAACTGATTAGGTAATTATTTGGTAATTATCGTTTGTGAATACGGGCATAAGGGTGCAAAAATGAATAAAAATTTAACTGACTTTTGCTCGGCAGGTGGTGGAGTTAGGGCGTCAATTTTTTGCGAGAGGAAGGGTGCCTCCGAGTACTTTGATGGGCCAGAGGGAGGGGGTGGTGGGCCAATTAGGAGGGGAGATATGGGGGTGAGAAGAAAAATACGGAAACGCTCGTAAAAAGTTTATTTATTGACCTACAGAGACCAGGCACCGCTCATTTTCTTTGTTTTTTTTATGTTCTACACGGTAGTCATGGCAAAAAAATTTATTTTCGCAAATGCGCGCTTGGCGCGTAATTAAAAAAAAGTCATTTTTTTCTCGCGTTTTTGGGGGTGAAGGAAGGGGGGGATTTTTTTTCACCACTGAACGGCATTTTTTTTATCTTTAATTTGAGCCCCACTTGAACCCGATCCGACCATAAATAAGGGCACAACGAACCGGCAAAGTCTAGGCTTTATTGCGGGCGACCGGAGAGGGGTGGGGGGGTTCTTGTTAGGCTCATTGGAAAGAGAAAATATTTATTTATCTATTTATTTATTTGTTTTTTTTTCGTGCGTATCTTGCCCGCGCGCGCGAGCTATACATGAAGATCTCTCTTTAAACCGGGCGAGGAAGATACCCGAGCAAGTCTATTCTGCGCCCGAGACATTACGACAGTCAAAGTTACTCTCCCGGTGGGGAACAGCAGAACGGAATTAATCGTCTGCTCAGCATACTTCCCGGGAGATAGATCTGCCGAACAACCTCCTCCTACAATAGTGCGAAATCTGGTCGCCTATTGTCGTGGGAACAACCTACAACTTATCGTTGGATGTGACGCAAACTCGCACCACCTAGCTTGGGGGAGCACGGACATCAACGAAATAGGTGAGTCGCTTTATAACTTTATAATAGGTGAAAGACTTATTGTGAATAACATCGGCTCCAAACCAACCTTCGTCACAAAAAATAGACAGGAGGTACTAGATATAACATTCAGCTCAAACTTTATAAGCAATAGGATAACCAACTGGCAGGTATCCTCTGAACCTTCCTGTTCAGACCATAGACAAATAGTGTTCGACATCGAAATAGGTCATAGACCTATTGTGGAATATCGTGATCCAAAAAGAACAGACTGGAGCGGATATGAAAAATCCCTCCAGACTGGACTCGAGACCGTTATCCCCACAATAAAAAATCGTGATGATATTGAAATTGCGGCGGAACAAGTCCGGAACGCAATAATATCAGCCTATCACGAAAACTGTCCATCAAAAACGAAGAGAAACGACAGGAAAGTCGACTGGTGGAACAAAGACCTAGAGAAAAGAAGAAAAGAAGTTCGACGACTCTTCAATCGAGCTAAAGAGATGGGTAACTGGGATGAATACAGAACTAAGCTAACGGAGTACTACAAAGAGATCAGACGATCTAAAAGAGAGTCCTGGAGAAGGTTCTGCGAGAGCATCCATGATCTGCCCCGCAGCGCCAGAATTCACAAGATTATCTCAAGAGATCCGACACAGCCGTTTGGCTCGATAAAACGACCAGACGGTTCATTTACGGACTCAGAAAAGGAAACGTTAGAACTCCTAAAGGAAAATCACTTCCCAGGTAGCTCGCCTCTGTACAATCAGTGGCAGCTGAATTCCGGAGGACGTATAAATCGACCTCAAAAATCGGAATGGAAAGTCTGCCGCTCGATCATTACAGCCAAGGCAATTGAAAACGCTGTAAAAACTTTTCAGCCTTTCAAGACACCTGGAGAGGACGGCATCTTTCCTGCCCTATTACAAAGGGGCATAAAGATACGGACGCCCCTCTTATAAAATTATTCAGGGCTAGTCTGGCATGGAACTACATCCCATCCAGCTGGGCGGCAACAAGGGTGGTGTACGTTCCCAAAGTGGGCCGTACAGAGCCACACCCTAAGTCATTCAGACCCATTAGCCTTACATGCTTTATACTGAAAAGTCTAGAGAGAATACTGGATGTACACATCAGGAGGAGTGTCTTAGTTTCACACCCTCTGAATGTGCACCAGTATGCCTATCAAGCTGGCAAATCAACCGATTTGGCACTTAATAACCTCGTGGGGAAGATCACCAGGTCTCTTGACAACAAAGAGATCATGGTGGGAGTCTTCCTCGACATAGAAGGAGCATTTAACAATGCACTACCAAACTCACTGTATGAAGCAGCAGTTTCCAGAGGAATAGAACCGGTCATAAACGGCTGGATCCGTAATATGCTAGATGGTAGGATGATAACGACCTCGATGGGAGGAGTTGAAGTCAGTTTCAGGCCGGGGAGAGGGTGCCCACAGGGAGGAGTACTCTCCCCCCTACTATGGACCCTTCTTGTAGACGACCTGCTGGCGATCCTCTCCCTATGGAGAGTTGAGGTTCAAGCATATGCGGATGACCTTGTCATAATGATCAAAGGAAACTCCGAGAGGACAATATCTAATGTCCTTCAGGAAGTTCTTCAAGTCACGTATCAGTGGTGCGAGAGGGAGCAGATGTCTGTAAATCCTCGCAAAACTGTTATAGTACCATTCACTAGACGAAAAAGACTGGAAAACCTTATACCACCTACTCTTCAAGGAGTAGTTATACTATTTGCGGAGGAGGCTAAATATCTAGGTATCACACTTGATAGGAAGCTACTATGGAACTCCCATCTGGAAAAGATTATCCACAGAGCAAAGCTCTCCCTATGGAGTTGCAAAAAGATATGTGGAAGAACTTGGGGCACTGGTCCCAAGCAAATACACTGGATATATGTAACGATCATTAGGCCAATGATCGCATATGGCTGTGTAGCTTGGTGGTCCAAAGGCTTACAAGCCTTGGCCAAAATGAAGCTGTCAAGTCTGCAAAGACAAGCATGCCTGGCAATCAGTGGAGCAATGAGCACCACACCGTCGGCGGCTATGGAAATACTTCTGGACCTTCCTCCACTCCATATATACTTGGAAAGAGAGGCCAGATGGACAACGTACAGACTACTACAGGTAGCACGAAACACACAAATGGCTTGTGTCATGGAACGGACCAGTCTACTGGACGACACTCTAAGTCACAGTCTTCTGGGTATGCCCTCAGACATGATGCCATACACAACAAACCACTGCACTGCATACAACGTCCTCTTTCCAAGCAGAGACGAATGGGAGCGTAACTCAAACGACCTCCTCAAAGCAGACCTCACGTGGTTTACCGACGGTTCAAAGACTCCAACGGGAGTTGGATCCGGAGCGTACGACGCTGGGTCAAGACGAGAATTCTTTGCAAACCTGGGTCAGTACGCAACAATATTTCAGGCAGAAATTTATGCCATTGTACTCAGCGCGCAGATGCTGGATGAAATGCACTGCACGCGGAAAACAATTAAAATCTTCTCAGATAGCCAAGCGGCCCTGAAAGCCCTTTGCTCCATTCGTTGCAACTCCAAACTAGTATGGAACTGTCAAGCAGCACTCAATGAGGTAGCTAAAAATAATAACTTGACTCTGGTCTGGATTCCAGGTCACTCCGGCCTTGGAGAGAACGAAATAGCCGACTCTCTGGCTAGAAGAGCAACTGAATCCAAATTTACAGGACCGGAACCTGCTCTTGGCATATCCTCAAATACTGCCAAAACAACAATAGACACCTGGGCGGAAAACAAGGTACTTCGGTACTGGCAAACTCTACCAGGATTAACTAACTCTAAGACCTTCATTGAGGGACCCTCGAGAAACAGAGCTAAAAAGCTACTGGAACTCAAAAGGACTGACCTAAGGGCCCTAATAGGCATATACACAGGACACTGCAAAGTGAACCACCACTTACACAGGATGAATCAGGAAGAACCAGGCACTCAACGTTCGGAAAAGTACTTCTCTCTCCGAGAGACCTGGATACATTCACACCATCTAAGGTCATTAGCTTTTTAAAAAGCAGTGGCCTGCTAGAGTGGATGTAAAGAACTTAGGTATGAGCCACAATAGACCGCTTGGTCGCAGTGGAGGTGTCACTAATCGACCCACTCATTATATAACTAAACTAAACTAAGTCTATTCTGTGCTCCGGGCACAGTCACGATCGGCCGGGAACGCGCGCTCGGAATTTATTTTCGAATGCTTGTTCGCTCGTACCTTGCTCAATTATGGATCGATTTTGAAAATTCTTGCTTGCTTTTGATCGCTGAACGATCGGAAATGAAAAAACACATCGAGTTACTATTTTTCATCTGCTGGCGGGTCGATTTTTCTTACATTTGGGCCGTTGTCGGCCTTGTTTTTCATTCTCAGTCGCGCTCTCTTATCTTGCTAGCCTTCTATTGTTTTCCCGGGATGACGCGCCGGGTTCACGAAAACAATAGGCAGGTACACAATAGAAAGAGGCGCTACACAAAAGACTGCATCTCGATCTATTCATGGTCAAGCGAGTGCAGCACATGGCTGCTTCAGGAAAGAAAATTATTTCGAGAATGGATGAAAGAGTGTTTTCCAACTTTCTCTAGACTTTGCCGGTTCGTTGTGCCCTTATTTATGGTCGGATCGGGTTCAAGTGGGGCTCAAATTAAAGATTAAAAAAAAATGTCGTTCAGCGATGAAAAAAAAAATTCCCCACCCACTTCCTTCACCCCCAAAAACGCGAGAAAAAAATGACTTTTTTTTAATTGCACGCCAAGCGCGCATTTGCGAAAATAAATTTTTTGCCATGACTACCGGGTAGTAGATAAAAAAACAAAGAAAATGAGCGGTGCCTGGTCTCTGTAGGTCAATAAATAAACTTTTTACGAGCGTTTCCATATTTTTCTTCTCACCCCCATATCTCCCCTCCTAATTGGCCCACCACCCCCTCCCTCTGGCCCGTCAAAGTACTCGGTGGCACCCTTCCTCTCGCAAAAAATTGATGCCCTAACTCCACCACCTGTCGAGCAAAAGTTAGTTAAATTTTTATTCATTTTTGCACCCTTAATATCGCAATATTTCTCGAACCGGTTAAGCTAAAGGGTTCATCTAAAGCGTCGGAACGAGCTTCCGTGTTTAGTCAAGCTCTTTAATTTTCGATACCATAATTTTTTTGTCAGATCAAATCCGGCTCAGATATACCCGTTTTTCCGATGAAATTCATTTTCAGTAAATTTTAAAAGCGTGTCCCCCCTTCAACCCACCCCGACCCAATCTAAGACACATGTCAAAAGACAGGGAAGGTCCGACTCCATCGACTGAAAAAAAAAAATAGATTTCCCCGGTCTGTTTACGAGCTGTTTATTTTACCGGTCCTGCTGGGTTATAAAGAAATGTCGAGGTTTTTTTTTTAATAATAAGCCACTTATTATTTCTTCTACTTAAAACCATTGAAGTGAGGCGCAACTTTCTTTTGTTGGAAATTATGTCGTAATTCTCATCTATTTGTAACAAAAAATACAAATCATTAACGTCTAAAACATTTGACGAGACCGTTTTTTGACGTGTTCACCGATTTTCAAAACATTTTTTTCGTCATAAGCTCAGGAAAGAACCAGGAGTCTACCCGCACCAAAATGCAGGCAAGCCATACAAGGATATCAGAACCGCTCCACCTTCAAAAAACTTCTTGGGCGCATCAATCGCATAAATAGTATATTTTTATGCGATTCAATTAACAATATTTTCACGGCTTTTCACGGTGAAAATATCAATTCCTTTGAAAACGGGATAAAAAATGGGTATAGAAATTTAGCAATTTTTCCCCTTTTTCCTATGCACGCCACTAGCTAACTAATTTAAAAAATGCACTTCATTTTATACTATCTTGCAATTCGAAAAAAATAAAAAATTTGAAATTTTAGAGAAAAAAAATGGAATATCTCCACCATTTATATTACTTTGATCTTAAAATTTTTGAAGGTTCAGTTTACCAGTATAGCTGTGCAAGGTAAAAAATTCAGTTTAAATCCTGTAAAAACGTGCTAATAAATGGTTAAGAAATTTACCCAATTTTACTATTTTCCTACCCACGCCACTGACTTAAATAGAAATAATCAAATAATGCAATTTTTTTACACTAACATCAAGTTCAAACAATGTTCTTCCAATCCTGAATAAATCGGTTTTTGGAATTGCCATCTTCTGGTACGTCCTCTAGCCAATTTTCAATTGTCAATTTTGAAAAAATTTACAAAATAAAACCTTCACCCGAAAAATGGTCTTTCTCCTGTATCTTGAAAACGGGGAGAGCTACAGAAGAACCGCTTACAGTTCTGAACTTCTCGCACTTTCTATATATCGTCTGACGGGGGTATTAAAATCGAAGAGAATTTTTTTTCGAAAAATTTGCATACCTACTTATTTGTAGTGTAGCTTACATCTGGGATGGATATAAGTGAGTAATAATTAAAGAACGAACACTGCTGCAATGGAAAAACTCGATTTCGTCATGGACAAATATCGTTACCAGTTTATTGCCTCCCCATCTTAGCACCCCCAGCTGATAATTGTTTTTTCTAAATAACTAAAAAAAAATTTCTATTTGTTTTTTGGTACTTTGTTTGTTGATTTCTGAGGTAGCTACCTACGTTCCTACATTTATGTCTATTGAATATAAATTATCTTGATTTGTTGATGATCAAATTTGGACCACCAAATTCGAAACTTGTTAAACTTGTTAATCAATTTTTTTGCGAATCTATACCTAATATTATAAGTTCTTGTAAATGAACTTGATAACTCGTTTATAATTATTTCCTACGTAAAATTCACTTTTTACAAATTTAATAAGAAGTGGGTAGGTATACGATACGCGCTTCATTCAGCCTTGAGTACCTAGTAATAAAAAAAACACCTTTAGATGCTTAACACTGGATTTCTAATAATTCATAGTATAATTAAATGCCGGTTACACACCCAGCGGGTTTCTAGTTGACGAGAAGTTGTTATTAAATGCATGATATCATACAATGAAGGTAAATTTAAGATCCTCGAGGGTTAGAAAATTTGCCAATAACTATTATATTATTGCTTTGTTTCTATACCTTGTTTCTTGCATTGGCAAGGACAATACCATTAATTAAGTTACAAGTTAGAGGTGACCCGGTAAAAATAGGCGACAATAATTATTATTTATAGAAATATAAATTTATTTGCATTAATTAATATTTTAAATCATAATTAACATGGATTTGTATCACTTATTACTTACATAATAAATAAATGGTACCAACACGATTTTTTTATTGTAAAACTAAAAGTATAAAACAAGGAAGTCTTATTCTAGATAGCGGCCAAGGTGTGCCACCAAGTCACCGGTTTTGTGACACAAGATAAGAAGGGTGGAATTAATAGAATTCGTTCATATATACATACATCCTGCTCAGGAATTAAACATCTCTTCTTGAAAATCTCATCAAACCGCAATCCTATTTATAAACTGATGACATGATAATAAGACCCACCTTCTTCATCTATGATTACCTTTAGCAAAAAATTGAGGTAGGATTGAACACAACATAATTAGAGAGTCATGCTATATTGATCACATCCTGATAATTACCTGCTTATAATAAGCTTACTCGATTCCATTTTCTTCATTTCGTTGTTAGTTAACTTCATGATTATATCCTAGATCAAAGCTTCGTCTAGGCCAGATCAATTTTCTTTCACCAACGAAACGAGTGATTCCATACTTTACGAGATTCCTCTTATTAGATTTTATTTAAAAAATGTGCAAGTTTATTGTTTGTTTAGTATTATTCACTAGTGCCGTGTTTTCAGCCCCAGCTGATGATGAAGCTGCCACTGAAGTTACTCAAGTTGATCATTCAGTCGGTGAACCTGGTGTCGGGCGTCATTTGTTAATTAAAGCTTTTCCGGGTGTTGCAAACTATCAAAGTGATCTTTATGAAGTTTATGCTGTACCTTACGATTACGTAAGTACCTATACTTTACCTTTAATTAAATACTCAGAATTTTTTTTTTTATAATATGCTTGCCTATTTAAATAATTTACTAAAAAATAATTTTTGGATTTAAATTTTAACTCAACACTAATAACATTTTTTTTTGTACACTATTATGATCTATAATTCTTTACTTATAAATTTTTAATATCATTTCAGGGAGTTCGAGAAGGTCGAGAGGTTGTAATTTTCATTATTTTTTTTAACTAACCCTTCATGTTTTCACATGTTCAATTTTTAAATTTATTTAGTGATACTTTAATCAAAGGCAAAAGATGAAAGAATTTTTTTAACGTGTCATCTAACTGAAAATTTTAGCTCATTCATGGCGTCCTGAAATGATGACCAAATACTTGGGGGGGGGGGTTCTGACTCCAATGTTATTATGACTTAAGAACTAAAGAACTATGCGTAAAACTATTATCCATAATTTTTTTTTCCGATAAAACTATACCTACCCTTGAAGTTTTCAGAGCATGCTTTGTGAATATTGAAAATGTGATGGAACCTAACAAAAAATTATAAAAAAAAATGATCGAACAAGAGAATTGAAACTCCATTTTTGTGTTTTCGAAAAAATGGTATAGAAACTTGTGACATTAATTGTTTGAGTTTAACCACCCCGCGAGTTTTTTGCTCCTCCATTTCTGGACATATTGTATAAATTATATCCAAGTCGAATTTTACGTAAATTTTATTACAGGTACCTAAATACAAAAATTTTTATTCAGGATCTTTTTGCCAAAAAAATGGTTAAGGAAAAATATTCTGAAGTTTAGAAACGTTAATGACGTACTTTTAGTTTTAATTATATTTTTAATTAAAATTTAATAGATATGTTTAAGCTTTCACGGCTGGCTTCACTTGAAATCAGAGTTGATTTCGGGCTTTTTGCCGTGGTCCATGAAGATTTGCTCCGAACGTTTCGTCTTAAGAAATAATTTCAGAATTGACATCTCCTAGTGATCAAACCAAGCAACTTTGGACAAAGATAAGTTGACTTAAATTGACTAATTTCACCCTAGGAACATTTGGTACTGAGCTGTAAAGTAATTTCAGGGACAAAAATGGTTCAC
Organism: Malachius bipustulatus; assembly: GCA_910589415.1. Lineage (NCBI taxonomy): Eukaryota > Metazoa > Arthropoda > Insecta > Coleoptera > Melyridae > Malachius > Malachius bipustulatus. Next base: position 34,507,172 of record OU342635.1, on the reverse strand, counting down.
TCCCTTGCAGTAAAGCGAAGTGAATTAAATTATATGATAACGGCTTGTTTGGTGGTACTTTTTTTTTGTTATTTTTTTTTCTTAATTTCAAGTCGGTCCAGTAAAAAAGTAAATATAAAGCCAGTTTTTTAACCCATTGTAACTTTAGGGGCTGTAACTTCTCAGCTTAAAAAAATATATTTCAAACCTCCCATGAAAATTGATCAGGCATTTCCACTTGAATTTTCGGTTCTGATTAATATAACACCGTGTATATTATATTAAAAGTGTATTGGAAAGTATATTTGGTATATTTGGTGGGTCAAATTGGTATAATCGGTCAAATTTAAATATCGATTTTTGTCCAAAGCATTATAATTTTTCAAATAGATTGCCTAAGGCAGTTCACTCAGAAGACGTCACTTACTCGTTACAAGACAATTAAACAACATTACTTTCACCTTTTCCCTTGACTTTTAAGATCATTAAAATATAAGTACAACAATTACTCTTATCTGATTCTTGCAGATTTATTTATTCATCATCATAAAATAAATCACAGATGGTTGAACATGTGGAAATCACCATGATACTTACTCTTAACTGATACCGAGTAATTTTTAAGTTAATTTTAAATAGTCAAATTAAAAAATCAAATAATTCATAGACTAAAAATATCCTCACCATAATAATAGGACATCTACGCAACCCGCGCCATAGCCGTCCTGAAGGGCGAAGGCGACGTCAGCGGAGAGATCGAGTTCATCCAGAGAGAAGCAGGATTAATAGGAGGAGGCGCCGTCCTGATTCGTGGCAACATAACAGGTCTCCCGGCCGGGAAACATGGACTACATATTCATCAATCCGGCGATCTCAGAGAAGGGTGCGATAAGCTTGGTGGACACTTCAACCCTTATATGGTAAAGTTTAATGAGCTCTTGTAATATCAGCAGTTTCCTGCGGCGGGAATTTAGAGATTAGCGTTGGGGACATTTTTACACCTATACATATAAGGATTACGTAAAAGTTCATTTACATTCTACTCGAGTGAGAGACGTAATTGGGTCATTTATTTGTTTATAATTGCTTTAGAGTCTAGACAGTCATAGCTGAACCATCCGGCATAAAAAATAAACTTCTTCAACAGCTCTTTCTCTATTTTTCTTTCATGTTGTCGTATTTTAGAAAACACGTGTTAATGTTTCCACAATAATAATTATTAAAGATCTTGATAATTTAGGTAGGTACTCAATTAATTCACAAATTGAGCGAAAACTTCAGATCACAACAGACAGTCACAGTGATTTAAGGCTTTATAAGTCTGTTCGGCATACTCCTTTTCTGGTGGGTTCTTTATTCATAAATGACAGACTGATGAGCTATAATAAAAGCGAAATGTCTGAGTCTTTGTATTCATCAGACCATCTAAGTTTGACTCGTTCAGAGGAGTTTAACTGTAGCTGTCATTAAACGTGCCAATGGCTGTGTCGAAATTCTCGAGAATGATGATCTTTTACAAACAAATTAATGATCTATTCTTGAGCAAATACCGGACAAATAACAGCTTGTTTAAATTTTGATAAGAAAAATCTTGTCAAATAACTTTTTTTGCAAAAATATTCCCACTGCATATTCACAGCAAAATTCAATCTATGATCTACTCAATTTATTCCAGCTTCATCATGGAGGTCCAGGTGGTCCTCGTCATGCCGGCGACTTAGGTAACGTTGAAGCAGGAGAAGATGGCACCGCGGAGGTGAAATTCCTGGATCCCGGTTTAACAATTTCTGGGGGACCCAGAGGAGTGGTAGGACGCGCTCTCGTGATCTCTGCCGATCCTGACGACTTGGGCAGAGGTGGTAATGCCGAGAGTTTCCAGAATGGGAATTCTGGCAATGCTATCGCTTGTGGTGTGATTGCTTATATTAGGTAGATGAATACGTGAAACGAAGCGAGCATGTGTGAGTTTAATACGATTGTGTATGTTGTTTGTAAATAAAATTGAAAAAAAAAAACAGGAAATTTACTACAGGAATTTTCTTCGGTAGCTTTATATTTTTTAAACCGCATTTTCTTAATGAAGAATACTAGTAGAGAACTTCTTTGTAATCTCCTTAAAAATATAATGAAAATTATAATAACACATTTAAAGACCATGGAATGAAGACGCTATAAATTTTATTATAAATATTTCAGGTGGAAAAATACAGGCTGTCTCTGTTCAATCTAGAATGAAAGTTTTCTTGGAGGAGCAAATAACTTTCGATATTAAGAGCTACCAAGAGTGGGAACCTTTCCTCTTCACCTTCCACGGAAGGGAACTTTAATTTTATAGTTTGTTTTTTTATTCAGTACCCATACCCCATGTTTCACCAAATTTACCTTTTAGTGTTACCCACATACGTTGGGCGGAGCTGCTGCAAATACTTAGGCACATTAGAAGCCAAAGATTGATGCAAAATGGGTCCAAAGAGTTCTTTTAATCTTCCAGATGCAATTTAGAGTAGTACAGATGTATGAGCATTTTCAGTTTTTGATGCTTTTTGGAAACGATTCAGCTGTGATTATTAACCGAATTGTTCTGGAGATTTAACTTGGGTTCCCAAAATTTAAACAAAAATCAATGTAGAGGCATATCAAGGACTCCGGCCTCCCAAGAAATTCAAAGTTACTTCTTTATTGGAAAAATTATGGCTACATTTTTTTAGGGATTGTCAGGGACTTTTAGATTGTTATTTGCAAAAGGGTCGTTAAAAGGTACTATGCTTAGACAATATAAATATAGTATCTAAGGTACTATGCTAGTTCATTAGCTCTGTATTTTGATACTAGCATGACAATGTTCCTTTGCACAAATAAATAATTCCTTTCGCTTCGTGTGTTGCTTTTACCGAAACAATATAATTATTATTGTCCATTCGCCTTGTTGTCCATATATTTGTGGGATTATTTTTTAATCGCAAATCTCAGAAATACTCTTAAAGTATTTCTTCTATTATTTAAGCATTTATGTCGCTGTGAGAAATTTGTAAATAGTTGGAGTATTACATTTTAGCATTTTTCTTAATAGATGACATAATGATCATGTGTATCATTAACTTAATTTACTTTTGTAGTCTAGACTTTATAAACTGTAACTCAATTGATGCTGCAATGTTGTTATAGGTATAAATTTTGTCATGAATAATTTTAAAAAAGCTGTTATTTATTCCAAGATAATTACCAACAAAATGCAATACTAATTAGTCAACACACATGACCGGCATCAGTTTGATATAATGTAAAAGACGAAAACAAGTAAGCTAATTGCAATTAAAAGAGGAGAATTCTGATGATGATGATCCTTTAATCTAAGCACATAAAAGCATAATTGCGTAAACATACATTGTGCTTCGCATTGAGTATTGAGTCAGGTACTGTTGCCTTGACATAGCAGACCTGAAATAGCTTTTAATTATCAAATTTAGTAACCTTGCACCAGTTTTACTAATCCTAGTGAAAAGAGAAATCACCCATATTTTGCTGACAGTATTTGAGTGTTTCTATGACCGATTTTTAAAGAATCATTAGACAAATCGCGCATTGACGTAGGTCGTGGAGAAAATCCAATTTTAATTTAGTTCTCCTGTCCGGGAGTGAGTGCTAAGTGGAAGTGCTGGAATTGGAAACTGATCAAGATAAAAAATATAAAGGCGAGTGTAAACCATGTTATTTTTAAAAGTCAATTTTAATGGGTGTATAAGGTACTTATCACACCTTCGATCAATCATCAGAACTCAAAAAAAACTTTAATGAGAAATCAATGTTTTAAAATTAATCCAGAAAATAATTAATTTTCAAAAAAAAATTAGTAAATAGGCAATAAAATAATAGTCCTTCGATATAGACTTAAAACATAGATTTTCAATATTTAGAAATATTTAAAAGTAGGTACTTATATAAAATCTATGTTTGGTAGTTTTGTAGGTATATTCATGCAGTAAATTTTTTGATGTACCTACTCATCCAATCACAATCAAAATTAAAAAAAATACGTTATATAATAATAGTCTTGTAGATTTAATTTTTCACATTTTCAAATTGCTGTTGTAGCTTTGGTTTTATAGTTAGAGGAAAGACTTTTTGGAATCCTGTAAAGGCTGTGAAGACACCAATGACGCACTTTATATAATAGAATTTCGAGAGAGTATCTATTATATTTTAAGCAATAATTGTTTTAAACGATATACAGGGTGTCCCAATATTCCATGGACATAGAGCAACCACAGATTACTGAAGTAAAAAAAAGTCGCTCGGACCAAACTTATCTCTATACCAAAATGCTTCGTTTGTCCGCTAGAGGGCTTCAAAGTCTTTTCAAAATTTTAGTTTTTTTGAAATAGCTCAAAGTCGGCTGATTCCAATTCGATGAAATTTGGTAGGTAAATTTCTTATTAAAAGTACTAATTTCTGATGTACATGATAATTTGACGGAAACCCGGGAAGGGGTGAAACTACCCCTACCCTCCATTAAAATCGATCGTAATTGTTGATAGGGTAGCAGGAACGCTGTTCATGTGTTTTTTGTTTGAAAGATACATCGTTTTAGTCCATTTTTGGTCTGCTACAAAAATCTGTATCTTTCCGAGGTGCTATGTGATAAAATAAATTAGTCGATGATAACTAAATTTTTGTTTCATTCTTTTACTTTGAAATCAAATTTTCAATTGTCAGGTGATTATTTGATCTAATCTTATAAAAGATGCTCGATGCGGGCAATCCGGTCCGGATTGGACCCTAGAAAGTTCCATCCTGCGCAAAAAAATGATTTTAACTTTTCTTGGAACCTCGTCGTTTTGCAAACTGTTTAATGCGTTTAAAAAAAAAACCGTTTGCAAACACCTGAAAAAAAAGAACCATACTAAACATCTTCTATGAGATTAGATCAAATAACACCTGACAATTGAAAATTTGATTTCAAATTAAAAGAATGAAATAAAAATTTAGTTATCATCGACTAATTTATTTTATCACATAGCACCTCGGAAAGATACAGATTTTTGTAGCAGACCAAAAATGGACTAAAACGATGTATCTTTCAAACAAAAAACACATGAACAGCGTTCCTGCTACCCTATCAACAATTACGATCGATTTTAATGGAGGGTAGGGGTAGTTTCACCCCTTCCCGGGTTTCCGTTAAATTATCATGTACAGGGTGGGCCAATAAGCGAGGTAAGCGGCTGTATCTCAGAAACTAATAATCGTAGAGAGTTGCGGTAAAAAATTTTATAAGTTAAGTGGGCAAGGGAAAATGCTGGAAATTATTTTCAAGTTTCCAAGATGGCTGCCAGAGGGCGTTTGCACCATCTTGAATTACATAAAGTTACGTTTCTTGTGATTTTACTCAATGAATGTAACAAAAAAGTATTTGCGTTTTAATGTTATCTTAAAGTCTAACATTTTTTATAGAAACAATTTTTCTCTATCTTTCGAAATACAGTGGTGGGGGGTATTTGAATGTTGTTTTAAACAAATGCCTGTAACTTCGAAACGGCTTCAATGATTTGGATAAATTTGGTATAATTGGAAAGAGCATTGCTTGGGCTTTTAGGTTTCTTGTGACAATGGCAGTTGTGACCTACACGACCGCCGATAGAGGGCGTTATCCGACATTATAACCAAAATATTGGATTTTCTCAAAAAATTTAAATGCGATGATATGACTTTTTTTAGACTAGAAAATAGACAAATGATCAACCAATAAGCTTGCGCAAACCGCATCTTAATATCTTTTTCCTAACTCAAATTATTAAAAAAATACCAAACCAAGAAAATTCATATATCCCCATTTAAAAATGCATCGGTCGCTTTCGATAAGAAGACAAGTAGTAGGCCATGGAAATAAAATACAAACTCCTAACTTAAATATTGGCAAGTAACGTCAAACTTCTGTCACACACGCAGCCCACTATTATTGTTGATTGCATATAATTTGAGTACTTTTTAATCAAAATGCTTCTCACAAAATTAAATAATGAAGCCGTTGACATGATTGCGATTTATTTTGAGTGTTTTCAAAATGTAGCTATAGCTGCAAGACAGTACGCGGCACACGGTATCCAGATCGCCTTCATTACGGGAGAAGAATGTTTCCGCGCTTGGTACAGCGATTACGCGATACCTACTAGAAGTTTTCGTTGTGCTAAACGTCGCAGGCGTCGCAATGGAAGGACCGAAGAAAATGTTATCAATGTCTTGGCTTACATAGAATTTTATAGACATGTAGAAACTAGAACATTGTCTCTAGACTTGGGAATTTGTTGCACGGACAAAACTGTTAGAAATATTTTGAAAGTATATAGGTGAATAATTTTATCTTATTCCAAGTATCTTAGCAATACCCTCAAATACAAATTCAGTGTTATTCTGGTTTTATTATTTTTTACTACTGATTATGTTGTTTTCTACTTTTATATTACATCCTTACCACATAGTCTTGCACCAGGCGCTAAATAAACAAGACTTCGGTAATAGATTAAATTATTGTCATAATGGATGCTAGGCATACTTGAGGAAAACGGAAATTTCTTAAAGGAAATTCTCTGGATCGACGAGGCTACCTTAAACAGTGATGGTAGAGTAAACCTTCATAATATGCATTATTATTGTCCGCTGAAAATCAACGTTGGTTAAGAGAGAGAAGTGCAGCAGCAGGGACGCTGGAGCCTAAATGTGTGGTGCGGTATCATTGGGGACAGAATTATTGAACTTTACTTTTTTGATCAAGCTGTAACTGGTAACCGCTTCTTAGAGTTTTTGATCAACGACTTGCCAATTTTGTTGGAAGATGTGCCACTCGAAACTAGGAGAACTATGCTTCTGCTATTAGATGGTTGTCCGGCACATTATTCAATTAATGTCCGAAACCATATTTACTGGATCTTTCGAGAACGCTGGATAGGAAGGGGAAGCCGATTTCCTTGTCCGGCAAAATCTCCCGACTTGACATGTCTTGATTTTTACTTCTGGGGACGCTTAAAAGACATTGTTTTTCAAACTCCACCAACAACACGAATGGATATGGAAAACAGAATTCGAAACTCAAAACTATCAGCGGCAGAAATCGAGGCTGCGGTTCTGCTGACTCAAGAAAGACTGGAACAATGTGTGGATAATGACGGAAGGCAATTTAAAAGGAAAATCGTTACGAAAACGCGTGAGGAGTTTGGCTTTTGTTTCCATGGCCTACTAATTGCCTTCTTATCGAAAGCGACCGATGCATTTTTAAATGGGGATATATGAATTTTCTTGGTTTGGTATTTTTTTAATAATTTGAGTTAGGAAAAAGATATTAAGATGCGGTTTGCGCAAGCTTATTGGTTGATCATTTGTCTATTTTCAAGTCTAAAAAAAGTCATATCATCGCATTTAAATTTTTTGAGAAAATCCAATATTTTGGTTATAATGTCGGATAACGCCCTCTATCGGCGGCCGTGTAGGTCACAACTGTCATTGTCACAAGAAACCTAAAAGCCCAAGAAATGCTCTTTCCAATTATACCAAATTTATCCAAATCATTGAAGCCGTTTCGAAGTTACAGGCATTTGTTTAAAACAACATTCAAATACCCCCCACCACTTTATTTCGAAAGATAGAGAAAAATTGTTTTTATAAAAAATGTTAAACTTTAAGATAACATTAAAACGCAAATACTTTTTTGTTACATTCATTGGGGAAAATCACAAGAAACGTAACTTTATGTCATTCAAGATGGTGCAAACGCCCTCTGGCAGCCATCTTGGAAACTTGAAAATAATTTCCAGCATTTTCCCTTGCCCACTTAACCTATAAAATTTTTTACCGAAACTCTCTACGATCATTAGTTTCTGAGATACAGCCGCTTACCTCGCTTAATGGCCCACCCTGTACATCAGAAATTAGTACTTTTAATAAGAAATTTACCTACCAAATTTCATCGAATTTGAATCAGCCGACTTTGAGCTATTTCAAAAAAACTAAACTTTTCAAAAGACTTTGAAGCCCTCTAACGGACAAACGGAGCATTTTGGTATAGAGATAAGTTTGGTCCGAGCGACTTTTTTTTCCTCAGTAATCTGTTGCTCCATGTCCATGGAATTTTAGGACACCCTGTATTAGGTATGTGCATAAACATTGGTTATTTAAAGGATAGTAATATTTAAAAGGAATGTTATTTGTCAGCGAGGATCAAGGAGCTACGATCTGGCATGTTTCAACATAACGACCCTGCCACTCCTATCAGTTTAATCCAGCTAAACTTTTTGATTTTTAAATACCGTAAAAAAATTTTTTACATCATGTTGTGTTTACGTAAAGTTGACAAAAGTAGTGTAAAAAAACTGAGCATCTGTTATCAGTCGGCCAATAGCGTAGCTACCTAGCAAAGGGTATCTACGAGTCGATAAACTATATCCATTTTAAAAGGCATGTTTTCAAAAAAAAAACGATATGAAATTTTCACAGAACTCACTTAAAGCTACGACCGTGCAAAACTTCAGGAAAACCATTTTAAAAATTGCGGAAACATTAATAATTGTGTCAATTAATTAAAAAAATACACTCATTTAGTGAAAATTTTTTATGACATAACATAGAGTCACCTCTAAAAAGAACACTACATGAGTTTAATGAAAAAAATTCAAATAATATAAGAATTACATTCATGACAGAAAATGCGTTAATCGAACAAAATTAATTACTAAAAATACCTAACTACGAGTATACAGAGTGATCCCGAAATGGCGGACACGGTCTACAGGGTGTTGTAGAGGATGTTCAGAAAGACTGTAAATTTAAAACAAAAATTGTTTCCTCGCCTTCGTTACCGAGATATAGGGTGTCCTTTTTCTAAACTTTATATCAAAACGGCAGTCAAATTTAAACAACCTCCACTGGCAAAGCACATGATTTGACATAACTATTACGATGGCGTTTGCTTTTTATTTTTATTATTATCGGGAACGGAATTACAGGCATTCAAAGTTTACCTATTCCCTGAGTTCAACAAAAATTTTCAATGTGGCATCGTTGTTCGAATTCGAGCTCAACAATGCAAATAAAATAAATTTTGAATAATATCATCGAATGTGTATCCGCGCAACGATTATTATTTTGAACATTGTTGAACTTTCCATTTCATATATGTTTCCATGGTAATATCTATCTGGGTATTATTGTAGACCTACACATTATTTTTTCCTTAAGAAGGGTAGTGCAGTGTTGTGACTTTTTTTTCCACAAAAGTGGGCATATATTCTTAAGGGAGCCATACTGGAGAAAACAGTAAATAAAACTTAGAATCCTTAATCCACAATAGATGCTGTGGTGCTGTCCGTGTCCGCCATTTCGGGATCACCCTGTATACATAACTTACAGTTTTTAATTTTAAACCGAGTACTCCTAGAAAGTAATGAAAAGCAACATAATATTTCAAACTGATAATCTTCTTACTTGCCTTAGAATAAATTTTCGGAAAACTCACCTCTATTTTCTCTCTTTTTCTGCTTTATTGGATCTAAACTCAAAAAACAGTCAACAAATTTTCTACAGGGTTATATCTGAAGACACTTTCGTACCCCCGTTTTCCAAATAAATTTTTCTTTTAAGTTTTGATGTGCAAATTTTGAAGCTTAATGTCTCACCTCCAGATAGTTTTCAAATTTTCGATTAACCACCTGTATTTACAGGTTGATCTCAAAAATCAACCGTTTGTTTTTGAAGTGTTATAAGTTTTTTCCTCGCCAACCGATTTTGGGAATTTAAGCCTCCTATTGACGCTTTAACTTTATCCAACGAAATATAGCGACGGAAATTGACTCAGGAAAAACATTAAAAACAAAAGATTGCGTAAAAATTACTCAAATTTAAATTTATTCTAGAGAAACAGGTTTTGGGAGGAAATATGCAAGAAAAAACCTTTATTTGCGAACACTTCAAAAAATTCATTGATGACACGAGATAAAAAATCTGACAACAGCCAAATTAGATCTGCACGTTTTCAGGAGGAACTCTTCTTTACCGACGAGCTTTTATCGTTACGAAAAGTCTAACAATCGCTAGGCTCGTTTCACTTAAGTAGTGATTGTTAGAATTTTCGTAACGATAGTCACGAACCTTTCTCAGGTAAGAAAGACTGCTGATTCCTCCTGAAAACATGCAGAAGTAATGAAAATTCTTAAATTGTTAACAAATAAAGGCTAGTTAGGCAACAAGTTAATTTTCATTCAATTTCCTTCCCAAAACCTGTTTCTAGATGAAACTTAAATTTGAGTAATTTTTTTTGTAATCTTCTGTTTGTCCTGAATCAATTTTCGTTCCTGGATTTTCTGCTTAAATAATTCTAATTTTGAAATCAGCCTGTAACTACTGGTGTTAAATGTTAAATAGATAATTTGAAAGCCGTCTCCGTCCGTTAAGGAGTATGAAATTGTGCAAGCTTGCAAATTTTCCTTCACAAATTGATCACCCGTATTTCTTGACTTAAATAGAATGATGATAAATACCTACACTACTCTCGACTCTGAAGATGACGAGTTTTGTCGAAACTTTTTACTTAATGCACCATCTTCAGTGGATATAATTAGAAACTCCTAGAGAGTTTCTCCCCTTGTTTTCTTTTGACTCACAACAATCTAAATGGTTTTGAAAAATTAGGGAAGTCAAATGGTTATTCGGTCTACGTAGAATTGCGAATCAGCCCTTAATGAAAAAAATCCTGAAATATTATTGTGCCCATTCTCTTGGGTACTGTTCAAACTGATTTTTTTGATTGATCATTGATGAACCAGATGTTCACCCCAGAGAATTATTCCTGCTTGCTACGCTTTGTTAATATCTTGATATGAATAATTTATATCTGTCATGGATTGAAGATTCACTTTCATCATCTGGTAAATAAATTATATCAAAAGTTATTTTTAAAACGTGTAAAAATAAATTATTTTTATTAATACTCGAATATTTGGATGATAGCTAACCACAATTTTTGCTCCGCGTATATCAAATAAAACATTAGGAAGGATGTGGTTGCCTCATTGAAGTTAATTTAATAATTATAAATATTTCTTTAAATTATGATAGGTACTGTTTTAAAATTACAGAATACGAGTATTATACCTATATGCTATAGACGGCAAGTCTTATTTTAATGACTCAAATGAGAACCAGAGTAACGCAAAAACTGAATTTTAAACGGTAGTAGCTAATGTAATACGCTGTAAATTGAATTTGTAAAAGTAATCCCCTTTGAGTTTTATAGATACTAAAGTGGATAGAGAAGAAGGTACACGAGAGATAAACTTTCGTAGCTTGAGATTATCCTCAATCTACTTAACCTGGTTTAGAAATGTACTTAGGGAAATGTGAACCAAAGTGTGCCGATTTGTGTTGTTTTGAAATACGCAGAAGTATAGGCACATATAGTGTGTGTCACAGGCATGGTACACCCCCTTTTTTTTCTTTATTATTTGAGATAATTTTTTGAAATTTGGTACGTCGCATATTCTCGATAGAGCGCACTTTTTAGCAGAAAATTGAATTTTTTCCCACATCCGGTTTTTCCGGAAATGTTACCAACTTTTTATTTTTAAATGGGACACCCTATATATTATTATATTTTCGGATTCTATACACTTGTACAAATCCAACCATACCACATAAGTATCATTTTAAATGTCAAATTTGTTTTAATTTAATTTTTTACTTCTCAATTATAGTGTGCCATGACTATTTCGTTTTACTCCAATTGGATCATCTAATGCTTGAAAAATCGAATTTTTGTTCAAAGTACTAAATTAAGTAATTTATGGATAAATTATGCGCACCGGAATGATTTTTTGAGCTGGATTCATTTTTTTCAAATGGTACCATATTGGTACCGAGGTACCATCTACTAGTACTCTTAATAAGGAACATTTTGGTGTACCCATTTTGCATCTGTGACGAACACAACTGAAATGGTACTTTACACCAAAGATTAGTTACTTTCTTGGTAAAGTACCATTTCAGTTGTGTTCGTCACAGATGCAAAATGGGTACACCAAAATGTTCCTTATTAAGAGTACTAGTAGATGGTACCTCGGTACCAATATGGTACCATTTGAAAAAAATGAATCCAGCTCAAAAAATCATTCCGGTGCGCATAATTTATCCATAAATTACTTAATTTAGTACTTTGAACAAAAATTCGATTTTTCAAGCATTAGATGATCCAATTGGAGTAAAACGAAATAGTCATGGCACACTATAATTGAGAAGTAAAAAATTAAATTAAAACAAATTTGACATTTAAAATGATACTTATGTGGTATGGTTGGATTTGTACAAGTGTATAGAATCCGAAAATATAATAATATATAGGGTGTCCCATTTAAAAATAAAAAGTTGGTAACATTTCCGGAAAAACCGGATGTGGGAAAAAATTCAATTTTCTGCTAAAAAGTGAGCTCTATCGAGAATATGCGACGTACCAAATTTCAAAAAATTATCTCAAAAAATAAAGAAAAAAAGGGGGTGTACCATGCCTGTGACACACACTGTATAGTGAAGTTCCAGGAAAATTAATATGTAGTTACGTACCTACTTACTTACCTACTTACATTATTGTTTCAAGTAGGTAACGATGAATATGCTACAAAATAACACCACCAAAATAGCAATACCGAATTTTTTAGCAACATCGTTGTGTAGTACATATCTCCTAGTGTACAAAAGTAGAGGAAACACTTTTTTGGAGTTCCCGAGCCGACTAACCAGTCACTAGATTTTTTCAAAATTTTACAAGAAGCAAGCAGCAAGGGTATTCTCGACGCTCTCCAACTTCTAGGTAAGTTTATGTTTGCATTAAGGAGTGGCGTGACTTTAAGTGCATCCATGTACCAAAATCGACCTGGCTCGACTTTAACATACTTGAATGATTGATTTAAACTCCCTGCCGACACTGCCGTGTACCAAATGATGACCGATATCATCATTCGTTGTGGAGAGACAGTTTATTTTTAGAAATCCTGCAAAAACGTCCAGGAGATGTTCAAAGGTGACTCAAGCTTTAGGCAAATCGATTTTTCTCATCAAAAAAGGTCACTCAACTGAATTGTTCCAAAGTTTCCAGTTTATTCATCTTCAAGCAACCTCTTCATCTGGTATGAGATTGCAGGAGGGGCAGTTAGAGCTCAAATAGTGGAATCAGTGGGTACCAGAGACTTGGTTAGAGACAAAGCAGCAATGGTTAGAACAATCCCCTACCAGATGAAGAGGTTGCAAAGAGTGTGGTTTGAACAATCCACAATTGGGTGACCTCTTTTGTGATGAGAAAAATTAATTTGCCTCACACTTGAGCCATCGCTTTGAACAATCTTGTGAACGTGTTTGCAGAATTTCGAACAAGGAATAAGTATCTCTTCACAATGAATGACGATATCGGCAAACTTTGGTACAGAAGAGTCTGCAGGGAGTTTGCATCAATCATTCAAGCCTGTTAAAGGGTGATTGAACTTCTGGTGGTTGTAGGGCAATGTGGAAATTTCAATCTAAAATTGTGAGAAGTTACACAAACCTGGAAGGTGAAGAGTTTCGAGATTACCCTTGCTGCTTACTTCTTAAATTTTGAAAAATTTGGTGACTGCTTTCTTGGGGAGTGAACTCCAAAAAAATTCCCCAAATTTTACTCGGTAGTTTATTAAAGGAAGTTTCAGATGATGAGCTCATTTGACAAACTGGACTTTGTTGAGCTTTTTCGAATGATCGAAGGTTACCTATACCTATTTGCAGCAGTATCTTTTAGAGTATCCCGTATACGCTTATAAGAACATTTCGAGTGTTTTGTCGACAATTTTGTCAAAAAAAGTCTAAAATTTTTATTCTTTATACTTACAGCAGTTTTATTTGATATAATAATTTAACTAATTTTCATAAGACAACAAAAATCGGCACAGTTTGATTTCAGGTATAAGATTTCAGTTCCCGTATAAGAATCCGATGTTATTTTATTTATAAAAAGATCCTTAATAGCCCTTCCCTAAATTGTTAGAGTTTGGAAAGAAAATTGAAGTTCAAAGTAAAGGTTTGGACTGGCGGTGCCTCCTTAAGTGGAACGCACTGTAGGTGAATATATAATTAGGAATTATTTCATATGTTGGTTAAGAGTGTATAATTAGAAACTTTGAAGTGATTATTTTTATCAACAACTTGAATACTGAATAATGAATACTACGTGAGTTAGAGCAGTTGTTGATTAAAAAATAATCCCTTTAATAATTTTTTTAATCTCGCACCTGCTTTGATATAAAAATTAAAATTTTTCCTTTCAAGTTCAAGTCCTTTATTCGATCAGCTTATTTATTAACCACTTCGTTCTAAATAGGTAGATATATATAAGAAGGTCCTCATACCTGCCTCGTCTCATAAAACGGTTATTTCATTGTTTGTCTTAGGACTTTGCGGCTTTAGTTTCATCTCGAGGCGCCACAACCGGTTACGAACCTACGCCTTTAATAATAAATACAAAGTTTCATTCTCCCGTGTCTGTTCTGCCTTCGCATTTGCAAGTGCATGCACATACGCCGGCTTCTGTATTCTGTTCGTAATATCGCACTTTACGAGGAGAACTAGTTGTTTCCCATCACCTTGAGACGTTAAGAAGAAGCGCATTCTAGTTTGCCTTACCTCGCAAATCTACATAATATAACCTTTCGTAATAATAATTGAAATCTTGTTTCTTAGCTTAGTGGTTGATTGCTTCAGGTTGCCGACATACCTACCTTACCTATACGCAAGATGAGGACGCTCTTGGTTCTTGGATTTTGTTTGGCTTATGTAGCCGCTGAGGTGAGTTTATTTATCTTTTTCAGCTTTTGTTGTTACTGATGGGATATCTGATTTTTCTCTCGTTTATTACTTGAAAATCGACCATTGTTGATAATTACTTCAAAATATCATAATATATTATTTATTTGAGTATTTGAGACTTTTACATCAACCATGGCATAATCAAGAGAATAATTCTTAGGGATATTAATTTTTGAAAATTGGTTTTTGGAAAAATATTTCGATGTTAAATTAAAATTCGATAATGCCTTATTTAGAATAACAATTTATAAAATTAAAGAGTTTTCTTATGGAAAATTACCTCTATCGCAACTAAAATCAATAGCGAAAATAACTTAAGCAAACATTAGGATAATATTTTAAATACTCGTACCTTTGCTTATTAATAAGGTGGCTTAAGATAAATGAAAGTCTATCATTACAAAAATTGCCTTAACTAATTCATAGCTAATTTAAGAACAATATTAAAAAACTCCCATCATAAAATCTTGTCTAAGAATACTAAAAAAATTAATTTTATCTTTAAATTGGCTAAAATGTGGATTAAATCCATCAAAGATGAATGAAAAATGCAGGTTGTTTATAAGTAATGTAGGAGGTATTTAGGTAAAAATAGATGGCAGTTAATTTTAAAATTCTGTGTAGTTAAAAATTAGGAAACACCCACTTATACATATGTAAATTTCCCTCTGTAAGTATATAGTCTAAAAAATTGCCTAATTAATTAATGCAACCCTTTACATTTAAATCATTGAAAACGAATAAAATTTCTGTATATAGGAGGTTTTAGTACTCATAAGGGCGACGATCTTATGATAGGTGTCATCATCTTTTATTATACGTTTTGTTATGGTAGGTAAGTAAACGATCAATTTAGACTACGGCAACAAATTGTTTTGTTATTATTACCGGTGACCAGTGGCGTTGTTTACAAATTCCAAAACGTTGAAAGTCACCTTATCTCAATAAACCAATACGAGTACTTGGAAACAAGATATAAATATTATGTCCAAGTATAATATTTGCATGCAATCCTATTGTATTTTTTATTAATTATGTATTCTTTACCTGGCGTTTCCTACGCATTTATTAATCAAGATGATTTCTAGTCCTCAAAGATAAAAGATAAAACAGCTAATCCCCTTAGAATAATTTTGTAGGGAACCTATTTTTTATAGTTACACTTTTTCCCGCCATTAACATATTTAAAATAAACAATTCAATTAACAATTAAAGAAACTATACAAAACAAGATGAAGATTAAGGTAGTGGAAATATTGAAGTTCAATCTCCTACAATAACGTAAATGAGATGAACATAACAAATAAGTTACGAAATTTGACTTGCCTTAAAAATAGTTAAGTATTTATTATACAAAGGAAAAAGAGATAGATACAAACACATCAAGAGCTAGAATCCACTTTTTTCTCAATTCCCTCAATAACTGTCATTTGGACATTAAGGATAATAATGTGTAACTTTCATGTACGTGATGGATATAAATTTCATGATAGCTGAGTGTACTAATTTTTTTGCCTAGTAATTTACTTTTCTACCCGATAAAAAGCAGTTCATATAAGGAGGCACTTTTATACCTGCCAAAGGGAATAAAATTTTATACTTTTTGCCCGTCGCAGAAAAAAAGGTATTACTTATTGTTTATTTATTTTCCACCTGCTTGTGTCAGAGTCGCCGTTCTAAATATTTATTTAAGATTTTTTTTCCAAATCATACGTTTTAAAGGACTTGAAGCATTTATCTAGGCGGAATAATTACGGAATACCATGCAAAAATAACTTTTTGACACCTTCGCATGGATCTTCAATCCTCTTCTACAGGTAATTCTTTTCGCGTCTGTCTATGAAGACTAAACCAAGTTTTTAATAGTGGGAGCACAAGGTAATCAAGTTGATGTGCAAATGTGGTATTGATCTAATTATTCGAGCATCCTGTAAATGTTTTGATGGACATAAACAGAGTGAAATATTTTGTTCCAAGTATCACGTTTAGTGTGCTTTGATATTTTCATACACTTGTCTCATTCGAAATAATTAACTTCTTGTATGAACCTCGTATTAAAAAAAATCAAAATAGCCCAAAAACCACAGAAATTTTGCTCAGAAAGGTCAACTCAATACTAAAATATAACACGTAATTTAA
Source organism: Malachius bipustulatus (assembly GCA_910589415.1). Classification (NCBI taxonomy): domain Eukaryota; kingdom Metazoa; phylum Arthropoda; class Insecta; order Coleoptera; family Melyridae; genus Malachius; species Malachius bipustulatus. The sequence continues at coordinate 34,490,189 of OU342635.1, read as the reverse complement.
AATGAATGACATTTTCATTTGGACCATCCTGCGTATAGTGCAAAATAATTCTAAATTATAGTCATCATGATCTTTTATAAAATTGGTTTAAGTTTTTTCGAAATCTCTCCCTGTTTAGGTTCTAATTGAACGACGCGGTATATAAGGTTCCCCACCTTATATACCTGTATACATAGCAGGTAAGAGCAGAGATCAGAGGCGTAGCTAGATTTTTATGAAGGCTAGTAGAAGTGTACAATATATTATTGAATTAACCCATAATTCAACTTTTTGAAGTAATTAAAAAAAAAAAACAGTGGCGTTACAATATCAAATAACGAATGCCCTTCTCGTCAAACACACCACTTATGATATCGGATATGTCAGCATTCTTGGATTCCTTCTATTCGTTCGTTTGTAATAACCATCATTGTCAGACAGTTCTAGAACTGTCAGAAGTCAGGACCATCAAGAAGTCTTATTAGTACCGAATCCTTAATGATTTTTAATCCAATCAAAAAATTCCTAATTTCAACTTTGATAGCTGATATCTAAAGCTGGGAAAAAGTTATCAAGCTGCGCTTTTCGACGACACCTTAAGAATTTAATTCTCTATTTTACTGTGTAACAATAAATATACCATTCCATTTGAATTTTTTTAAGAAAAATCGCGGTTTTTGCTTACATATCAAATAACGCCATCTAGCGGTTACGGTGGTAATAAAATAAAAATGGTGTAAAATGCAATCGACAGAACAAGGAAAATTCTTTGCAACGAGACTAATTTGGTGTAATTCCGTTCAGGCTAACCGGAATAATCGATATTTGAATAAACGATGCTTTGACATCCCCCCACCACTTAAAAACTTAAAAAAAAAAATCTAAGTTACTTAGACATTACACTGATCATATTTTGAACACACCATATTGGTGAAAAATCCAGAGAAAATCCAGATTTTTCCCTTGGCCATGCTTGTTACGCCTCATAGCGGTCATTTTAGAAACTCAAAGCTATTTTTCAATGATTTTTTAGGGTTATTTTCCTTTAAAGAAATTTTTTACTGAAGTTGTACGACGCCTAGTTTCTGAGATACCTAATCCCGGCGTCCATTCTTAATGGTTTACCCTGTACATTCAAGTGTTCAGTGTTCTAACGCGATCGCGCTAAAAAATACCGTGTGTATGTCGGTCGTACCGAAGTACATTTCAGTGAGTATGAATTATTATCGGCCCGAGGCTGAGCGAGGGACGATATAATACGAGCTTGAAGTGGTCGAAAGTAAAAGCTTATAGTTTAAAATATTTTAAATGAAGAGATATATTTATGTACCAAATTCAATGGCGAATATAATATATTCCATATCTTATCAGCAAAACTGTTTAAATAAATTATTTTTTGGGTCGAATCGGCAATAAATCAGCTCAATTACATAATATAAAAATTTCAGTGTGTTTCCTCTGTTTATTCATTACCTATATTCCAAGTAATATGCGTCATAATTATTCATAAATATTTCATTTTGCAACAGTAATTTATTCTACCCATAAATTTGCATCTTACGGTGTACATTTTGAAATAATTGCATCTTTTGTTGGAAAATTCACATATTTTTATGCGAAACTATTATCACAATTGTCTAGAACTGCTTAAAATCAATTAAAATAAATCTTAGTATTTTACCAACCAATTATATAAATGCATTGATTGATAGGTAGATAAATGAGAGAGAAGGTGAATTTATTGAAAACTGAAATAATTATTTCAGTTGGATCGTCCTTCATAATTAATTTCACACATAACTTATGAATGCACGCTTTTAATTAAAATAAATGGTTCTCTGATTTTTATGAGACATTCTCTTTGAGATTTTATAACAAAAGATTGACTCTTTGTATCTCTTAAAACTTCATAAAGCCAGCTAACAATACCCCATTTTAAATTTTTAAGAATTTATGTATAAAAAATAAATAATTAGGTACTATTATAATAATTGAATATGGTATTCCCAATAATAAATATTGTTAACAATAAATATTTTTAAGGGATATAATTAATTACACTGTTGCATTTTGTAGGATATGCGTTTTCTTTTTTTAGACACTTTATCTGCAATTCCTTTCTCTTATTTCATGAATAACATTTTAATATAATTTTAACTGAATACGCAGAACAACTAGAAACTCCTGGAACCTATTTTACTACAAGGAACAGGCGATTCATCTTATCTCCAGTAATTAAGATAAATTAACAATTCTAAGAGAAGTAACAGATTTGTCTCATCTTTGATCCAATAGCTGTAATTAATAAAAAAGTGAATCATTTGAATCAAAAAAAATGTCTTGAAAAAATTACCAAGACTTTACGAAAATAATTTATTTGCATATCGAAAGATTCGTAGCGATTTTCAATTTAATGCAGGTGTCCCAGAATTGATACCCGAAAAAGTACCCATAAACAGAGAAGTCAGTTTCTTAAATCTTATCAAAATATATACTTTTATTGAAGTGTTTTTTTTTCAATTGAGCCAATTAGTTTTCACTTGAAGTATTTTTCGTGCAGTCATTTTGAGGCACCTGTATGCAATAATTTCTTATTATTCATATAAATGAAACAAAACAATAATCATGGATCATTAATAATTTCACATACTTTCATTTAAGCCCGAATCAGCTACAGTGGAGTTCGGGAAACCTGGATTGGGAAAAGTCGAAGGAAAGGTTTTCTTCAATAAAACCTCAGATGGCATCCACATCACCGGTCAACTTATGAACTTAACGCCAGGAAAGCACGGCTTCCACGTTCATGAAATCGGGCAATTGACCAACTGCCTTGACGCCAAAGGACACTTCAATCCACACAATGTAAGTCTTGCATTTAATTTCATAAGTAATTATTTAAGTAATGAGGTGCTAATTAATCAGTAGAATTTAGTAACTGCTGATTATTCTTGGCGTTATAATTTAAGTAAAGGTACATGATAATTTAAGAGTCATTCAAGAGTATGATTAACGGTTATTTGATTTGCGGGCTTATCTAAAAGGAACCTTGAATGAATGATTAGCAAATAATCGTTGGCTTGATGAAGAAAAGTAAATTATAGAATTCAAAAGAATACTTTTATAAAGTCGTGTAAAATGGAGATTGGTTGATCAAAATTTCTGATGTCCGTCTGTAAACATTACTGCAGTCTAAGTAAGCAAATCTGGTCAAATGATCAGATCTTTCAGGAGTTCTACACACCAGAAGTTTACTTCAAACTCTTTCGAACTATAATCATTATAATAATTCTCAGCGTTCAATAGTTTGATAAACATAAAAAAGCAAATTTTCCCCGTGTAGCTTAGACAGTTTTTTTATTGCTTACCATAATAGATTTCCTGCAGAAAATATATTTAAAAACTTTCCTTCTAGAAACAACATGGTGCCCCTTCTGACGAAGATCGCCACGTGGGCGATTTGGGCAACATCGTGGCTGATGAGCAGGGAATCGCCAAGATCGACTTCTCAGATTCTGTGATCGCCTTAAGCGGAGACAACAACATCATTGGACGATCAGTGGTGGTGCATGAGGGCGAGGATGATCTTGGCTTGGGCGGATTTAACGACTCCAAGACAACTGGGCATGCTGGAGCAAGGGCAGGATGCGGCGTTATTGTGTAAATATCCCTAAATAGTTTTTTGTTGAAGGAGCGTGTTGTTTTCAGTCACTTTATCTGGTTTTCAAATAGGCATATATCACTCCCCCACTTGTTAGATGAACCTTGTTGTTTTTTTTTTGCATTCCATGACTTGTTTTGCATATACCTACCCAAACTATGCAAATAAACATTTTGTTCTAAATGGCAGATTTTAAACCATACCCAACTTGTATTTTGATGAGACAGTCCTTTTAAGCATGCTCCTTCAACAAGTTATTTGTTACAGCTTTTTGTGTTGTATTTAGAAGTATGTGTCTAATAATAATTGTAGCTTAGTTTGTGTTTGCTTTGCTTTTGTTTTTGTCAAGCTGAATGTATTTTTTAAATATTTTTATTTGTTTGTCTTTTATTTTCCTGAATAATTATTATAATTCACCGGTTTGTTATGTTTTTATATACACGCTACTAACTGTTGATAATTCACCTAATTCTTAAAAATTCACGCTTTATAATAAATTTCTGAAGGTTATTAAAATAAAGCATTGTCAATTTCTTAACTTTATGCATTTACTCAACCTAATGGAAGTTCCTATGACACGTATTTTTTCGAAATCTGAATTGAATACGAAGTTATGATTTTGTATAACTACGCAAGTAGGTCGTTGCTCGTGATAAACCCCTTTTAATAAATTATGAGTTCTTATTTATGTTTTCAATTTTACTTATTTTCAATTTAAATGCATTGCATTTCTAAAAACCTTAACAGCCAGTATTATAAAGGCTCATTAAGTTAACAGGCAGATTTTTGGGGCCATTTCTAGAAAAGGTATCGACTGTTGTGGAACATATATAGCTATGTAGTGATTCTTAGAACGAAAGTGATTACGAAAATATTAATAATGCTTATTTAACATCGATATTAGCTTTAAAAATGGTATCTGAAATCCGCCTGTTCGATTAATGGGCCTTTATCTCGGGCCTTTATGGTACTGGCTGTGTAAGTATGTGTTATATTAAGTACAATATAATCATAATTATAAAAATTTTCAGGACGTTTATAGTCTCTCCCACCCCCTACAAATTCTGAGCCGAATGAGATAAAACTTTGGTACAAAAACTAATTTCAAGAACATAAATCTCACTAATTTTTGACGCAAAAGTGATGTCTAATGTCAAAAATGACGTTGCAGTCCCTGTCAACTTCAAAATTTTAAGGAACATGTGAGTCAGTGAAGACGTTTATAGTCAATAGAAAGGTCAGCAGCGTCATATTTGATCACTTTTACGTCACAAATTTGTCAAATTCATGTCATTGAATTTAGTTTTTGTAACCCTTGAGATAGATCAGAATTTAGAGCGGGGGGGCCGGGGGGAAAGGGTGGCTTAACTACTATTATAAACGTCCTCACTTTATTTTGGTAAACACAGAAATCAGTCTTGAAATTAATGACTCATTCTTTTTTAAAAGAAATTTAAAATTCTCATTATAAATTTTAGTAGATATAGATAATTAATTAGTTTAGCCAGTGCACTTAGCTTTGTAGTTAGTTTCTACTACTATTATTAGTATTACTAGTTTTGTAGTTAGTAGCATTTCATACGTTTGAGATTATTTGAGTAAAAAACATAAGAGTAGGCAAGGTAGGTATCTAATCTTCTGACGGATTCCACATAGATCATTCCATATATTCCTACCTACATAAGTACATACCTAGCGCTTCAGAAAGATAAAGCAAATAGAGCTGTTTTATTGAGGAAAACAGTAACGGGATACACGCGGAATAGCCTCCAAATTCTAACTGCACGGTTTTTTACTTGAGTTTACCATTGTCTTTTTTTATTATTTAGGCAGGTAGTGCAAAAAATTGCTTTTTTTTGTATTTTTGCTTATCAAAGAAAAATAGAGGGGACAATCTAAATTATCCCAATGAACGAATTGTAGAGAATTAAAATACTAAGAACATGAGAGCTGAAACAACCCGATCGGTGCATTATTAAGAGAGAAAACAAAAAACAAACAAAAAAAACGAAAAAATACGATTTTTTCAAAAATCAGTAACATAGTCATTTTTTGAGGTGTAGTGCAGGTTATTGGCGAGATGGTCGACATTGATAGGTACTTCCAGTGATGCAAAACCCAGACGCTGTCGGATAATTAGTTTTCGCGTAGTTGAAATCAGAAGTTCTTCATTTCAAATTTTGCAGCGAGGCTGGATGCTCTGGAGATTGTCTGATTGGAGTGGGAGTAGAACAGCAGATGAGGACTATACCAGCGCTTGCATTATGCCTTCATCTCAAAAAATGGTGGCCATATGAATTTTTGAAAAAACGCAATTTTTTTTTTTTTGTGCCTTAGTAATGAATTGATTGGGTAATTTCAACTCTTGATTTCTTAGTATTTTAATTCTGTACAAATCGTTTATTGGAACCGTCTACATTTCTTCATATGTTTTCTTTTATAAGTAGTAAAAAATAGAAAAAAATGCGAGATTTTGCACAAGAGTGTTAAAAAAAGGTAAACTCGAGTAGAAAACTGTGCAGTTAGGATCTGAGGACTATTCCACATGTGATGGTACCGGCAGTATTCAGTTACTACATTTCTGTCAGGATCTGGTGATTTTAGAGCTCTGTTACTTGGTCTAAGAGGTAAGTGGAAGCAAAAATCCATATAATCAAATGCAGTTGTTGGTTTGAATACAAAGAAGTTTTTGCTAACACCACTCCGCACATCTTTGAAGATGTTGCAGACTGACGAGTCTTAACCAAGGCGAAACGATACCGTTTCTTCAAACTTTATCATAGGAATAATTACTATCTTCAAATTGTAAACTTTAAACTTATTGTTTTCCGATTTTGATGAACAGCTGAGTTACTACAAATCTTTGTAGGTATTTCTAAGTAAACAATTATTATTGTCAGAATAATGCCATTAAATAAATCTTTGGAGATGAACGTGTGAACAAATTTAATTATTGATATTATGCATACGATTATATTTCAAAAGTAAAATTACCTCGATAAAATTACCTCGACAAATTACAAAAACATCTTAAGAGTTTCTCGATTTTCTAGAAAAGTGCTTAACCACTTGAATGTACAATAATTCATCAGAAACATCTTTTTTCCTCAAGAATTTTACGTTTTATAGTTTACTGTAAAATAATTAGAGCAGCCAATATTTACAGAAATTGATAATAACATGGGAATTCCCTTTGCTCGGAAAATATAAACACACCCTGTATAAAATTAATACTTAATAGGGAAATCTTTGTTTGTTGCATTCTGTATACATATTCATTATTATTCATATGTTTCAGTAGGTATAGGTACCTACATAATACATAACGAGTTTTATAAATATACTTATGCTGTATTATACCTTCTGGAAAGCTGAACTTGTTCTAAAGGTATATTGCGCGACGAATGCAGATATTGAGTTTTAATCAACACTCTGTTTTTTACTCGCTCTCTCGTCTTGATTGTTACTTGCAATCAATATGTTCAAGTTATTTTCCGCTGCCATAGCACGCAAAGAACCGTTTCAAAATTTCATCAGTGAATAAAAAAATTACTGGAGATGTTAGCTAGATTAAAACCCTCTTTGACCAATGCAGAATAGGAAATAATTATACAAAGAAAAAAGGAAAAGAGCATAATAATTACCTAAGTGTTAATTGGAGGTTTCAGGAAAGAAAATATGAAAATGGATCATTCTCCTTCAAATCTCGTGCAAATTTAGGAAGATCTGCCTGCCAGTTTCATGTGTATCGTTTTTATAAAAATCTTTTCGTCAGTTACTCGTCATTACACTAATAATAGTTACACTAAAGCTCAGTTTGTTGCACTAAGCGCTAACATTTTATTATTGTATATTTTATTATTTGCCTTTACTTTTCAGGAGCTTCGCTCTAGTACCGTCAGCAACACCACTTCTACTTCTTCTGACTGCATGTCTTGCAATTTTTGTCAAGAATATCTAAGAATGAAAGACATCCAAAGAAGCTTAATAACTTAAGAAGTACTCATTAACTTAAAATATAGTAGATAATACACCACGAGATACAAATACATCATTAAAATTTATGTTTTCAACCCTTACTTTGTAGAATCTCTGCATATTGATGGATGATAAATAAAACAGTACTGTTTTGAAAAATTTATCTTTATTTACTTATGTCTGAAGATTCTACTTTAAAAGTAGCGAAACACCTGTAACATTGATAATATCCATAATTATGCAGTAGAATTTTTTAAAACAGCAGTGTTTTATTTATCATGCATCAAAATGCATCAAGACGTTAATTTCTCTTATGCAGTTATTTATAATTATTTGCAATATTGTAAAGACATTTAAATTTAATATACATTCATATAATAATAATTATTATATTGTCACTGACGAGGAGAGTATTGTGCATTTAATTTTTGGATCAGACTTTTAACTTCTACCCCATCTCATGGTGAAAACAAGTTACACTTACTGTTGAACTGTTATAAATAAATATTTTATAAGATTCTTCGTTTCATTTATAATTTACCACCTAAAATGTTAAAATTGCACCTTTAATAATAACTAATAGGTCTATGTTAATATTGTTCGGAGTGCAACCCCTTAGCCATCCCGGAGACGTGTATGGTTCAAAATACGTACAAAATTCTGATTCAAGGATTTGAGAATCCTTGTTGTATATCTGCCACATCGTGACACATCAAGACGATATTGAGCATAGAATATTTTTATCTGTTGCTCACTGTAGCCCGAGATTTCCACTCTGCTTTAAGGTATCTGACCATGTCGTAGGCAGATTCGTAATAGAGCTTTACGATCTAGTATTTTATTATGCTTCACCGTTTACTGATTCGGACTGTACAATTGACAAACTTGGACACTTTTATTTACTCGTAAGTTAGAGCGATCAGCAATCAATCTGGTCAACTTATGAAATTTTTCAAAACTTTTAGTAAAATTTATTATTGCATTTCCTTTTGAAATTTGGAAATTGCAACCTGATGTATTATGATCATGAACCAATCCAGTTTCGTAAAATTTACCTTCTGTTTTACCTAACTATTATTGTCTGTGTGAAATGGGCCTTCAGAATTGTTAGCATGAACATTTCACGTTCTACGGTTTTTTGACACATCCCAAATAATACTGAGAATGAAAGAGGAGATCTAATTGTTCAGGTTGCCAAAATATGGGGGTCACCGGCTGACAAAGAAGACCATATAGTAAGAAACCAGATTGACTAGGTACGTTCTAATTAGAAGAAGGTTTCGGAATACAATAATTTCAGCGAAAACGAATCCTGGGACCGATGTGGGGTCTGACCACAATCCGCTGATAGTGGATTGGGATGTAAAATGAGCAAGATGAAGAAAAGAATAAAAAGAAGAAAAAGGAACATATAAATAACAATTCTTCGAAATTTGGCGTTATCGAAGAATGCACAAAGTTGCTTGAACTCAAAGGAGAATAAATGGGGAAGTGTTAAGATTGATGGGAAGGATTGTGAAATAGTCCTTATCGGAATACTTAAAAAGGTTAGAAAATTACAGTATTTAGAACACATGAGAAGGGATCGATATGAACTGTTGAGAACAATAATTCAGAAAAAAAAAGGAAGATGGAAGATATGAACAAGAAAAAAATCATGGTTAAGAAATCTGAGATAGTGGTTTAGATGTAGCTCATTGAACCTTCTCAGAGCAGCAGTGAATAAAGCGAAGATATCAATGATGATAGCTCAGACAGGAGAACACTCAACGAAGAAGAAATAATAATGCAAAAATTATGACTTAAAATTATAGCAGCGTTTTGAACATTAATCGTCAAATTTTGTCTCCGTTTCTTATTTCTCTTGAGTTCTTAAATCAAGATACTCGAATTGAACATTATTGAGGATATGCCATTCTTTTAACAAGTTGGATGCCCCCTCTCTTCTGAGAAGATTTTAACAAAAAAAAAATTACATCAGGTAAATTTAGGATTCAGAAATTTGGGATATTTCCCAGTCTTTACACATCTTTTTTTTATTCGAATTTATTAAAACACCCTAAAAGCGTTATAGGTACCTACTAAACATTTTCATTAGTAGGTAAATCACGAAAAAAAAATTATTGTGATTAATATCGTGTTCAATGGACGTTGGAAATTAGCATAGGTATCTTCAAAATGCTCGCTAATTAGGTAATAAAAATAATTGGGCTTCACCTTAACAACGATTTGATAACCTTATCAGGGAAAAATAAATTAATTGCCTTGCACATTTTCTACTAATAATGTGCCTTATTTCCGTCTAGTGCTCAGTTACTTGAAAGAACCATCCTCATAAACAAAAATGTACTTTCTTAATCCTGAAAAGTTGTAGCTCTGTAATAAAACTATAAAATTTTGAAAATGTCTTTATTTTCAAGAATCACTACAATTTGTATTCTACTGGAAACATATTTTAATTTAATATCGTCCCAGGAGGTAAAATGTGCCATAGCTGCTCTAACTTTAGGCCCAGCAAAAGGCATCGTACATTTTAATCAAACTGAAAATAATGGCATACACGTAACTGGCTCGATTGCTGGTTTATCTCCAGGTCTTCATGGCTTCCATGTCCACGAAATTGGATTCATACGCACTAGCTGTAAAGACGCGAAAGGCCACTTCAATCCACATAAGGTGAGATATTATAAAAATAAAAATAATAAAATGTAAAGAATTTTTTAATGTTCAGGTACCACATGGAGCACCCAATGATATGATCCGCCACGTTGGAGATTTTGGTAACATTCTGGCGGACAAAAAAGGAGTTGGGGTTTTGAATTTCTACGACCGAGTGATCTCTTTCTGTGGAGAAAACAATATTGTTGGACGTGCCATTGTTGTTCATAGAGGAGTAGACGACCTTGGCAGAGGAAACAACTCGGAATCTTTGAAAAATGGAAATTCAGGTCCTAGAGTTGGGTGTGGACCTATTCTTGTGGCTGCTGATTATAATTGAACCTAATATGTATTTAATAAACCGGTCGTGCTAGAGGTAGATGGACATGTGCCATTATCTGTATATTTGTGCATAAAATGGAATATTGTATCACACAAAATGTTAAATTGAAGTAAATTTTCCTTTGATATCTTTTTTTAAGCACTTAGGTAGGTAAGTGTTAACATGAAATAAATTATAAATTCTTTAAATTTTTTGTCAAGGTGTATGTATTCCTATCTACAGTGTGTACAATAATAGAGTTTTCCCTTTTGGATTTGACATGCAGTCGCCATTTCTAGGGGTATGCCAAATATTTTTTCCCAAATACTAGTCCCGGCTGTTCCGGTTCCGAGATAGGAGGAATAGGTTCCACATAGCTCTGAAATAACGAGAGATACCAAGAAAATGCAAATACGATTCGACTTTTTGCGTGGTTAATGTAAATATTGGTTTGGAAATATTCTTTTGAATTGATTCTACTCCCTAAATCATTTAAATTTAGCCTGAGGCTTGATATTGATATTAAGCCGTTTTCAAGTTAATTAAGCTGCTTTTAAAATGGAAAATTGCGATTGTCACTTGTTTATAATTCATAAACCACTCAATTTAAACTCCAACCATGAGAGGCGTTCTTATGTTGATTATTTTTAGGCAATACGCAAACGCACTAATATACAGATATTCCATTTAAAAAATAGACGAAGTCGTCATTCCTGAGCTGGTTTTTGGATTTTTTTTTAAACTTGAAATTTAAATCTTTACCGAATTTTGCCTCTCACTCTAGTCTGAATTCAGTGGCTACCAATTTATTTCATTTGTCCTATGAAAGTGGTCCAAGAAGTAGTTTGCAGAAGTGAAAATTACAAGAAGATTAAATTTGAAACACAACTGAACATCATAAGCACACCGCAGGTTTAGGATTATTTTTTCTCTCAATAACAATGATGAATGTTCTATTGCATTCATTAATTTGAATGCATCTAACAATTAAGAGTTCATTTATTTTTAATATCGAATCAATTTCTCGCTAGAAGTTGTTTTTTACTGAAGAGGGTGGAAAAACTCTGTGTTCCGTTCATCATCTTAACTCTTGAATGAACTTCTAGCATCCACTCATGAGATTATGAAGGGAATTATTTTTGCTGTACAGGGTGATTCATTATAATGTCGCCCCCCTTTAACTTTGTTATTTCATGTGTCCCAAAAAAATTAAAAGTGGGGTTATGTAGGTGCTAAAAAAGACTTTTTTATACGTGTAACAAAAATTTGAAAGTAGATCAGTATACAGGGAAAACCAAAAATTTAATTTTTTTTTCAATGGAACACCCTATATATGAATTTATTTTTCGATTCCTCGTAAAATTCTAAGCATAACTTATATAACATACCGTATACCTAAATTCAATGACTTCTGAAATATTCGCATTTGAAACATCATCAAATATTTTATAAAACACCTGTTGCAAATCAAGAAATCTAACAATAAAATGCTCTACTGGGCCTCCATTTTTTTCAACACATTTTATAAGGGTTTATAAGGGTTTATAAGGGTTGTTCGCATTTTCTCCAATGAATCTGTTATGAATTCTGGGTTATTTTAATTTAAATTATTAATTTTAAATCTTTTAGATGATCGAGGTTTTCAAATTTGATAGTTATACACACGGTTTTTTAAATAGTTTCAAATGCGAATATTTCAGAAACTGTTGAATTTAGGTATACGGTATGTTATATAAATTATGCTTAGAATTTTACGAGGAATCGAAAAATAAATTCATATATAGGGTGATCCATTGAAAAAAAAATTAAATTTTTGGTTTTCCCTGTATACTGATCTACTTTCAAATTTTTGTTACACGTATAAAAAAGTCTTTTTTAGCACCTACATAACCCTACTTTTAATTTTTTTGAGACACATGAAATAACAAAGTTAAAGGGGGGCGACATTATAATGAATCACCCTGTACCTATACCTAAATTATAAATTTTATCTTACTGCGCTTGCGCTACAAAGAAGTATTTAAAAATATCCTAAAAATTTTCTCCATGATAGCGTTTCTCTAATGCATGGAAATGAACCCTGCTATAATATGATCAAACAAAAGAGTTATTAATAGACTCTGACAAACATTTCTCAAATCGATTACCATTCTTTAAATTACTGATATATAAACAAAGAGCTTTTATGAAGTGGGTGGCTGACAGAGCTTTCCAAATGTCAATTCCCCATCTTCATTCTTGCAGTGTTTTAGGCAGGTAGTTTAGGAAAATCAGAAAGTTAGAGAGAAACATCTAGCATACAAATAAGGATATCATAAGCTCACAACATTAGTATAATATCTAGAATGAACAAGAATAAAAGAGAAAATGAGAAATTTGGCAACATTGTCGACCTTGTAAATAAAATTTAATCAATACGTCGTATACAAGGGCGCCATCTGGGTTACGGATCGGAAAATACCGATTTTGAGTATTTTCGTCTTAAAAATTTCATTGTGTTGCAGCTTAAGAGTTTTCCGGTTCAGTATCTATCACAAAAATCAATTTTTCACCGAAGTTTACCTTTTATAAAAACAATGAAAGCTTGTATAGCTCACATGAGTAACATAATAATTACCAGTTTTATTCAATTGATATAGCTAGGAGCATCTTCTCTCCAATGTTATACCTATGCTGATTTTTTTAACAAATCATTTGATAGCGATTTCTTACAAAAGATTGAACTCCGAGTTTGGTTCGAAGCAGTTTTCTGAAAAAATTTAGGGGAATTTTCGTCAATAATGATAAAATATAAGCATCTTCGTCACAAAATATCATTTCCGGGTGATGACTGAAAATAAATCGTCATAGTTTTTTCAGATCAAATTTCTAAGATTAGAGAAATAAATTCATTCAATTTTTATATGATAATGACGCTTCTACCCTCTAAAATAGTTACATTCTTTTCTGAACGAAAATATGCCGTTAGCTTGAAACTAATCGGGGGTAATATCCCGAGAGCACAGAGCGCTCGAGCACAAATGGTAGGTAGGTTATACTTATGGCATCGAAAGCATCCGGGTTCAAACTCCGGTAATGGTGAAGCGACAAGCGATACTTTTTTTCTTCCATATAAAATATTTCCAAATAATAAAATTAATTGTGACATTTAGAGTAGAGTGCCAAGGAATCGAGCCATTGCAATAGCAACATAATATTATGAACAAGCAGAATTTATCCACTTGCAGACTCTCTTCTTCCCTCGATAAAAAATATCCGATAGCAAACAGCGATATTTGAGAAATAAAATGGGTGTAATAATGTATGAGTGGAATTGTCTCTTACAGTTTACAGAGATTTCAAATTCCGAATCAAAATTATTTTATAACACAGTAGATGCTCGATTATCCGTAGATACGGATTATTAGTTGTGCAGATTATCTATAATTTATTTCTACAAGTTGTGTACATAAATTGATTTCTCTACTATTATTGAATAAAACGTCCACTATCCTAACTCAAGATAATATTCATGGATAGGAGTCAATCACAGCTCAGCACATAAAATAATAAATATATTTGATTAATTTTTATTGGCATTTAGGTTCTAATTTAAATTTGCCACTAAAGATTCTTTACAGAACAAATTAGAAAAACTTTCGTACAGCATGCGAGGAGAAGACTGAAGACATGGACGGTACCGTTTCGTCCTTATTATGGACTCATCAGCATATCATATCAGTCAGCTCTAAACCACACATGCTATACAAAATTTGGAAGTTCTATGTATTCTAACTGGTGTTTTCGTTTTGTAGTGGCTTTTAATTTCAAATTCATCAAATTCATCAAATTCATCAAAAATTCATCAAATATATTATATAATCAAATAAGTGGTTCAATAAAAATCATTATAAATCTAAAATAATAAACGAATAATAACTGTATAATTATATTTTGAGCCAATCTGAACTCAACAGGTTCAGTGTGTTTACGGCTCAAGTCACGGTGGTTAACATGTTAAGATAACGAATTCATAGGACTCGAATACCTTACAAAGTAACACATACGATTATCGCGACACGAACACCTTCGAACGGTAAAGGAAGTAGCACGATTGCGCTCCATTGCGGTCTGCAATTTATTTTATTAACGTCTTACTGAAATATATTATTAATAAAATCAAATTTAATATGTAATGTAATTTTTCGTGATTGATCATTTTTGATAAATTCAATAAATGCTCGACTTCTGATTAGGTATCACCGGAAAACAACGTTCGAATACAATGAAAACTGTACTTCAACGTTCATCTTCTTAAAGTCATGTTTGTGATATTCAAGTTTAAAAGTTCGTGATGTCATTTTAATCAGGACAATAATGTGACTTGTACCGAGAGCATAGTTTGTATTTATCCTGGAATGTTTTCCCAAATTAAATGTTTTTATTTTTTATAATAATTAAGACAAAAAAAAATAATAAACAGCGAGGCTAGATTTGATCCTCCACTATACAGTGTGTGTCACAGGCATGGTACACCCCCTTTTTTTTTCTTTATTTTTGGAGAAAATTTTTTGAAATTTGGTACGTCGCATATTCTCCATAAAGCCCACTTTTTAGCAGAAAATTGAATTTTTTCCCACATCCGGTTTTTCCGGAAATGTAACCAACTTTTTATTTTTAAATAGGACACCCTATATATAATTATATTTTTGGATTCTATACATTTGTACAAATCCAACAATACCACATAAGTACCATTTTAAATGTCAAATGTGTTTTTATTTAATTTTTTATTTCTCAATTATAGTGTGCCATGACTATTTCATTTTACTCCAATTGGATCATCTAATGCTAGAAAAATCGAATTTTTGTTCAAAGTACTAAATTAAGTGATTTATGGATAAATAATGCGCACCGGAATGATTTTTTGAGCTGAATTCATTTTTTTCAAATGGTACCATATTGGTACCGAGGTACCATCTACTAGTACTTCCAATAAGGGACATTTTGGTGTACCCATTTTGCATCTGTGACGAACACAACTGAAGTCATGGCACACTATAATTGAGAAATAAAAAATTAAATAAAAACAAATTTGACATTTAAAATGGTACTTATGTGTGGTATTGTTGGATTCGTACAAATGTTTAGAATCCAAAATATAATAATATATAGGGTGTCCCATTTAAAAATAAAAAGTTGGTAACATTTTCGGAAAAACCGGATGTGGGAAAAAATTCAATTTTCTGCTAAAAAGTGCGCTCTATCGAGAATATGCGACGTACCAAATTTCAAAAAATTATCTCAAAAAAAAAAGAAAAAAAAAGGGGGTGTACCATGCCTGTGACACACACTGTATAGTGGAGGATCAAATCTAGCCTCGCTGTTTATTATTTTTTTTTGTCTTAATTATTATAAAAAATAAAAACATTTAATTTGGGAAAACATTCCAGGATAAATACAAACTATGCTCTCGGTACAAGTCACATTATTGTCCTGATTAAAATGACATCACGAACTTTTAAACTTGAATATCACAAACATGACTTTAAGAAGATGAACGTTGAAGTACAGTTTTCATTGTATTCGAACGTTGTTTTCCGGTGATACCTAATCAGAAGTCGAGCATTTATTGAATTTATCAAAAATGATCAATCACGAAAAATTACATTACATATTAAATTTGATTTTATTAATAATATATTTCAGTAAGACGTTAATAAAATAAATTGCAGACCGCAATGGAGCGCAATCGTGCTACTTCCTTTACCGTTCGAAGGTTTTCGTGTCGCGATAATCGTATGTGTTACTTTGTAAGGTATTCGAGTCCTATGAATTCGTTATCTTAACATGTTAACCACCGTGACTTGAGCCGTAAACACACTGAACCTGTTGAGTTCAGATTGGCTCAAAATATAATTATACAGTTATTATTCGTTTATTATTTTAGATTTATAATGATTTTTATTGAACCACTTATTTGATTATATAATATATTTGATGAATTTTTGATGAATTTGATGAATTTGATGAATTTGAAATTAAAAGCCACTACAAAACGAAAACACCAGTTAGAATACATAGAACTTCCAAAGAAAGTAAATTTTTTATTTAAGAATAATAATTATTGTAAGGGGTTTTTTAATACCTACCTACATCAAAGAATAATTTTAACATAAAAACCATTTTCAAGAAACAATAAAATACGTATCAACACATAAGAAGACTGTTACTAGCTGTAAGGAAATCTGAAAGGTCCCTTGTTCTTTCACCTTTGGCTTTGACCTTTCCCTATCACAAAATTACAATCTATTTCTTTATTAATGCACGTAATAATGCTTAGAAAGATATAAATTGGTTTCGCCTACACCCCAAAACTCTCTTAAATATTTAACAGCGTATCAACAGGCACAGAACAAGCAACTCACAGAACCCTTTTCTGCTGCAAAAAATTCCACCTGTCAACCAAATTACCTGTTAGCAGAAGTACAACCCCTAATATTTCATGTCGCGTCCCTGTAGACAAAATAATGAAGTTAACGAACCCCCTGGACCCTTAATAGATTCACAAGTTCGCGTGATGGTGCTGGTGCCATTGGAATATAACAAGAGAATTTACACCAGAAATCGAAAGGTCAAAGTTGAGGGAGATATATAAATTCCTACAAGGGTTGGTTTGGACATGCTCGCTCATATTCACTCTTCGCGAAAATTGAAATATGTTATTGGAATTCTAAGCAATTTAATTGAAATTAGTTGGTAAATAGGGCAAGCATCAGGGCTGGTTTTATTATAGGCACAGACGAAGGGTGTGTGTTTCCTGGGTCATTTTGCTAGTCACGTCATACGATTTAGATTTAGGTCACTTGGTCGATCCAACCCAGTTCACGTCCTCACATTACTGTTAATATTAATGCCAGTTTTATTCTCGGGTGCAGGATAATAATCAAGCGAAATACCGGAATTTCTACTGAAGTTGTGGCGACTTTTGATTAAGTTTTTATTAGAAGAAGCGGTTGTACTTACTTACTCAACTTTAAAAAATATGAGAAATAATTCAACTTAATTAGGAATGATTCATTCTAATACTACCAAGAATGTAATAATTGGAAAAAATAGAATTAAAGAGGAACTGTCAAAAGAAATATTTTAATTATCCTAAGAGAAACGTGTTTTTCCTACTTAAGAATTGGATGATTTTTTTATGAAAATTATATAATAATAATAGCTTCAGAATATGACATCAATAAAAGTAATCAATAAATAAATAGCTTTATACACTCAAATTTTATACAACAGTAATAATTGAATTGAATTGAAATACTATACGGGTTTTTCTTTATACAGGGTGTCCCGTATCGTTATGTTTAAATTTTTTGAGCACATAGTAGGCTTAATTTTGAGCCCAAAAAACCCAAAAGTGGCAGGTCTATCTTTACTCGTTACGAAGTTACTGGCCTAAGAAAATTATGACTAGTAAATAACAAAGATTCAACTTTGAAAACCACACAACCACATGTGTTGTGGTTTAGGCTAATAATTTATTGTTATGGTGGCGACATGAGTAAATGTCACCAAAATAAACATTAGAAGAGGTTCTCCTGCTCATACAAAATGGCATTTGGATTCAAATAAATGGGACACCAGCATATTTCGGAATTGGCGTTTGTAACTAAATTCCAAAAAGCAATTATTATTGGATCATATTCAGCATGCTGGTCAAGAGATCGGTCGCGAAAAAAGACGAGAAATTAGAACTGTTACTTCTGCAATAGGCCTCCGAGCACAAGTTTGTATTCAGCAAGGAATAGGACATTTTTAATACATGATAAACTAAAGATGTGGTCAATAAAATAAGCTTTATGTGGTTTTCAAAGTTAAATCTGGTATTTACTAGACATTATTTTCTTAGGCCTCTAACTTCGTAACGAATGCAGATAGACCTGCCACTTTTGGGTTTTTTAGGCTTAGGAATAAGCCTACTATATGCTCACAAGATTTGAACATAACGATACGGGACACCCTGTATAGAATCAAAATAAATGTTTTAAGCACAGTTGAAGCAAATTGTGCCAAATTTAATATTTTTTTAGGTAAGTAAGTAGTTACCAAACAGTTTTTAGACATTAGGAATATTTTTTCAATCGGTGTTCGGATTAAAACTACAATGAAACACAATATGGCTTAAAAAAGCGTTAGTATGCAATACTCAGAAATTATAGTAGATTCCTACCAATTATTCAGCTTTTTAAAAGCTCATTCGAATTTTTCGAATCATTGGTCTATTTTATTAGAAATCTGTTTGAAGAGAGGATCACTTTAAAAACCTCAGACAGACGTGTACCTACAGCGATTTCATTCTTTGAGTATACAGGGTGAGGCGCGAGAACCTTAGGGCATTTTTATATGGAGAAATCCTGGGAGTAGAAGTCTAAAAATTTGTACGTGTATGATTTCGGTTTTGCCGAGCTGAACTAAAATATTCACAACCCCTCACCATTTCCGGTTATACCGGAAGTTGTCATCAACTTTCTTATTTTAAATGGGACACCCTGTATATTATTATATTTTCAGATTGTCTGAAAAAATGCAGTAAAAATGGGGTTTACAGTTCAAAATTGTACCGAGTGGTTTATGAGTTATAAACAAATGAAAATCGCAATTTTCCATTTTCAAAGCAGCTTACGTCGAAAACGGGTCAAGATATCGGAAAACGGCTTACATGTCCCTATCTTAACTTTTCACGTAGTATCCTAGGGTGCTGATGAAATTTGTATACAAAGTGATGAAAAATCAGCGATTTTCAAAAAAAAATTAATAAAAAATATTTTTTACAAGGTAGGACTCTAGTGTAGTATACAAAAAGTTAGGATAGGGACATGTAAGCCGTTTTCCGATATCTTGACCCGTTTTCAAGCTAAGCTGCTTTGAAAATGGAAAATTGCAATTTTCATTTGTTTATAACTCATAAATTGGTCGTTACAAATTTGAACTGTAAACATCATTTTTATTACTGTTTTTCAGGCAATCTGAAAATGTAATAATATACAGGGTGTACCATTTAAAAAAAGAAAAATATGGCAACTTCCGGTATAACCGGAAGTGGTGTGGGGTTGTGAATATTTTAGTTCAGCTCGTCAAAACCGAAATTATATACGTACAAATTTTTAGACTTCTACTCCCAGCACTTCTCCATATAAAAATGCCCTAAGGTTCTCGCGCCTCACCCTGTATAAGGCCCTAACAATGTCAATGTAGGCTTCATCGATACCATTGTTTTTCATGCAAGGCCATAACTTACTTAATGGCACTGTATCGTAAGCCTTTGCAAATCAACAAATACCAAATGAACAGCTCTTCCTCTGCGCCCAGTTCACTAGAAGGAGTGATCACTGCACAGGAAACCCTGTCGTCCGACTTGGGACCGTGGGTGTAGATTAGATTGAAACTTGGAAAGTGGGTCTCTCTGAATTGAATATTGTAAGAGTTGCTGGTTGATGACTTTTCCAGAGAGTTCGGCGAGGTGTTGATATGGGGTTGTGTCAACGACCAGGGAGAGGGAAGAATTGGATGAAGAAAACGCGCCTAGGAACTCGGGTGTTAATTTTTGTTTCAATGCGATGAATTCTCTCGTAGACAGGGGGAAAAGAGGTTTGAAGCTGTTATAAGTAACAAGAGAAAAATTGGGAATTTTTGGATTCAAAGATATATCGGCGGCGTAGTTTAGCGACACGAGTTTGGATCGTAGCTCGAAAGGTAGTTCACCTGTGTGTGAAAGGTGACTTTCATTAGAGGTGGTGCAGAAGGCGCCTGTAGCAATTCTCAGAGCAGTTGAGTGAATGACTTCAATGGGCTTGCGGTATTAGTTCCTGGAGGACGAGTAGGCAATGATTCCATAGTATAATTTTGATCGAATGATACTGCGATAAATAAGAAGAAGCGTGTTGGTATCGGTCCCCATGATGAGTGACCCGACAAGACTCTCATTAGATTTAAGTAATTGAAATAGCTTCTTTTGATCTCAACGATATGCCGCCTCCAGTTCAACCTATACTGCCAAAGGTAATACCGAAGTATTTTATGTGATTAGAGGCTTCTGCCATGGAGCCGGAGGAGCGGGGACTCCGTTATTCAACTAAAGCACACACAATGTGTTTTTGAGGCAGAGAATTTGAAACCCGATTTCTTGCACCACCTTTTCATGTTGGATAGAGACGGATTGAAGGGTTTTCTGCACGAGTTTTGTGTTTCATGCAAACTGCATCGGATAGGCGGGTTTATTTTCTGGACTGAGTTGTTGACAGCTATGAGAAACAGGGTGGCACTAATAGTAGAGCCCCCCGGGATGCCTTTTTGTGAATTCCCAGTTTCGAACAGCGTGTTGTTAATTTTTAATTTTTAACTTTTAAGGTTCTGTTGCGTAAGAAGTTTTCAATGACGGCAAGAATACCTAATAACCCCCATTTCTCAAGCTGTGCTACTATGGACTCAGTCCATAGGACTTTTCGAGGTCGAAAAAGACCACAAGATAAGTACTAACTGCTAAGTCCCGGAAAAGGCCAAATCAGCAGCCCTTTTCGAGTTTCTCTAATAATCTTCTTTTTACTGAATAAAAATTGGCGAATGATTTTAATTTTTTCTATCCAGCTTTTTGTTTTTTTTTTTAAGATATCAATACGTCTATAATGAACGTTCTTAAATTGACTAGAGCTAGAGAATCTTAAAAATAACGATGAGAATGTAACCTTAAGTGCAGATTTACTTCACAAATGTACCTATTTAATTGATGAGCAAAGGAGTGAAATTTTTAAATTGCTTAAACGTAGGTAACCATAATATGTGGAATGCGTTGGCCGCTATATGCCAGGATAAATTTTAATCATTAGTGACAATTTTACAATTATCCATTCATTGGATAATGCAGTTGAGAGTTAAAAGTTATAGTAGTGGGTGACGTTTCTGCAAAGACAATGAAATGAAACTTGACTATGCTCACGTACGAGTAATAAGTGTATTACACAAAATGTGAAATAATATAGTGCTCGAAAAAGTGTGATATTTTGGTATGTAAAAATTTTTTCGATACACTTTAATGTGAACACTTTTGGGGATGATGTCAGTCATGAAAAAAAATAGCTATCGCGTTAATTTATCAAAAAGTTTCAAGTTCAAGTTTCTATTCCCGAAGTAGGAATCAGTAATGTTTTACTTTGGTAAATACGTTGTGTAATCATGAACTATCTCAACAACAAAGGTGGCATATATCGAGCAGTTTCGCATTGAACAAACCGTTTTCTAGGTCAAGGGCTTGTCAATACACCTAAAGGGCGTCGTCTCTAAACACAAAACATCGAAAAATTCTCAATTTCCTGAAGAGGGGTTAAATCTTATTAGATTGTATTCCTACTACGCCTGTCCCGAGTCGACTAATTTATGAAATACATAATATATTGTATTGATTCCACAAATCGAAGGGGAGTAGTTTTTCGCAAACAAAAGTCACTGAACCGGGATGCGTATTGTGCGTCTGGAGTGCCCTAATTTGGCAACCGCGGAATTTCCTTTCTATGTTCTTACTGCCTTACTGACCCAAAACTCCTATTTCAGAAACGCATTTCTTGAACTACCTACCTGTCCAAGTAGGGAGTAAATTACTCACTGCTCTAAGATATTCGGTCTTTAACTGTGTACAAATCATCCATAGCTAGGTAAAAAACAGATTTATTCAGCTTTTGCTTTTGTATGAAGGGCTTTTGTGTGGCTTGGTCTAAAAGTAAAGAACATTCAATAAAGGTCTCATGTGTGTTATTATTACGGGAAGAAAATGCACTATCTGCTTAATGCTGGTTAAGTTTTATAGCTTAAATCATCATTGAACAATAAAAATGCACATACGTGTTTATTTCCTAATGTAATTAAATAAATGTGTATATTATTATTAAGTAGGAAACAAATCGCTTTGAATGTTGTTCTCACTTCTGTTACTTTACTTGTTGCTTGTTGGCATTCATTCAAGTTGTACTTATCTATCAACGTATTGACTTGTATATTGTATCCTCTCTTATTAGCTTATCCTCACACATGCAGTGTAATTTTGTATGTTATTTAAAATTATAGTACCTACATTATATTTATCGACCATTAAAACTAATTTAAGGTCATGTTTGGGTTTTCACTTTCATTCACTATACCTTTTTAATTTCAAATTATGGCTAAGTATTACAAATCGTAACGTAGATAATCAATATCTTCTAGTAATAATAGTCTAATATCCCATGAAAGATTATGTTACATAATAGTAATTACTTAAGATTTAAAATGCATTGTTTAATATAATAATTGGTGTTAATTTATTTTGTAATTAGATACTTAGTCCTAATTTGAAACCAATTAATCCTAATTTAAGAATTCCTACTTCAATTTTTGGAATTAATTAATTTAATTGTCTTTCTATAAATAGGATACTGAAAGTTAAAAAGTATCCTCTAGCTTTTTTAAAAAATATTATTTTTAATTTCCTTTTAATGTTTTTTTTTGTGTGAGTTTAATTTAAGATTTTCGACCTAATACAAACCTCCCAGTTCTTTTTCAATTTAAATTAATTTATGTAAATTTTATTATTTCCCCCTAAAAATGCGAATAATTTGTTGTTACTAAAATAATGAATTTGAAAATTTATTTTCCGATTAGCACAACAGAGTAACCAATAAACAAATGTTAATTGCACTTTAAAATTTTGATACGTCATCAGGTTCATCTGGCTGAACTTTTTAAATTTTATTTAAACTCACCCAATCAAACGGGATTTATTTAATATGTTCATTCGAGAAAATGTATTATTTCTTGTTGTAAAATTATGTTCAATCAAAATTAATTTCGTAATGTATTTTTTCTAGTTTGCGAATGGTGAACTAAAATGTAAAGAAAATTATCGGTTCCCTTTTTTTCGTAAAAAGAGAGCTGAATAAGAATGCCTTAGCCTGACTTGTGATTTATGGAATAAAATACATATTCAGAGAAAAAAAAGTTTTTAAAAAAAGCTCACACACCTCAACTTCATTTCTATTTGGCATTTTTTAAGCTTCAATTTGAATTTTTACCCCCACCGCTCTCACCCCACCATTGTGGTCATATTTTTTTTTAATAGAACACCCTGTATATTTTTATATTTTCAAATTTCCTGAGAAAATATAGTAAGAATGGTTTTTCCAGTTGCAGTTTAAATTGAGTAGCTTATGAGTTATAAACAAATGAAAATCGCAGTTTTTCATTTTGAATTGAAAGCATTTAACTGCGGAAACGGCTCAAAATATCGGCTTACATGTCCCTATCTTAACTTTTCACATGATATCCTACTATGTGGTTCAAATTTTAATACAATGTGATGAAAATTATCAGATTTTTCTTTCAAATGAAAAATTGGGATTTTCACTTGTTTATAACTCGTAAGCTACTGAATTTAAACTGCAACTGTAAAAACCATTCTTCCTGGATATTCTCAGGAAATATGAAAATACAAAAATAACAGGGTGTCCTATTAAAAAAAAAAATCACTTCTTGATTGTGAAAGCTTTCACTTCTCAATAAAAATTCAAATTGATTTAAAAAATGCTAAATAAAAATTTGAAGTTGAGGTGTGTGACCTGTTTTTTAAAAAACGTTTGTTCTCTGAATAGTGAATTTTGATCCATAAGTTCATTCCACACTGTAAGTATGTATAATGTTTTTAATCATTTGTAGCGAATAAATTCATTTTCTCGGTTAATATTTGCAGAATTAAAAAAAATCCGAAACGGGTCAATTCTTAATTCAAACTTTTGTTCTATTGACGTAACTTTTTTTATACAGGGTGTTGGTTGAACACTCTGAATATTATTATATTGTCTGATAAAATCCTTAAATTGAGTGGGTTATGAGTTATAAGCAACTGAAAATCGGCATTTTTCGTTTTGAAAGGAGTCTTTGTTGAAATTTGCACGATGTGTTGAAATTTGAAGATTTAAAAAAAAATTCTTTTGGTTCCTTAAGGCTTGTCAAACTTTAGTTAAAAAGTTAGTCATACAGGGTCATTACAGCTTTAATTTTCAACAAGCAGTGCCAAATAAACTGTCAAAATAAATAGAAATAAAAATTATCCAAAAAAAGTCAGATCCTATTTTACCATTTAAAAAATTTGAATTTAGTCTGAAAAATTACCTAGAGGAAATTATTTCTCTTTTTTCTTGATAACGGTTGCAGATAAAAAACAAAAAATGGGAGACCAAAAAGTTTCTAAATAAAACAGAAAATTCATATTTATATTGTATTTTATAGTCTACCAGCGGCGCTTCGCAAAAAAGTTCAGTGGGAGAAATGGGGGCGAAATGGTAGAAATTCAGGAGAAAAAATCGTTCTATAGATTCTCACAACCATTTATAAGGCCCCATAATATATAGAGAACCTGTATTACCGCTTTACTAGGGTAGCGCATTCTCATTCTCACAAAAAGTTGGGAAAAAAGTTGGGAATGTCAAATTTGACTTCATAAACGTCAGATTTTCCATGAACGTACAACTGTCTAAAAATTTACATAATTTGTTATTAAGTCCACGTATTAAAACGCATTTTTCTCAGTAACTACGTGTTAGATACTAAAGTCTACAGCTTCGTAGATCCTATAAACCCGTAATATGTTTTTAATACCCACTGAAAGAGCATTCATCGATTTCTATTCGTGTTATTATTTTGTTTCATTTTTCAAAATTCGCTTTTTTCCACTTGATACCTACGCCTGTGACCAAATGTGCCAAAAATATGACATTCAGCTGTTCAAACACAACCGTGTTTAGTAAACGTCAACGAGTGAATGCGCTACCCTAGTAAAGCGGTAATGCAGGTTCCCTAATAATGTAAGTTCTACAGCGTAACCTATAGTCTAAATTTGAACTAAATATCTCAAAAACTCAAAAAAAAAGAAGAAACCTTTTTTTTAATATCAACACCATTAGATCGGTAACGAAGCTGTTGAGGACCTATATGTTTATATGAACTTTGAGGCATGAAATAAGTCAAATAATTGCCTCTTTTCGTAGGTACCTGGACCTGGTATTTAGGAAAAGCTGTGTATGATTAGGTATCCGCTTTGATCTTATACATTTTTTTCTTTTTTTCCATCCCCACACTTTTGCTTATGCACTTAACTTTCGCCGAATTAGTTGAGCTTAACTTTAGAACGTTCTGTATATATTCTTACAAACTGATAAATAATAAAATTAAGTACTCAATGGAGACTAATATTTGGGAGCAAAAGTCAAAAGTATCAAACAATGCAGTTTATACCAAGAAAATAATCGTATTTTAATCCCGATAATTTCATAACTTTGCCAAACAAAAAAAGAACAATCAATCCAAAATGGTTAATATTATTTAAAAAAGGTAAATCAACCCTAATACCTTTTATATAAAAAAATACAACATGATTTATGATCCAATTGCACCCATGGCAGACCCATAAATCATCAATTCTCCGAATCCATGGAACAATTCCACTTATAATATATCCCTGAAACTTCACCTCCTAATAACATTCCAAGAAAGTGCTGGCATGAAATCCCTTCTTTCTCTTCTCGCTTTCGATTTCCACGTGATAAGATCTACGTGTTTTTATTCCCTACCAGAGCAGCAAAAGTGGCATGGTAAAGTCTTATTATAGGGCTATAACACCGCAGGAGTCATAGTTACCAACAACCACAACAATCGCCGACCAATGGAATTCTGAACGGATCTTTCTGTGAGAGCTGATAACCCACGTTGACGATCTGAGAGAGCAGTTTAGGCCGGGATTCCTGAACACTGAAAAGTGACTGAAATTCTGCTGAAAGGGAGCGAAACGTTTCCAAGATGCAGAGGTGCGACTTGAGCTGTATCAAGTACTTATTGTTCGCCTTCAATTTACTGTTTGCGGTAAGATCCTTGATAAAGTTTTGCTTGTAAGGCCAGGAATATTAGACGTTCAAATTATTTTATATCATATAATTCTAGCAGGGTTCTTATACTTCTGTTAAGATCTTACCTGGAATTAGTGCAAAAAATTATTCTATCTGCAAAGAAGGTATTTGAGAAGACGAAATTTAATCGGTAAAAGCTCGATGGTTTTTTTTAATTGTAGAAAATTTAGATCGGGGTAATTATTGTTGAGAAGATCTGTAAGGTATATAAAATGTGTGGAGGTCTTTTCTATATTGGAAAACAAATAATTATTGTTCAATATATTCGAAGCCAATTCTAGAAAATGATCTTTTTATAACGACTCGCTATAGGATGTAAAAAAAAAGAACCAAGACAAAATTTTTCGAATGTTCCTGGCCTATAAGCACTTCAACAAGCAATCACTAACAGTTCTCACATTTCAGATATCCGGAATAGGTCTGATAGTGACGGGAGCTGTGATCCTCTCCGATGTGGGCGAGTACAAGCACTTCATGGAAGGCAGAATCCTTGCTCCCCCTGTCGTCCTGATAGTGGCTGGATGCATCGTATTCTTCGTCGCATCCCTGGGGTGCTTCGGGGCTATAAGGGAATCATATAATTTACTTGTAGCGGTAAGCATTTTTTTTATTATTCATTCTTGCTCGTAAAGTTCTTCTTTACGACGTCTAAATTTTGAAAAAAATCTAATGAAGTGTGATGGTGGGAGTAGCTACAATTTTTATCATTTAAAATTTTTGCCCCAAAGCAAATTAAAAAAAAAAATATAGGCATGTTTGTGGAAACTGCGTGATCCAGTGGTTAGAGATCTTTGTTGGTGGAGTTTAATAAGATAGTGTTGATGCATGAATCAAGTAGAAAGGCGACTGATTATTATAGTTGAAATCAACTTTACTCTCTATTCACCTTACTATTATCGATTGCATCTGCCTCATGTTTTTTATTTTATAGCTATTAAAAATTATTAAAATTTTTTAGTCCGCGTTAAAAACGAGGTGGGAGCGGGCGTAGCTCGGCGTCTTAGCGGGCAGACGACTAAGCCGTTGAGACTGCCACCGACTGGGTTCGAATTCCAGCTCGCCATGATCGTTTGTGTTCGTCTATAAAAGTATTTATGTAATAAAAATGGGACAGTTGATGAGTGAAAAATGAGACTGGTAAAAAAGTTAATAAAAGATTCATATTTAGTTTGTAAAAATTAAAATATGCAATCGATTTGCATGAATTATGGATAAACGAATGTGAGTAATTGGTAGTCTGAATGTTCAATATACAACGTCAGCTTGATGCTTCTGGAAGCTTCAGTGGTCTATGAAATTTACATACATAATTCACATAACGTTAAATCAATAGTTTTTGTGCTCAAATAATAGATCAGACAACTCAGTGGTTTTAAATAATAAATAGGTTCATTATTGAAATGTAGGTAGGTGCTAGGTACTGGACTTTCAGGATGCCAAGTGTGGAGCTAATATTGTATAAAAATACTTAAATTAGGTATGTTTGATTTTGATAGATAAAGATATTTGAATGTTGTCTTCAATTCTGATCAGCTTTTTCAAATACCGTTTTTGATATTGTAAAATATCTTTGACAATACATGTTTTTTGACACACCTCGTATATGCCTCCAAAAATGTATTGTCTGATTATTTCATGATGAGCCATATGAGACCACACAAAACTTTTATGAAGAGTAACTTTTTTTTCTAAAATTAATAATAAAAAAGTTTTCCGTAAGGTTCCAACTTCCGTAGGCACACTGTATTTTCCTTAGCTTCCCCATATGCAGAAGTCTAGGGCTAGAGCTTTAGGTGATTGGAGGCAAAGAAATGGTTCTTACCAGAAACCAACTTAAAATTTACTAACGGAGGAGGCAAATTTCAGTTAAACCTTCTTTTAGTGATATTTCTACTGTGTACTGGAAACTGGAACCTCTTTATCTTTACATATTACCGTTGCAAAGATTTTTTTTAACAAAAATTAACATATTATTAACATTCTTTGCGATGAGAACTCAAAAATCAAACTTTACGCGAGAACTTGACAAAAAGCATTATTATAACTTCATTCTGTCATAACATTACTTTTTTCAATCATGCAAATACATTCTCTACCTACCGACAGGGCCGGCGAAACCGTCTCAGTTCAGGTGGGAAGTAAATAATGGTCAACTCCCCCACCCTTCCACCTTCGCAGTCGCAGATCCCGTTGAGTAGAGACCCCAAGCCCAAGTGGTACAAATTTTAATGTCCTCATTATTTAACTCAGGTTAAAAAAAGTTACATGATCACTTTAGGGAGACAGCTTCCATGTGGGTCCTACGGAGTATCTACCAGGTTGAAGGGAAGTTCTGGGGTCGTCCCCAGAAATTTTTTCAGAAAAATATGTGTAAGATTCGTATTCTTTATGAGGTTTCTGTAATTATCGTTAAAAGAAAAAAGAACGAAACACTCCATTCTGGACCTTGGTCCATGAGTTTACTGGTGATAAAGGAAAGAAGAAACAATTTTTTAGTGACAATTTGGTGACTACTCCATACCCACAACAGGGCTTCCGCCGGTTCTGCTTATACAGGGCATCGTTTCGGGTCGAAGTTCTGAAACTAACTTGTTGCTATATTGAAGATACAATGAATGGTAAAAATGTGAACTCTGAACAGGTTGACGTTGATTTTCTGGATTCCCTCTGGAAACATATAACGCTCCAATATAGGTATTAATCTCTGCTCAGAAATAATTTGCCATTCTGCTTGGAAGTGTGCAAATATTTTCATTTTTGATTATTATTATAAAGTTGCTTTTCTCGCGTGATGTTAAAAAAATTATACGTAAATGAATTAATACAAATCCAAGGTTGTCATATCCTAATCCTAAAGAGAGCATTAAAGAGTCCTCTGGTTTGGATATAATAAATGATTGGGTCTTACTAAGAGAGTGTCATCTTTGACTAAATAAAAATTTGACCTTTATATTGACGACAATAATAGAACTAAATCAGTAGGTAAGAATGAATGGGTGGGATCATAAATTGTAAAATTGACTTATTGGGATATATTTAGCGCAACGTGAATACACGCGACCTTGCTCATTAATCTAATCTGGGAATACAAGAGCTTGATTTTCAGTTTTATTATTTATAAAAAAATGTTCCATGGATACAGTTGAGTATGGGTTAAATGTAAATTTGTGAACTAGGTATAATTTCTATAAATTAGAAATTAATAAACGTCCACTAATAACATAGGTAGGTATATATAATCAAAGGTTGATAGTTTTCGGACTTCAACAAACATCATTGAATAATATACAGGGTTATTCACGGTATACGCCACGGAAGATTATGGCCGTATCTCTGGATTTTAGGATCTTTTTATTTTTGGAGTGGATAGAGACCCGGCAGAGGTACGTTATAAAATTATTTTCATAATGTACAGGCTGTCCCAAAAGCATGAAACATATCAAAGTTATGTTTTTTTAAATGGAATGCTCCTATGTTATTGCATTTTTAGATTGCCTGGGAAGAAAAAAGAAGATTGGCTTTTACAGTTGGTGTTAAAATTCAGAAGTTTGTGAATTATAAACAAGTGAAAATCGTCATTTTTCAAGTTCAAGACCCTGTACAAGGAAAACGGCTTAAGATAGAGAAAAACGGCTTACATGTCCCTATTTTAACTTTTCATGTACTATCCAATGATGTAGATGAAATGTTTATACAGGGTGATAAAAAATTTGAAAAATTCTGAGATTTCTCCACGCGTCGACAAATAAAAAAATCAAAGAAAGTACAAATGTTTCTATACCATAGGATAGTACATGAAAAGTTAAAATAGGGACATGTAAGCCGTTTTTCTCTATCTTGAACCGTTTTCGTTGTACAAGGCCTTGAACTTGAAAAATTACGATTTTCACTTGTTTATAACTCAAAAACTTCTGAATTTAAACACCAACTGTAAAAGCCAATCTTATTTTTTCTTCTTAGACAATCTAAAAATGCAATAACATAGGAGCATTCCATTTAAAAAAACATAACTTAGATATGTCTCATGCTTTTGGGACATCCTGTACATTATGAATATAATTTTAAAACATACCTCTGCCGGGTCTCTATCCACTCCAAAAATAAAAAGATCCTAAAATCCAGAGACACGGCCATAATCTTCCGTGGCGTATACCGTGAATAACCCTGTATTGATGCGTAATTTTCCATCACAAGGTTTTTCGTTGGAGGGGTGAGAATTCCACTGTGGTGAACTTTCACTTGAATTTAAGTTCAAAGTATGGTCTTATAAGACTAGAATTGAATTTAAGTCTTCTGAATGATCATCACAGGATTAATTAACTATATGAACTTAATTTTTAATTACCTATGCTGGAATTGCAACTGCTGGAGAATTTTGTAACGGCCATATTACGTGTAGGTAGGTAGTATTTATGTGCACGAACCTAATATAAGTATAGTGTGAATAATGAAATTATATTATTGTAACGTAGTTTGTCTGTAAAACTGGTAATTTCGTCTTAATATAGAAAAAATAAAGATAAAAGATGATGAATATCAGATGCTGTTTGACTAAGTGTGAAGAGTAAAGGTGACTAAGTTCCCAAAAGAGCAAATGTTAAAAATTAAAAAAAAAAGATAAAAAACAAGAAAGTTAATTAATTTTTCAATAGTATACTCGTATGAATGGAAATTTACCATGCAAAATGGGTAAAAGAATCTATCATTCTTTTACCCGTTAGATGCGCGAACATCTGCCATCGACGCACAGACTCGCAGGGAGCAAGAAATTGCCATACTTAACAATGACTTGCAAGACATTCTAACTTGGGGCGATAGAAACCAAGTCCAATTTAATGCTGGAAAAACCCAAGCAGCCATCTTCTCCAAAAAGACCAACGTTTTGGAGCCAGATATGATGATGGCGGGACACTCTCTTACCCCAGCGTCATCTCTTCGTTTACTTGGAGTGAGCCTTGGAGCGAACGTGTCTTGGCATGATCACGTTGCAGGTCTGGCGAAGAGTGCTTCCCAAAAACTTGGAACACTCTTCCGCACGAAGAAATTTTATACACCACAACAGCTTCTCCTCTTATACAAGGCTCAAATCCGACCATCCTTGGAGTACTGCTCACATATTAGGAGCTCAGCTCCTAAACATACGCTGAGACTACTCGACTCTATTCAGAAAAGAGCCATCCGCTTGATTGGGGACCCAGATTTGACAAAAAATTTAGACACTCTCGAACATCGAAAAACAGTAGCTGACCTGAGTCTGTTTTACAGATATTTTAATGGAAGGGGTTCAAAAGACGTGGCCCGCTTGATCCCACCAAGATCAAGACCGGGCAGAAGTACACGCCGAGCCGCAGACGCTCATCCGTATCAGGTTCAGCTCGTTACACCTCGTACCACCCTATTTCAGACTTCCTTTATGTATAGAACCGCATCACTTTGGAATAGCATTCCAAAGGGCGTGTTTCCCGAAGTCTACAACCTACAGCGATTCAAGGCTAACGTGAATCGACATCTGCGCTCATGCACCGCTCCCAGAGCGTTATAGGGATTTCCCTGCAGTGCATGTGCATTTTCAAAAAAAAAAAAAAAAATCATAGCAGCTCTGAAGAATTTAAAGTTTTAATATACTTGGTATACAACTGATTGAAAGCTTTAGCGTTTTTTTTTAGTTGTGTAATTTATATAAGTAGGTATTAATAAAAGAAAAACTGACTATACTTATGTATACTTATCTACTGGAAAATTCATATCCTTCATAGGGATAAAAAGCCACTGCCACCCCTATTGATTGCGCATGTTAATAAAGATTCCTTAAGAAGCAATTCAGGAAAATTTCTGGATTTTCTTAATCATACATATTTAAATAGTGAAACAATCTTTGTAAAAAATAACCTTTAATTTTACAACTTATTTTTCAAAAATTCCTCTTCGCTTTAATTACAAGGAGCGTTTTTAATTTAATAGTTTAAGTAGCTATAGGTCTGAATAATAAAATCGATATTACTCTCATACAAAATTCAAAGATACCCAGTTCTGTCATGTTAAAACAACTGGGTAAAAACTAGAACATTTAGTTTTTTTACGGTATTCAATTATGTACATGTTCAGAAAAAAAAACTGAGTAATAATAATTGGAAAGCAATTATTACTTACAGTATTTTTTTGATTGCCATCTTGAAACATTGAGCGTTCTGCATGTAAAAGCTTGACAAGATTTTTACCTAATAGTATCTATTACTGTTCTGTTACCCTTAATTGAATTAAATTAAGGGCAAATTGTATCGATTATTATAGAAGTTAATAGTTTATTTGACGATTGAACTAATAATGTCAATTCCTTGCATTAATTTCCTAGAGTGGTCTCTATCTCTTATTATTGTAATAATTACAGTGTACGCTTGTATATTCCATAATCGTTTGAATGGGTTATTGAAAATTTAAAAAGTAAAGTAACTTTTCCGTTCTAAGTTTTATAAAAATTAAAGGAATAAATCAAATTTTCTTGATTTTGCAGATCTTAAATGTTTCTTATATCAAGGATTACGTGGGCTTTGACCAGGTTAAGCTACTTTTTTTTCTGTGAACATGTTACAGACGTTATCGTTCAATTTACTTCTACGTAGGTAGGTAATTCAAAAGAGCACATAGGTAATTAGACCATGCACCTGATTATTTAAACAGGTATCGAGGCTTGTTATCCATTAATTAAAAAACTGATCGTGCGTAAAAGCCACGCACGATCAAATTTTGCGTCCTTCACAGAATCGAAACACCTGTTTCTTATCCGAGTTAGGGATGAAATCAACACCCGTGCATTAAACATTAAAAAAGAGCAAAGTTTCAACAGGTGCCGCTGTGTTAATAATTACTGATAAGGGATATAGCTCAGATTGACCTTAGTAGCTTAAGTAATTATTATTATAAATTCCGGATTTTTTTTTTTAAATAGTTCAAATTTGCTGATTTCTTTTTTTTTCCATTCCTAATAAGTGTTATTTAATGAAAAAAGAATCTGAAGACAGCGAAAGTAAAATAAAAAATTTAAAAATTGCTTCTAAGTAAGTACTACGTAAATTGGAGACATACGGGAATCATCTCCCGGAAATATTATCCCCCCCAAATTGTTGCTTACATTTTATGTCTGTTGAGGCGTTTTCGAGAAAATCAAAATTCACAATCACAAATTTAAAATTTGCCTTATAGAATAAATCAGTAGTCACAAATTGAAATATTTTGGCCGATTTTATCGAAAATGGTCATTATACAATAAACCTTAAAAGATATGATTGCGCAGCTTCCCCCTCTATGCGTTCGTTTTATGACGTCAACAGGATCTCACTTTCAAATTCGATCTGTATGAAAAGGATTGAATTAACGAAGTATGGTGTTTCAATTAGTTTATTTTGCATTATTATTAGATAAACATACTGTTGCTGTGTACAATTATTGTAATAGCGATAACAAAGCGGAATATAAGACCGATAATGTGGTGTTTTTTTCGTTTTCCGAGTGATGCAGTGCTATCAAAGGCATGGCAGAATGTGTGCATGTTCTCGTTAAGACAAAATAATACAGCAAATACCAGAGTGTGTTCAAAACATTTTAAAGCAAGTGATTATGTTCGTAATCTCCAACACGAACTGTTAGGATATACAGTGAAGAGATGCCGGATGATTAAATCAGGAACAATTTTAATCGAAAATCTCCAGAAAAAATCTCAGTCGACTTCAGAAGCAGATACATAACTCAAGGATTCTAAGATTAGTAAATCGAATAGTTCTGTTTTGGTTAACAAAATCATATATTAGACTTCCTAAATGAGCACGCATGTAGGTACAATTATTAGATAAACACTTGAAGAAAACCTTCAAAATCGAAATTTTTCCACGCACAAGTCAATACAAATTTAAATTTCACCCGCTGATGAGATCTTGTTGACATCATAAGACCTCCCAGTATCTCTTTATGTTATTGTCTCATGGAAAATGACTTAAGTGACTTAAACTGTAGCTACACCAACAAAAGCTAGGGAAAGTCTCATTTTTCATTTCATTTCCCTGTTTCGAAAACAGATTTACACCATGTATACAGGGTATTCCAGAATAAAGGAGATAAATAAATTTCGACAGTAGAATTGTCGACAGTAGAATCGCTATTCTCTAAAATGGATAATAACGAAGTTACATGATGTTTAAAATGTAAAAAAAAAAATTGTATAATTAAATGGCCTTAATATTTTTATTTTTTTTTGTGTCGTTTTTCTATTAATTAGTGTAATTTTACAGCAATAATTACCTATGTGTAGCTTGAATTAGTGACCTACGGTAGATAAGGGTCCTAAACATACGTACCCTCCAATTTACGTCACTGGGTAAATTTTGATTGTGACATATTTTTAAAAAAACTAGACATTTCTGTTATAAAAATGGATAAGATTTTTGTTATATAAATTCTAAACAGTTTTTGAGATATAATTATGTATAATTAAGATATTCGAGAGGGGCAAAAAGTTATAAGCGTCTTTCGTTAATTTTTTTCAACTTTCGGAAAAATTGACAATTTGACGTGGGGCTTGTTCTTTCCCAGATACCCTCGACCACGAAAATCCGAGCAACATTTCTTAGCGCCATGAGCTCAACTTTGGGAGGATTCCCACTAGATGGCTTTGCCAGGAAGTGATTTTTATAATGTGGAAATATTACTAAGCTTCCATCTATTTAATTTTACATATCTCCAAAACTGTTGAGAATTTTCTTAATAAACCTTGAGCACTTTTTGTACTAGAAATGTCTGTAACTTCGTTAGTACCCATTTTAGAGAATGAGTTTACTTGGACGTTTTGTCTTAAAATTAAGTAAATAGTCTACCGCCGAAGTTTGTCACCTGTATTCTTGGATAGCCTCTATATGTATAATGGTATATAACTGTTCTCTCGACAAACCGAATAATAGTACCTTGAAAAAGTTGAAATTTTGATTAAAAAATCCAACGGAATTTTAATTTGTCAATAATCTGAAGTAATTATCTTTTTTAGTTCGCCGTTTGCTTACTCATCATCTTTATAATCGAGTTGGCTGTCGGAATCGCTGCTTGCGTATTCAGGAGCGACTTCGATGAAGTAATGAAAAAAGTTATGAAAGAATCAATGGACAACTACGAAGCAAGTAAAGCCGACCAAATTGCGTGGGACAATCTACAATCAAAGGTAATCATCCTCTTTTTAGCTGTGTCTATTTCCAGTAATGTCGCAGCTCATAACAATAATAAATAAGCTCATCTACTTCCACATTCATAGCTTTCCACTCGCAGTTCCAGGTTTTATTATTCAACACATTCTGGAGAACGTCGTTCGTACACTTGTTATGGAACGTTGACCTCTTTAGATGGGAATACGCGATGTCTTTGAACCTTGGGAGTAATGATTAGTAGATCAATATCATTTAAACACGCTCCAGATTTATCTACTAACTAGAAGAACCTTAATTTTATTCAAAGAAAATTATGTGTGTGGAGGTGAAGGTTCTCATAAATTAGTTCATTTACCCTTAAGACTGTCGATGTTTATCTTGATAAAAATTGAAAACCGCTTTATTATGAATTCCAGTTAATTATTATTAAGTAAATTATTTATGAATTTGTTAAGTTGGGGGTGAAATAATTTCGAGGTCACTGACGTGGGTTTCCGATAGTTGAACTTTCTTTGAAAAGTTTCTACGTTACTTTGCGTGACTTCGTTTATTGCATGGAAGAAATAATTTTTTCATGTTTTATTATGTTTTTGGACGATAAAAGGAAACATTTTGATGACAGGATATAGTTTGTGCAACAATGGTGGAGAAAATATTTTTTATTTTTATGAAAATAGAGGGCATTCAACGCAAGGTCATTCGTACTCTATAAATATTTGCAGAATAACGATCAAAGTCACTTTCTTAGTCATATTGAGATAACTGCGCCATCTTATAGGCAATTATTAGTATTTTTATTAGTATTACAATAACACATACTTATGTAAAAATTTCAAACAATGATCGCAGGTTCTAAAACTTAATCAGGCTTTAAAATATAATATCCTTATGGAAACCGATTAGGGTGCAAAGTTTCTTTGAAAGTTTAAAATGTATAGTTTGATCGTTACTTTTCATTACTTACTTACCCTTATTTACCCTTCATTTAATAAAATAAAAATAGTTTCCACTTATATCACTTCTAAGTTAGAATTTAATTGTCTGTCTTAAGCGCCTAATTTCACTTTTCACATCTTTAATCGAAATATAATGACCAGATTCTGAGTCATCATCAAGGACTTAATAAGGAACTGACAAAAGTTGTTATGGGATACAGTGACTATATAATATTTCTTTCGCCAGTTCTTTTACGTCAGTTCTTTTACGCCAGTTCTTTCTCGAGGTTACGATACTACGACTTATTCACTCTAATCGGGCCGCCAAATTATTCTACAATACTTCGGGAAAAAATCCTTTCGAGAACATATTGAACTGACCGGGATGATCGATTATCTAGAAAGGCAACGTTTCTTTTAAATCTCAAGGATAATAATCATTCGAATTTTCGCCATCATTGGCAAAGAACTACCCGTGATAATCTGTATCTCTGATAAAGGAAAAAATAAATTTTTAGGTTATTCCGAAGAGTTATTTTTATCCGAGGAGAAAGATTATTATTCTACCCTACCAGCTTCAGTTATGAAGCCACCGTCAGGGTTACCAAATTGCTAGAATATCGTAGCATATTACATATTTGACAATTCCCTGATGATGAAAAATTTTATTTCCACAATCGTCATGGACAAAATTTTGTCTTACCTACTTCATCTGCGATGATTTCATGAAGTACCAACCCTCTTAAAATAAATCCTCCTTTATCATCTTGCTACAGTTGTTTTGTCGGGAGACATCGTAGACGACAGGCTTGTCCTTTAATAATGGACGTCAGTTGCGGGTTTGTCATGGTACATGGTGCAATAAGGTTGACCTTCTATTTTTAATTCAAAGTTAATATCAAGGGTGTAACTGCAAACTCGACTACTGCGTGGAAAAATAATTATTGCGTTACATATCTTAAGCACGCGATGTGAATATTTCCAGACGGACTATTAAAAAAGACTGCTAGAGTTACAAGCAATTGGACAATATGGACTCTGAGGATTTTTAACTTTCATGGCATAATCAGCAATCACCTCTTGACCAATGTATAGGTTAGGTAGAGTAGCTTCGAAAGTTTAACCAGTGCTACGTCGTCAAGGTCCTCAGTCAGTCAAAGTCTCGGGTAGTGAGTTTTGCCTCTGCGTGTTGCTTGAATTAAAGGTGCATCTAGGGGTTTTCAGGACCACGATTCTTTTTGAAGATTTCATATTGAATGGCCATGTTAATCCGTTTTTCATGACATCATTTACCTACTTATCAAAATACTCAATATATACCTGTGCATAAAGATACCTATAGAAACAGGCGGTAATGAATTCTTCTTTTGGTGTGCAATTAAGGAAAACGTCCTGCCCTGTTTTAATTTTGTTCTTTTTTAAGTAGAATTCCATGCCTAAAAAAGTAGGTACTACTTCGGTAACTTGTAAAATTGTTGGCGATAACTGAGATGACAAAAAGAGCCATTTCGGAGAAGCGGTTAGCAGAATCTAATTATGTTTGGAGGAAAATTTTCTGCTTGCCGCTTTTTTTACTACTGTCAGTTACTGCCAATAATTTTAATCTGGAGTTTAGACATATAGGGGGAGTGGTAATCATTTTATGATGCTGCTACTTCGATTGGGGCAACCCAGACAGCCTGTTGTAGTATCTGTATCTCATTAACACAGATAATAAAAAGAAAATTAATAAATTGTAATAATTCAAATTTATTTTTTAGCTGAAATGTTGTGGCATCGACGCATATGATGACTGGCCAGACAGTGACAGACCTTTATCTTGCTGTCACCCACCCGAGAACAGAGAAAATGTGGACAAGCCTCAAAAGTTCCATTGTAACGCAGCCAGACCAGGAGATACCATCCTCTACTCGAATGGCTGTTACAGTCAATTGCACGATAAGGCCAACTCTGCCGCAAAAATTCTCATTGGTGTTGGGATTGGAATCGCTTTTGTTGAAGTAAGTAACAGTAATTTTTTTTACTGAATGTGGATTACGTTAGATCAGTGATCTGTTAGGATTATTAGTGATTTGGACGCTGATTTAGATCACTGTTGTAATAATTATGATGAAAAGCAGTTTTTAGTAAAAAATAACTTGTATTTCTTTTTCTCTCTCGGTTCATAATTGTTTCTTGAATAAAAGTTATCGCTAATACAATTACACAATAAATCCTGAACAGATCGATGTTAAACTTTTTTTTTTATGTAAATGAATAATTTCCTTGGGCTGGCCAGTTTATATTTGAAAAAAAAAAATATTCCGGCGGTTTTTTACACTCTTGTCTCCTCTATAATCCTGGCAATTTTTGACGGGAATCACCATTTTCTCTACTTCTGCTCTTGGTAATATGACGCTTAGCAACCTAATGTAATAAAGACTCTTGACAATCCATCAGCATCTTCGATAATCCGGGGCTGAAGAGTACAATTTGATACCGGATTATAGCGATTATACTACTGTAATGATCCACGGAAAGATGAGTTACGTTGTTCATCCATGTAAGGATAATAATTAACCAAATTGCGTAGGCGTTGCAGCAGTTGGAAAAATAGCTGTTTCTAAGAAATTGGGTCATATCCACCTGTTAGTTACACGCCAGAAGGTCGCAATTATTGTATGAATATCAAGCTCATTTGATCTGGAATTTTTATGCACCGCATTGCCAAGTTTGATAGCCTTGAAATGGATTTTGTTCCAGTTATTGACTTTATGTTCATGTGGAACGTTCAGGGATAAAATATTTTGAAAACCAAATAGGAAGTCTGATAACTTTCTTCAATTATCGTTCTTGCACGTTTAATTTTTATTTCAATTTAGTAGACTAAAATAAAACAACGGCCAGAAGGTATTTTTATTAATAATTTGGTCTCCTATTACAAGGTTTCTTAATTTGGGGGAGGTGGAGGTGGAAGAAGTATGTTTGGGTAACTTGTGGTAAACTGAAATATGAACTGGTAGGATCGCCTTGTACTAGACTGGGATAAACTTGCCTGCTGATGATCGTGGGTGGATCTAAGACGTAACAATAGCATTCTTATTTCTTTTGATTAGACATAGCTACTTATTATTTAAAATGAACAGTACAGGTGGATGCTTACATTGTTCAAGAATCATTAGGTATCAGTTTAGACTAACTTCATCTTCAATTGAAGCTGAACTTGAACTCTCTTATGTTAAATAAAACGGTTCTTTTATATCGAATTACAATGTTCATTTGTTTGGTAAACATGTGTTGAATCAGTATTGACTGATGACGATTTCGTCTATTTTTTAGCACCCCATAGATTATTGTATTTTAATATTGTCAGAGAAAATTAATTCAATAAGAGTGGTTTCTGCCGTTAGAGTTTTATATGAATTATCGAGTTGTTTATGAATTATGAGCAAGTGAAAATCTCAAATTTCCATTTTTCAAGCA
Organism: Malachius bipustulatus; assembly: GCA_910589415.1. Classification (NCBI taxonomy): domain Eukaryota; kingdom Metazoa; phylum Arthropoda; class Insecta; order Coleoptera; family Melyridae; genus Malachius; species Malachius bipustulatus. Next base: position 34,450,047 of record OU342635.1, on the reverse strand, counting down.
GATTACCTTGGAAAAGAGCTGAAAATACAGGAAAACGGCTTAGATTTATTATTTCCAGATGATTTTTCAATAACATCAGACTTAAATAACCTTCCAACAAGGAGATTAAAATCCCGAAAACCTGTGTGGCTAGAAACATATCTGGACCGGCCATTTAAAATTGAAGACATGATTGGCGAAATAAAAGTGTTTAGTGTTTCTTTATTCAACAATACTTTAATCGAAGATCCTTCGTCAGTAGTCAACACTCAACGGCGGTTTTGAAATAAGAAGGAAAGTCTGGGTACAAGTAAATCGCTTAAAAACAGGACACGATAGATGTAATTTAATGTTAAATAGATGGAATTTAATACCAAACGCTTCCTGTGTTTGCGAACATCCTGAAGAATCCATCAATCACATTGTCAACGAGTGTCCTCTATCCAAATTTTCTGGAGTTTTTAAAGCAATTCATGAAATTTACACAGAAACAGGTGACTAGTTAGAGAATTTGAAACTCTTGAAAACAAAATCTACATTAACAGCCGGATAACCTCAGTCCGAATGCTGTAAATAAGTGATTGGAAAAATTCAAACCAATCTAAACAGGATAGTGTGTCTAGGTTTTTCATGGGGTTTTCCCTTGACTATATCTTACAAAGCAAATGCTTCACCATGATGTCAACATCGCATCATAATGTCCTACAGATCGTTCTTGTCCCCATAATCGACGAAACCAATGATATGTAATATAATAATCAAATATACAGCTTGATGGAAAATCTGATAATAAGATAATCCCACAATATAAGATTCCACATGAAAAGTTATAAGATAGGCATATCAAGCCGTTGTCCTGCTCGTTAACTAGGTGCTGAATTTAAACGCCAACTTTAAAAACCATTCTTATTAAAAAAGTAGACAATGTCATCATTACTGAACCAACGTCAATAGAAATTATGATATTCAGTTTAAAATGGTCTGTTTTATGGATTTTTCAAAACTCAAAATTTAATTATTTATTGAATTCTTGAATTTTCTTTGTCCCTCACTGTATAGATATTTATAAGAGTAGCGATCAGGGATGAATTCTTAGTTTTCTTGTTAACAGTTTTCTATATTCTAGTTGTTAGTTTGATATGTAACTCAATATTTATGATATTTTTTCAGCTCGTCGGAATTATCTTGGCCTGTTGGTTAGCATCAGCGATAAAAAATCGAGAATGAGAAGTCGTTTAGAAATCGTAAGGACGTAAGTCTAAGGCAGCAAGCAGCTTTTGGAAAAGTACCTATTTCTGATCAGCAGTTAGTACAAAAGTCTTCAACTTTACCCTCGGTGTCGGCTAAAATGGATAGTGAACAATATCTTAGGTTAATTTTTTTATAAATAATGCATTGTATAAACTCATTTTTACTAATTTAATAAGTAGGTACCGCTTTTTTCTTATATTCTCCTTCAACTTCAACCTTCTTATTGGATAACCAACCCTCTTATATTATTGCTTATATTTGTAAATTATATATTTATAAAGGTAGTTGTAACACGAGTAGTATTATATAATTTATTTTAAAGTTTATGAATAACATGTCAAATTATGAACGTGAACGTTTGTCGATGTTTAAGAAATTAATATTTAATAAGTGTAGCTATGTCTTCATTGGGAATGCATGTAGAATTACTTAATTTGTTTAATTAAAATACATTTATTAATTCTCTAGATGTATATTTTATAATTTAGCTCTTTCTTTCCTATAGGACCGTCACCCCAAAATAACAGTATGATAAAAAGAAAAGTTTACTAGTATGAGGTAGGTATGTAAAGTCTGTACACTGAGAGTTGTCTGTTGTGATAACTAAGGATACATCATCTCGTTATGTTTCTTACTCCTTCTATTGCATTGCATAGTCAATCGAGTTAAATTGGGACGTATTGTCAGAAATACGTTTGAATCGTCGACAATTCTAAAAAGATGAGCGAGAGTGAGACGGAAGTACGAGTCGCGTCTTGATACGCTTAGATTGATACGATATTACGATAAGATTGTCGTCGCTACTGTCAGTAGTGTCAGTGTCAGCGCTAAATAGACTAATAAGGTTTGTGTTGTGATTTGAAACGTTTTTAATACGAAATTAGCAGAATTACCTGTAATATTGTACGGTGTGATAAACTATGAGTAACTTATTAATTGCGCGAATGCCTAAAAATCTATTTCCTTGTTTTGCCTGGGAAACGATTGAACTCCCTAGTACGTGGTCTTGTAGTTAAATTGCTGGAATATTTTACTTGCAAATAAGAAAATGGAGGTGTTATTCTTTCTTTTAAACGGCAACCAGCAGGTAGGTGACATGATATTTCTATCATGATGATAACAATAATTATTATCATTCTTATTTACTTGCATTATATATATTTGTTATTAAAAAGTTGCAAGGCTCTACTTCGTCAATAACTTGTCGAAATAATATATTTGTAGGATATTCATTATTCCTCAACACACGCCACTGACACGAACTGCGATACCACATCTGGTTCGACTTAGAAATAAGTGTACGATTAAAATCAAATTAAATGAAATTGTTTAGTCAGAATCAGTGTGGCATGACAACGGACAACTCTCAGTGGACAGATAGTATGTACTGCTTAATCTAGTTAGAATTCTTGGTCCAATAGGATCGTAATTAGAAATTGACTCATAACAAAGAATGACGAAAACCATATAGGGTTGGGGATATTATCAGACAGGAAATGCCCCTAAGACACGCAATGTGTATATTTGAAAATAGATATAATATAGAACTTTAAATAAAGAATTAGATTAGAGACAAAAGAATCCAGCGATGCGCCATAGAAAATTGGCGGGAGCAAATAAAAATTTAGGAATGTTTATTATAGGAAATAAAGAATTCAACTCGTAAATCTCCTGCGGTGCTTTCTTGGAAGACGTTTTTAACGAGATCATATTCTTCCTTAATCATCAGTAACCCAAAGAATATTTTATACAGGCTGGCCCAACGAGAACGTAACAGGCTTAATCAGTTTGAAACTGAAGATGTGCCCGAAAAACCCCGAAACAGGTCAATTTTGTTATCGAGAGGAACATATTTGGGTGACAAATTTAACAATCCAAGTTCATTCTTATCATCATATTGAACAGATATCGAGTGATACGTCATATGAAAGCTTCTCTTTACAATGATTATATTCATTTTTGGGTTTTCAAAAAAAATTAGATACATTGCAAATCGATAAAACAGGTTTTCTTGACAAGTGCTTCGCTTCTTCTGAAATGGGCGGAGAGAATAATAATTTTTAATAAAATATCGCACTTCACTGGTTACTATCATGGCAGCGAATTAATGGAGAAGTTATCGTTGATAGACAGTCTCACAATGTCTCACAGACAAAAAGTGAAACAAGAGAATTCAAGTAGCTTTCAAAATATGATGTATTGCTCGACGTCTGATCCCTATGAGAGGAGTTTATGAGAAGAGGATAAGCAAAGCGTAGCTACCTCGGCCAAGGGGATGAACTTGGATACTTAAATTTGTCACCTAAATGTCCCCCTCGATAACAAAAGTGACCTGCTTCGGCTTTTTTCGTGCTCATCAGTTTCCAAGACCTGTTACGTATTCGTTGGGCCACTTTGTATGTTAAATATGTATGCTATAATTATTGCAGACAAGAGCATTGATTTTGAAGGCTTTTAATTATACACTATAGCCAGTTTTCATTAACGAAAAAATATTTTTGATTAGCATAAAAATCGTTGATGACATAAAATCTCTGCATGCCTGAAAATCTATTTTGCCCTGATCAGATATACAGAGTGACTGTTTTTGCCGAACAAAGCTTTTGTTAGCGCTGATATGTATTAGATATCAACTGTGGGCGTGGCGCCGCTTGTTTTCTCATTGATACCAATTTAATTATTGATATCTGGTATTAGTTAGGTCGTAAATCTAACTGTTATGATTAGTGTCAAATGTATTATTTAACACTTTGGCATCATTTGATAATAAGCTAAGTTGTAGGTAGGTATATAAATTTATTGTAGTTGTAATATTATGTAAATTGTATGAGTACACAACAGACTCTACTGCCTTCTCGAAGCTGAGAAGGTCGTGCTCGTATAGATGCACAAATGGTACTGGCTCTTTTCCCGCCGCACCCGCTCTCACCCTCTAAGAGCACTTCTATCGATGGTGGAGAGAGGGTAGGGCGGACACCATTGATGCCCTAGTTATTATTTTAAGAAGTAAAGTACATAAAGCCGGCCCCCATTGAAATAACATATTTCAATAGAACCAACGTAATTACAACACAAAGGAGAAACATGAAATTGAAATCTATGTACATGCTTATTATAATACAATTAATTGAATAAAAAAAAAAAAAAAAAAAACTAAACTAAAGAGAGAAAAATAACATAAAATAAAATAGATGATACATGGTAGACAATGGTAAATCACATAATTGTCAATCATTGTCATTGGTAGTTCACATAATTATGTTAATCATTGTCAAGTGGTAATTCGCACAATTTAGATACACTTCGTTTAATTTCTCCATTTTTGGTTTTTATAGTCACAACGCGCACTACACCTAACGTGTCGGGATGAGTTGCTATTACTCTTCCTAAACTCCATCGAAGGGGTGGAAGATTATCACATTTGATTAATACCATGGAGCCCACCATTATATTATTGGTATTGTTCTTCCATTTGCTGCGTTGTTGGAGTGTGTGTAAATATTCTCTGGACCATCGGTTCCAGAAATGTTGTTTGATGTTTTCCAGATGCTGCCAGCGAGATAAACGATTGATTTTTAAATGACGGATGTCTGGTTCGAGTGGAGTTTGTAGACAGTCGCCGATAAGGAAATGGCCAGGTGTTAAAGGGTTAAGATCTTCTGGATCAGAACTGATAGGAGTAATAGGTCGGGAATTGAGAATCCCTTCAATTTGAACAATCACTGAATAAAATTCTTCATAAGATAATATTGCATTTCCAATGACTCGTTTTAAATGAGTTTTAACTGACTTAACACCCGCCTCCCACAAGCCCCCGAAATTAGGTGCCTGTGGTGGTATAAAATGCCACGTTATATTGTTCATTGCTAGCTGATCAGCAATTAAATTAGAATTATTACGCAAAAAATCATTGATTTCCTTTAACTCTCGATTTGCTCCCACAAAATTGGTTCCATTATCAGAGTATAAATTAGAAATATGACCTCTGCGGGACATGAACCTTTTCAGGACATTCAAAAAACTTTCGGATGATAAATCCGTAACCAATTCGAGGTGAATGGCTCTAGTGGCGAAACAAATAAACAAGACGATGTATGCCTTCACATATTTTTTACTACGTCCTCGGGATTCTTTTATTTGAAATGGCCCTGCATAATCAACCCCTGTATTAATGAATGGACGAGCTGGCTCTACTCTTGTTTTAGGTAAATTACCCATCAAAGGAGTTTTACTAAAGGGTTTACATTTAAAACAGGTGATGCATTTGTGTATGATATTCTTAACACTACCCTTTCCTCCTACAGGCCAATAATGCTCTCGTATAGCAGATAATGTGGCAACTGTGCCAGCATGCATTAGATTATTATGAAAAAGACTTATTATTAAGTTGGTGACATGATTACCCTTAGGTAAGATAATGGGAAATTTTTTATCAAACGGAATATTTGCATTTTTAAGACGACCCCCAACTCTCAATAGACCGTCATTGTCAATAAAAGGATTTAATGAATTTAATTTACTATTATGACTGATCACCTCTTTACCCTTGTGAACATATTATGTCTTGTTTGAATTCCGCGTTTTGTACGACCTTTAAAATGAATTTTTCCGCTTGTTTTAATTCTTCAACGCTAAAGACAGGTTGTTTTTTTGTATTTCGAACCTTTACATACTTTATAAATTTGAAACAATATGCTATAACTCTCGTCAATTTTTTAAACGATGAAAAACGTTGAAAAATCTTAGAAAAATAATCAGTATCTCCAGAAACAGTGACAAGGCAATTCTTGCGCTGCTCCGTGATATTTATATCCCATTTTGAATTAAGAGTTTCTTCGTAATTATTGTTTTTAAGAAAGTCAGGCCCTTCCCACCAAAGTTTACTAGAAATTAGCTGTTTGATATTTGCTCCGCGACTGATAATATCGGCTGGATTTTCTTTAGTATTTACATGATGCCAACCGGAAATGGCCTGATTGTTTAATATTTTTGTTGTTCGGTTCCCAACAAATACATTCCAATTACGTGGAGGTTGGGACAACCAAGTTAAAACAATTGACGAATCTGTCCAACAGATACATTTATTAGGAATAATTGATTTACCAAGTGAAGTAATTACCTTTTCCATTAATTGGGAAAGGAGCAAGGCTGCGCATAATTCCAGACGTGGAATTGATATTGTTTTAATAGGCGCCACTCTTGATTTGGCACAGACTAAAGTACAATAGACTTGCTTGTCGGGTGTTATTGTCCTGAGATAGATACAACACCCAAAGGCCGACTCCGAAGTGTCGGCAAACCCGTGTAATTCATAAAGGGACCCTTCAATGTTAGGACAAATCCTTCTTGGAATTTTAATATTTGGAATGTCATTCAGGTCCGCTATGAATCGAGTCCAGCTTGTGTAAATATTAACTGGAACGAATTCGTCCCAGCCAAGTTTATGCGACCACAATACTTGTAGTAAAACCTTAACCTTGATTATAATCGGATTAAGAAGTCCTAATGGGTCAAATAATTTGGAGACATGAGATAATATATTTCTCTTTGTGACCTGATTTGTTATCTGCATCGATTGTATTGTGTATTTTAACAAATCTTCTTGCGTGTTCCAACATAAACCTAATGTTTTTGTTTCATTTTCCTCGAATAGGGAAATGTTTTCAGTGTGATCTGATAGTTCTGAGATTTTATTTGGAATTAATTTTTTATCATTCGAAGACCATTTTCCTAATTCAAAACCATGACTCTGTAAGATGAGAATTATTTCATCACGTAATTTTATGCCTTCCTCTATGGTTGACACACCTGTTAGTAGATCATCTACGTAGAAGTCATTAAGAATAACTTCTGCAGCCGCAGGGTATGTGTTTTGAAAATTGTACGCTGCTTGGTGGAGGCATCTAATTGCTAAATATGGCGACGATGAAATTCCATATGTAATGGTTGTTAATTCGTAAACCGAAATTGGCTCTCGGGAGTTATTTCTCCATAAAATTCGTTGATACTTCGTTTGCTTACTGTCAACTAGAGTTTGACGATACATTTTTACTATATCAGCCGTAATAATATACTTATGAATGCGAAAGCGCAATAATAATGAAAATAAGTCCGATTGTAAAGTTGGACCCACTAGTAAATGATCGTTTAAACTAGTACCGTTGCTTGTTTTTGCAGAACCGTCAAAGACTACCCGTATTTTATTTTGATCTTGTTCCTTAAAAACGGCATGATGAGGTAAATAATAACTCTCTCCTCTTATCATTTCAGTTGGAACCTCCTTCATATGATTGAGGGTAAGGTATTCGTTAATGAATCGCGAATAATTATCCTTTAAGCTAGGACACTTATTTAGTTTTTGTTCCAAAGATAGAAATCTTTTTGTTGCTATCTCACGTGAATCGCCTAAAACTGGCGGATCTGCTTTGAATGGTAAGTTGACGATAAAACGTCCCGAATCATTTCTCTTAACTGTATTTAAAAAATGTTCTTCGCATTCTCTCTCTTCTTTAGTGAATGTGTCTATATTAACAGCAATTTCCTCAATCTCCCAAAATTTTGTTAATTGAGTGTCAATGGCTGAATCAATCATGGCCGTATTACAACTGTGTACCCTAGGGCTATCAGAGTGAACGCGTTTCCCTAATGGTCCACTAATAATCCAACCAAAAACAGTCTTCTGTAGAACCGGGTTTTGGCTCCCTAATTTAATCTGACCGACGCATAAGAGTTCCCAGAAAAGATCCGCGCCAATCAGGATATCAATTGGTGATTTTGTGTTAAAATTGGGATCTGCTAGCGTGAGATTTGTTGGAATGTTCAATTGGGAATTTTTTATCGTAATTAATGGTAATTCTGCTGTAATTTTATCTAAGATGATGCAGTCTAAACTGGCTGTAAAGTTATTTAATTTAGATTTAATAAATATATTTGCATTTTCAGAAACCTTAGTCACCTTCTCATTTATACCTGTTACTGACAGGTTTATTGCCTTACCTGGCAAAGCAAGCTTTCGTTGCGCTTCTCTACTTAGAAAATTAAGCTGGGACCCCGAATCTAACAAAGCCCTACATTCAATGAAACTACCCGTTCGGGTTTTTACCTGAATTACAGCTGTAGGTAATATTACTTCAGACTTGTCTTGTTTATTGCAAAAATTAGTTACAGATGCCGGCAATTCGTTCTGTGACTGCTGAATGTTATCTGACAGATGTAAAATAGAATGATGCCTTCGTCGGCAAACATTACAAGAATTCTTGGAAAGACATTTTAAAGTTTTATGATTTTCCCTTAAACAATTTTTGCACAGATGTAATTCAGATGCCCTTTCTATTCTATTCTCAACTGGAATTTCAAGAAATTTAGGACAGTTAACAATAAAGTGAGACGCTTTACAAAAACTGCATCTCGGAATTGGTGATATTATTATTGTATGCGTATACCTCTTAGTATTCCCAGAATTTGTTTGCTGGGAAGGTTTCTTATGGTTGTTATTGATATGAAATGGTGTTTGAACAGATGAATTATTACCACATTCCAGAGACTCAAGGATACGAGCTTTGTTCGTTAAAAATTCAGAGAATTGTAAAAATGTAGGAAAATCTTCCTTATTAACTTGTTCCCATTCCCTTTTAGAAGTGTAATCTAATTTATTTAAGATAATTTGAATAATGATAGCATCCCAATGCTCTGTTGGCAATCCATTAGAACTCAGAACCTTGAGCTGTATGGTTACACAATCGATAATAGATCTAATCGCAGATGCTGACGCCTTTGTAATCGGATTGATATCAAAAATATTATTGATGTGTTGTTTTATTATTAAAGATTTATTTTCATAGCGTTTAACTAACGCTTCCCAAGCAATTTTATAATTTCCAGCGGTCATTGATAAAGTTTCAATAATTCTGGCAGCGTCCTCACTTAGACTGCTCTTTAAATAATGAAATTTTTGAATATCTGCTAACGATTCATTATTGTGGATTAAGGAGACAAATGTATCATAAAAAACACACCACTGGTCTTTATTCCCATTGAAGGAAGGAAGTGAGATAACCGGTAGCTTAATTGATAGATTCGGTTCAATTACCTTATTATTGCAATTATTCATAGAATTTTTACTTGCTTCACCAGCTTCACCATTATTACCAGCGGGTTGATTACTTTTAGGTACTATTATTGGCGTTAATAATAATTCGACCATTGTCATTGATTCGAAATATGTAAATTCATACTCGTCACGATATTTGTCGTCCGTTTCTACAATTTCTTCAATTTTATTTTGAATATTATCCAGCGTTTCAAAACATACTTTAATCTGATCTGCTTTAAGTCTTAACTTAATTCGATCTCGATCTGATAGATTTGGTAATGTATTTAAATCTCGTACATAGGTGTTAAACTTAGTTAATTTAGTTTTTAAAGGGATACGTTGTTTTTGTAATTTTTGAAGCAATTCTTCTTGTTCTTTATTCATTGTTAATTATTTTTAAATAGTAAATTTTAAATTAAAAGATTTAATATGATCAATTATAAAACTCGGTGCTAAAATTATGATTGAATATGCAATATATCGATCATTAGTAATTATTCAGTGATTGGCAAACAAGATTACGGATAGGAAAACAATGGATTTTTCTGACCTTTATTTTTCCTCTTGGATGGTTCTTCTTGTAGATTCCTTGGATGGCCTGGACTGCTATGCTGACTTACTGCTTGGAAGTTGAAGCACCTTCGGAAGTTTTTGATAATCACTGCACGTTGCACTTAATTTTATTGTATTTATTATCGTAATTATTAATAATACTTTATTGCGGTATATCCGGCTCGAAGGACCAAAATGTTAGCGCTGATATGTATTAGATATCAACTGTGGGCGTGGCGCCGCTTGTTTTCTCATTGATACCAATTTAATTATTGATATCTGGTATTAGTTAGGTCGTAAATCTAACTGTTATGATTAGTGTCAAATGTATTATTTAACACTTTGGCATCATTTGATAATAAGCTAAGTTGTAGGTAGGTATATAAATTTATTGTAGTTGTAATATTATGTAAATTGTATGAGTACACAACAGACTCTACTGCCTTCTCGAAGCTGAGAAGGTCGTGCTCGTATAGATGCACAAATGGTACTGGCTCTTTTCCCGCCGCACCCGCTCTCACCCTCTAAGAGCACTTCTATCGATGGTGGAGAGAGGGTAGGGCGGACACCATTGATGCCCTAGTTATTATTTTAAGAAGTAAAGTACAGCTTTGTTAATAGAACTGTTATTTATCGAAAACTTGGAAAGATTTTTTTTTCTTTATATCTTGTCAACTCAGCTCACTTATTAGTCTCAAAGCTCAAAAGCATAAATTTTTGAATAACTTTCTCAACAAATTAGATGTAATTTCAAATTTAAATTGTTTTTTAGTGAAAACTTCTAAGATTTGTTATTTTAATAACGAACAATGAAAAATCAAAAATTATTTCTTCCATTTGTAAAATTTGGAACAAGATTTATATTTCCGTTATGTAAAAAAGGAATTTTTTGCCGGTTCTATGGATATCGCTTTTACACGTCGATGTTGTTTTTTTAAATGCCTTCCTCCGATGATTTGGCTTTTGTTCAATGTACAATCATCAGTTTTTTGGTTAATGGCAACCCTCTACTTGTGATACATAAAAATCAAAACAAAATCGTGAGAAAGAAACAGAAGAAGAAAATATGATTTTGGAAAATAAGGTCATGGTATTCACATTTCTGAAGATGACATTTCTCGAAAGTTTTATATTCGTAAACTCAAAAACTTACCGAGTGTTTTTAAAATTGACAACAATTTTTTGAATTTTTGTGGTGTGCAACAATGATTGAAAATTAACATGCCATAACTTTTTTGAATTCGCGAAAATAAGCAATATGCGATAATCCGAATTATATTACAGGACATCCATACACGATGTGTTTAGGTTGAAGAGCTTCCAGAGATATCTGCAGGAATGTGAATAGTCATACGTTTAGATATAATGGGTTTGGTCCCGTATCTGTTCAACCTTGTCACATTGTCATGTATATAGTGACAGAGAAGAAGTCGCTTAAAAAAAATTAAAGAAAGAAGCTTAAAAATTCGCCAGAAAGAAAACAGAGTATAGTCGACCAAAAGATATTGTAACGTAGATCACCCGGGCCCGTTCCTCTGTGGCAAAAAGCCACTGTGTTCGTCTATTAGTGTATTTTTTAACAAAAAATACACTATTGAGGACGACATCACTTTTCGAAAATCACCCAAACTCATCAAATGTCCACCGATCATGACCCCCAGATCACGAAAAAGTGGTTTTCAAAAATTCACCTGCCCACGATATATATATATATTTACATCCGACTACCTATTCTGCATCCGTACATGATGGTGGTGATTCAGCGTCCGGCCAAGTATATAGAGATCTGCATTTTAAACCGCTTAGTTCGAGCTTAGTCCTGTAGATAGCACCAATGTATATTAAATTATTATTATTAGTTTCCGAGATAATCTTGATTGTATACCTGACCTATCATTGTACGTCCGTACATCTCAGTAATTTTTCGGCATCCGTATATTCTAAATTTTACCTCCTTTTCGGCGTCCAGATGTATATTATTTTACATCCTACTATTTTTTGTGCATCCTGCAATGTTGCCACTTTTGACACTAAAAATAAGGATTATTACACGTAACCCTTTTAGTATAAATTTGACTATTTTGGCTGCAACTACGACTAGAAAAAATTTTAATTGCACTTTTTCTTATGTCAGTTTCCTACTGAAATCTTTGTAAGGTCATATAACTGCTAGTTTTACCGGAGTGAATGGCAACTTTGTTATTTTATACATTGTGCTATTTTTTATTAAATTTCTATAATAATTTATTTTGATATTTCCAAAATAAATTGTTTGTTGAATGAAAATTGTCCGTTTTTGTTATCAGACATGCAGTAAATATATGAAACTCTCAAAATGAGCATTGGTCTTTTCGGGATTATTTTTTTTATACAGGGTGCTCCTTAATTGAAAAGTACAAATTAAAAGGGGAGATTCCTTAAGTAATTTTATGAAAAAATAGTCCAATAAACATGGGGTCGCAAACGTTTCGTTTTCGAGGTACAGGGTGTAAAGTTATGTTAAAAAATATCACTCTGTAGATTTGCTATAGAAATTGGCATGTCACATGGTGTAAAACTATCAATAATTGTAATATCTGTGCCTAATTTCAGTTGAATATCTTGTGAAGTATAGATACTATAAGATAAAAACTTGAAAAAAATTCAAACTTTAACACCCTGTATCTCCAAAACGAAACGTTCGCGACCCCATGTTTATTGGACTTTTTTTCTTAAAATTACTTAAGGAATCTCTTCTCTTACCTCCAATTAAGGAACATCTTGTGTATGTACTGAATTTACTAGTTCTACACTGTTACAGGGTGAGTTTTTTATTTTTTTTAATATGCTGGAAGAACTGAAAAATAGTAATATGATATTAAGACATACCTTTGTTATTATTAAAAATTAAAAATAAATAGTCAAGTTTTGTTATGGCTACCATATGTTGTTTTTTTTTTCATGTCAGGTATTATAAAAATCAAACAAACACAAAATGCTTTCATATTCGCAATTTCTGTTTTACAGTCTTTTGCTTTTGGTTTTCCTCTTTTGTGAGTTTCTTATTTTTCTATCTATTAATGATTTATAGTAATTGATTTATCAACGAATTTCCTTTTATGTCAAATCAGTTTCACTTTATGTCAATTGCTTTTCCTATTTACGTGCAGTGACAGTATCATAATATTAGAAAAGCATTTGATAAAAAAGGAATCTCATTTGACAAAAGAGGAGTTTCAATTGAAAAATCACGCACTGACGTTTGATAAATGGGAAAAGCATTTGACAAATTAGGAAAATAATTGACAAAAGACGAAAACCAAAAGAAAAAGACTGTAAATTTATTAATTTTTTGGAACAAAAAAAATATTTTACACTGAATTACATTAAAAAATAAATACATAAGCAAAAGGACTTCTATTGACGCCAATGGATCATACCGACTTATTTGTCGGAGATTCAGGTGTCAACCGCTATACAGCCCGAAATCATTCGGTATTTCAGTTACCGCTAAAATATGAACTGTCGATTTTTCAGCATATTTAAGTACCGACTAAATTTATCTTAATTTTTCTTCAGATTCGTACGTAATAAATATAAAATTCTGCACTACTTTGCCCGCTTTAACCATTTCTCTTGCTCTTATACATCAGTGTGTCGCATTTAAGAGGATATTATGTATTTTCGCGATCTGAAGGGGGCACGTAATTTTGTACAGTCATACAGACTGATAAGCCACACTTTTTCTGATATCTAACTATAATTTGATCTTTAAACCCCGCCTACTACTTACGTCTTTGCAAAAAAGACGAATTATCGACAATTTGCTTCGCGTTAGAGACATCGAAAAAAGTTACAAGAAAAAGTTGTTCTAAATGTAATTTTAATATCGAGGATATCGAGTTTCGTGAGAAAATTCTAATTTACATTATTTTTTAAATTTTTAACACTTATTATTAGAAATTTATTTTTCAGTGTCATCATGGGTGTCGTAGAAGCAAACAAAAAATACTTTAGATATCATTCTGTGAAAAGTTAAGTTGATAATTAATAATTGATAAAGTATGTCTTCATTGATCAAAAAATTTAAATGCTTCCAAGTTGAAGGGAAAAACGAAAAAAATAAAATGAGAATTTTATCATGAAACTCGGTAGGTATCCGGGGTAAGAATATAATTTAGAACCACCTTTCCTGGTAACTTTTTTCGATATCTCTAAAAAACGCGAAGCAACATATTCAAAAATGTCCCTCTTTGCGAAGACGTAGTAGACGGGTCACAAAAAATGCCTATTTTTGCCTATTCAAATAAATTTAAATTTATCTACCTCAAAATATATTTCATGCTAATAATTATTAACTTTTTGGGATATTTGGGAAAGGATATTTGAAAATTTTACTACCGCACTTGAGATAATAATCTAGTATAGGTCCTAAGTCAATGTGGTGAAGGCTGAGGCGTATCTTTTCAAGTTATCAAATTAATATTGTTTCCATTTACTACATTGTATATCTGGTTTTAATGATTTCCAGATGTATCTATTACTTTCTTACTTCTCATGAATGAATATGAAGGTACTGGTAGACCAGAATTTGTTGGCGGATAATTCGAAGATGGCATTCATAATGATCCGTTCATGCTCTGAGATCTGCAAGAAAATGGTCTTGCTTCAAGAAATTCTCCCTAAACAAATTCTCTCTACCTGATAATGCTTATCTTTTATTTTTGTTAAATGTTCTTCGTTTTAACTACTACTAGGATTATCTTTTAAATATAGTTTCCACTTTAAAGAACCAAGTCGGTGAAGTATTACCAGTGGACAGAGTGGACTTAGCTATAATAGCAGGTATTTTTATATCGAAAATACATATTGCCGGTATTATTTTATAGTAATTCATCAAAAGTGTTCGGGTTTTCTGTACCCATATTATAAAATTTGAATATACAGGGTGAATTATAAAAAACGCCCCAAGCGATAACTCCGTTAATTTTGAAGATATGACAAAACTTTTTGGAACAAAGTGGCGTAGTTTATCATCATCTATATGTTGAGATAAACGTCCGATCAACACAACTTCCTGTTTAACCGGAAGTAACATCAACTTCGGGTTTTTAAATAGAACACCCTGTAACACTTTATATTTTTTAAATGTCTGAAGAAATCTAATACAGGTGGTTTTCACCATTGGAATTTAGATTGAGCGGTTTATGAGTTATAAACAAGTGAAGATCGAAAATTTTCAACTTCAAAGCAGTGTAGAACTAGAACGGCTCAAGATATCTAAAAACGGTTTACATGTCCTTATCTTAACTTTTGACATAGTATCCTACTATGTGGTTTAAATTTTAATACAGGGTGATGAAAAATCGGATAATTTTCATCACCCTGTATTAAAATTTACTCTACATAGTGGGATAAAACATGAAAAGTTAGGATAGGGACATGCAAACTGTTTTTAGATATCTTGAGCCGTTCTAGTTCTACACTGCTTTGAAGTTGAAAATTTTCGATCTTCACTTGTTTATAACTCATAAACCGCTCAATCTAAATTCCAATGGTGATAACCACCTGTATTAGATTTCTTCAGACATTTAAAAAATATAAAGTGTTACAGGGTGTTCTATTTAAAAACCCGAAGTTGATGTTACTTCCGGTTAAACAGGAAGTTGTGTTGATCGGACGTTTATCTCAACATATAGATGATGATAAACTACGCCACTTTGTTTCAAAAAGTTTTGTCATATCTTCAAAATTAACGGAGTTATCGCTTGGGGCGTTTTTTATAATTCACCCTGTATAAAAAATGAGTAAATCAAGCAAAATTTCTTCGTGGATTAAACCATATCCTGAATTAATCTTGAATGGCAACACAATATTTTTCCGAGCGTGTAGCAAAATGGTAAGTGTAATATTTGTAATTTTTTTATTTTTCATACAACGACGTGCTTGATGTAAAACAAAATCTTAGGGAAATTGCTGTAAATTTTTGGAAATCGGCAGGAATTTTTAAGGCACATACAGGGTGTCCGGTAAGTACCTCCTAATCTCTCGGGAGCATACAGGGGAGGTCAAAATAAACCTAGTCTGTCATAAAAAAAACATTCCTAGAGTGTCCCTAAACGGAGATACAGAGCCTCAAAATGGTACCCTAAGATTTACTTTTTTGGCTCTAACTTTTGAACCGACCTGTATATTTTGATGAAATTTTTTTTTTATATAGAGGCCATAAAGACTCATTAAGCCATATCAGAGTGGATGTTTGACGTCCTAAAGGAAGTCAGGAACGGACTTACCACCACACTCATTGTGTCAAAGTTTTGACAGGTGTCATTTTACAGAGCTGAAAACTTATTTTTTAAATACGCTGGTCATTCATCTTCACAAAAGGTACTCTTAATTTATTTCGATAAAACTAGCGGTTCTCAAGATAAATCGACTTTTATGCGAATTTTGATCAAGTTCCGTCATTATGTAGGTAGGTTTATCAACATGAACCTGATTTTTACCTGTTTGTGTTTAGCATCAGTAACTTTTGAGTGTTTCGCATACCTAAAAACCGATTTATCTCGAAAACCGTCAGTTTTACCGAAATAAATTAAGAGCACCTTTTTTAAAGATGAAGTATTAGACAATTCAAAAAAATAGTTTTTAGCTCTGTAAAGTGACACCTGTCAAAATTTAGACTCAACGAGTATGATGGTAAGTCCGTTCCTGTCTTCCCTGACGACGTCAAACATCGACTTTAATATGGCCTGATGGCTCTCTGTAGCCTCTATAAAGTGTTCAAATTCCATCCAATTATACAGGTCGGTTCAAAAGTTAGAGCCAAAAAAGCAAATTGCGGGGCACCCTTTTAGGGCTCCATATCTCCGTTTGGGGACACTCTAGGAATTTTTTTTTACGATAGACTAGGTTTTTTTGACCTCCCCTGTATGCTCCCGAGAGATTAGGAGGTACTTACCGGACACCCTGTATAAACGTAAATTTGTGTTACTCATTTTTTCTATGTAATGAGAATTTGGTAGTAAAATTTGCCTATTTTATTGCCTATTTGGTTCAAGTTTAAGCCTTTTTATCCCAAAAAATGTGCCTATAAAGGCGCCTATTTTGCATTTTTTCTTTGCCTATAATCCGTTCTCTAGTAATAATACAATGTACGAAAATATTTTATTTATTTGAGCGCACAAAGGTAATACACATACAACTTTTGACAATTAAAATAATAAAAAATAAATTTGAAAAAATTTTTTTAAATAAAAAAAAAAAGATTTTTTTACCACATTTACTTTCAGCTTGAGTTTTACGTTTCGGCAATTTAGAAACAGCCACTCGAAAACAGAACGGGTTCTAAGTGTGTGAATATTAATACATTGGGGGGAATTCTTTTGATTGGTTAATTATTTTCAAAATTCAAAAAAATTGCATAAGAATACTAGGCAATGTTAATCGCATGACATCTTGTAAAAAATTATTTAAAAATTTAAAAATTTTATCATTTCCAAGTCTATTTATATATACGAATGTCTCTGTTTTGTACATAAAAATAAAAATTTGTTTACTTTTTTCAATTCTAATACCAGAAATTCTAATACAATTATTTTAAATAAACATAATACCACTCATTATGAATTATCTTCTGAATACATATGTGCCAAAATTTATAATCATTTACCAAATAATTACAAAAAATATAATTTAAAAAAAATTTCAAAAGAAATTAAAAATATTTTATTACAAAAATGCTACTATAGCTTAAATGAATATTTGAACAATTCTTTGGATTTATGATTTCATAACTTTATTTCATAATTTCATAATTTTATAACTTTATAACTAATTTTACAATTTATTATTTTCCACAAAAAATACAATAATATGTACATTTATAATAAGGAAATAAATGTTATTATTATTATAATACGCCAGACGACGAAAGTAAAACCAAACTGATTTTCTTTCCTGAAATTTATTAATTTACTTCTTCATTCTCCCATTCGCATGTTTGTATGTATTATTGAGCATTCATAAGTAATGTACATAAGTACTGACAATTTGTTTCTTAATAAACTAAGCGGTAATGATACTTTTATGATTCGAGTGTTTACATAAATGCAGAATCCACCGGCAATGATTATTATTATTGATTTGCCGGGCAAGAATTTATGGAATTTATGGCTTCCCTCTTCACTATTCGTTTCATCCCTAGATATGGAAAATGGTCGGTTCTAAAACTTTATTGAGACAAATAAATGTGTAAATATTTATACCGCGAATGACGAGGCATCCGTGAACGGCAAAAAAAAAGGGGCAGCACAAGATGGTACCGCGTAAAATCAAAACCGCGAACGGCAAAACCGCGAACGGCGAGATCTGACTGTATACATACTTAAAAAAAACGTAAGTACCGGGATTTCTTATTTAATACGGTCATTATGTTTTTTACTGTTTAGAAAATAAGTCAGTAATTTTTGTACGTTTACATCAGTCATGAGCTACGCCTTTGACATTCAACTTGTTTTTTTTTTTTAATTAACAAAGGCTACTTATATCCCTGGCATATTCAAATTTATTTATTTTTCTTGTGTCCGCTATTATATTGCTTTTATGTCATTCGGTCTAAAAGAAAATCTATCATATTATCCACCTACCGAAAAAAAGAACATGTTTTAACCGAAATTCATAACAAAATATATAAAGTAGGTAAGCAAAAAAAAAATACCAAAGAAAAATTCTAAATTTTTTAAATCGAATTTTTAATCGAATAATTATTTTTAATGATTGTTTATGTTTTTATTGAGTAATTAATATCGCTAAAATAATAAAATCTCGATTTATTAGTTTTTTAAGTATATTTCAGCAACAACTGAATTTGTCCTAAATTTTATTTCAGATTCTTATTCTACAGGGTGAGTCAATTTTTTGTAACAGGACTTCACCAATTTATAGAAAAACTGTTTCAAGGAACAAAAGTTCCCATAACATAGAAAAAAAATACATAGGGTCGTGTTGAATTTTTTTTTACATTTTAACCGCATAACTTGGGCATGTCTCAATATTTTAATTATATATCGAAAGGTTATTCATTATAATTTAGGGCATACAAAACGAAGAAAAACGCGGGTGGAAAAATTCATCAGTGTCCTAGATACAGGGTATAAGACCTTTTTTTCGTTATACAACGCCCATGGACTGCAAGACGTTACTAATCAGCGTTGGCTTCCCTGGATATTACTTACAAAAAAAGGTATAGGTACCTATGAATATTCAAAATTCCCCAAAGTTTTTAAGTAAATTTACTCTAAACTTCATCCTACAGCAAAAATAAGCACATATTTTCGATATAAATTATTTTTTGTTATCATTATTATTTTTTAAATTTAAGTTAGGATTAAGTATTTTTGGATATAAAATAATAATTTACAAAATCAATAATTTTGTATAGCTAAATAAATGGTATGAGGAAGTTTAGGCTCAATTTACTCAAAAACTATGGGGAATTTTGCATATTTATAAGTATACCCACGCCACTGATGAATTTTTTCACCTGTTTTTTCTTTATTTTGCGTGCTCTAAATTTAAAAAAATATGGAGAAATGGCCAAATTATGGGGCAAAAACTAAACAATTTTTTTTTTCAATATCCTGTATGTTTTTTCCTAAGCTATTAAGGACATAGGTATGTTTATGGGAACTTTTATTCCTTAAAACAGTTTTTATATAAATTGGTGAAGTCCTGCTACAAAAAACTAATTCACCCTGTACCTATATAGCATGCGTGGAACTTTACTCTTCCCTAATGTAACCGAACCTCACCGCTGTATCTCTGCTACTTCTCAAGATTTCAGTGGTGGAGACAAAAAAAAATCGATTAAATTAAATAGCAGCCTACACAGTATGTCCGTGTATTTTTTCGTTCACCTGTTACATTTAGCTTACTACTGTTTTTTTCACCTATAATCCTTATTTCGAGCCATACGTCATTATTTATAAAGGGGTGACTAGACATAAACCAAGACATTTCTGCCCAAACGAATCGAGAGTACGGTTGTCCGAGTGATGTCGAATTACCGTGCCCTTGATACGTGCCGAGGTCGGGCATTTCAGATGCGGTGCATTGGACGCTCGATACAAAAATGCCAGCAGGAAACGGTCAGCGAAACATGCAGTTTTATTCTAAGTTAACAGCGGCGTTGCCGAATCGAGCGGTGCAGAAACATCGGTAAGGTGTATGAAAAATATTCAAGCAAGATATACAAGGCCGCGACTGGCGCACTCCTGGTGAGAGAACGCATCAACTAAAATCTGGAATAGCAAGTACATTTTCCACCTTTCGGCATCCTTATTAGCTATGAATATCACCACAACCAACTGTTGTACCTAATGAGCAATATGGAATTTGAAATCTTTCTATTCAAGGCAGATGATTTGTCCAGGCACTACAATTTTAAACCACCAGGAGTCGTAGTAAAACACGTTTGGCGTTTCTACGTCCGTATATAGACGCGGAAAGGTGGTGGACGCAGAATAATATGGAAATCACACAATGTACGGACGCAAAAGAAATAGTGAGCTGTATATATATATATATATATATATATATATATATATATATATAT